>BSBM01000469.1:18252500-18852500 GCA_027924585.1 Larix kaempferi
ATTATATTGAGAGGTGTTTTTTATAATTTAAGTAAGTAAGATGTGTCACCTTTGTAATGATGATGTGGTACATGTTAGCTCTAAAGAAATAAATATATAAAAAAATTATAAAACCAAGTACATGTAGACTCCAAGTTTAAATTGACTACATTATTAAACACATTTATATGAAGATATATCAAATTTCAATTCCAAATTCCATTGAAACATCGTGAAGCTCTTCATCAATTAATAGAAGCACATTAAAATCGATATTATGGATCTCTCCATCATATATATATTAAATACCAAAATGACTAATATACATTGTGATTATGAAGGCATGGAGATTATACAAACAAGAAAATATTGTGTACACAAGCCAACCCATCACTTTGTCCACCAATGTATGTAATAACTTTAACGCTTTCAATTCATTCTACGACGTTAATGAATCACATAAAGCCCACTTTTATGAAGTCTAATGTTTTCTAGAACAACAAGCCTACAAGTTATGAATCCAGGTTGTCACATGCATATGTGACTACATATTCTTTTGTATCATCGACTTCATCTCATGCTCCTATTATGGATCTAAAGAGGATGCTTCCATTAGAGACTTATTGCTAAGGTAATGCACATAATTTGCATTATCTTACCTCTTTTGTTTTATGTAGGATGGAGTTCGTTGATATAACATTAATTACATTTAGAGTTATGGAATAATGATAAATAAACTCATAACATTTAAACTGATTTTATGTTAATTTGAGATCAATCATAGTTTTTGGCACATTCTACTCTAGATATTTAAATTTGAATTTAAAATTCGGAAAATATTTATAAGTAAGAATAAGTTTTTTTTATTACGATTTGGTCATCACATCATAATTATGAATATTAAGTAATTATTTTAAATGGTATAGTAATTTATATTTTTTAAGTAATTTTTATAAATTAGAATTTTGTTACTATTCTTAATGCTATTAAGAATTTAAAATATTTATTATGTCCTTGACATCTAGTTTTTGAGTCAAGGGTATTAGTTTGGTTAATGTCATCAATTTTTTTTTAAGATATAGTTCAAACATTAGAATTTATAATTTATAATTAAAAGTTTTTTTAAAAATCTGATTTTTCTTCAATTTAATTGGGTGTGTACATGATGATGTTTGCCTCGGTTTTCCCTCCCCAGGGAGTGGCGGCCGGCAAACGTTATGGTATCTGACATGCATTAAAAGAATCGGTATGGACCGAATCTAAACGCATTAAAACACGAGATCAAATATTATGGTCATTGGACGGGCGAGTAAGAGGTCCTCTGACCCGAGTCAGCAATTAGCAGTGTTGTTTGTCAAATAGTTTTCAAGGACTTAGCAGTGTTGTTTGTCAAATAGTTTTCAGGGACTTAGCAGTGTTGTTTGTCAGATAGTTTTCAAGGACTTAATGGCTTAATGGGAGGATGATTAATATATGGGGGCGTGGGCTTTCCTCGGCCTCACCACCGCAGTTATAACTCGAACACTCACATTCTCCACGGCATTTAGTGCCTTCACGAAGGAGGTCATATGGCCGATCGTCATTTCTTTCTTCTTTGCGCGAGGGTTTGTGAAGACGGGGTTGGGTGATCGAATCGCGACGTATTTTGTCAAATGGCTGGGCAAGAGCACTCTAGGATTGACTGTGAACAAAGCTCTCATTTCCCCCACAATGCCCAGTACGACTACCAAGGCCGGGGGAGTATTCTTGCCCATCATCAAGTCCTTGTCGCTCTTAGCAGGCAGTTTGCCCAACGACAAATCGTCGAAGAAGCTCGGCTCCTATCTCACTCAGTCGCAATTTCAGGTAATTATTTCCATCGCCTTTGATCTTAACGAGATTAATGATGGTGTTTTCAATCATAGAAACAAAATCTTGAAAACCAAATGCTTTCAATTAAATTTTGATTTTGATTTTAATGAGCTTTGTGGCGTTTTCAAATTTTCAATCACATTATGACGGGTTCAGTTACAGAAACGAAATATTGTTTAGTTAAAATATGATTTCGATCCTACTGAGCTTATTAATGGCATTTTCAATCACAGTTGTGAGCATCTGCAAACTTGTGAGGGCTGTATTTGGAAGCCGTTGTCGAGAGTTCCTCCACATTTATTCTGCAGACGTCTTCTTATGTTCCTTCTGTTGTTTTCGGGTCCGACTTTCCTTTGTGTTTTCCATTGCTGGTGATGGTTTCTGTCGAGTTCTTGTCTTGCTGGAAGTTGGTGCAAGGAGCGGGAAGCAATTCTTCTTCATGAGTTCTTCTTTGCGCCTATGGTTCGGTTTTTCGTTGTGTTGAACCTATTTTTGCGAAAGGCAGTTTCCTTTGTCTTCTTCGAGTTGCTCGTGGCGGTGTTTCAAAAGGTATGCTTCATTGCTTTGTTTGTGATGTGTATGAGAGGTTTTCATGTCTGATATCTTGTGTTTGATATGCCCATTGGTCATCTCGTCTTTGGTTATGTGTGCTCTATACGGATACTCTGTTTTTTCCTTTCAGTTTCAATTTTGCTTCCCTTGCATAATAGCATGATCCAAAAGAAGTTTACATAATATATGCTACCCGGGACAACCATTTTCATCATATTAGTGGAACCTTTAGTCAATGAAATAAGTCCGTACAACAACCAGCTCCAAGTTAGAAGTAAAACTGACAGGTGTCTTAAGTGGACTGATTTCCGTTGGGGCCTTGATTGGCTCTCAACAATGTTCTAGCATCCTCTCAATAAATTGTAAGGTAGTTCAATCTCTTCCCCACAAATTAGGTAAAAAATCCAATGTTTTTTGTGTTGTAACAGTTGAGAATCAATCTCTAGTATGATAGCTTCGTGCTTTGGAGTTAAGATACCTGTGGAGAATAAACCCCTGCGGTGCATTGTGAGCTTACATCATGCATATTGATGTACGTGAAATATAATTATGCCTTCGACTCTTTTCTTGTTTCTCCCAAGTAAAAACCATTTAATGTATTCAAACTTTGATATGCACACATGACATTGTGTAAAATATAACAAGTCTAGCAATGGAAAAACCAACAAAACTAGGAACTGCTATGACAGTTTCCATGATCTTAACTCTAATTCCTCTAGCAATTGTATCACCCATGTCATTTTCTACGGAACCGAATTCGCTTTAAGCAGAAAGGCATGTAGCCATGAAGTGCTTCAAAGGCATAAGAAATATCAGTTCAATCATATAACTTCAATAGCCATTATTGGTACTGTCTTACCATATCTATTTCAGCCTCCGAGTCCAATTCATGTATTGGTCCTTGCATTTTGAACTTTACCTCTAGTATTGGTGTTGGCCAATGCTCCTTTAGATTATCAATGTGCTTGAACAACTCCTCTAGACGGGGATTCAAGAATCATTATACACCAATTCATATACAGCAAGCTATAGTAGGTGAATCACCCAACAGATTTAGCAAAAATATATATTTTTGAAACTGTCACGTGTTTTTTCCCCTTTCAGCTTTCTAGCTATATAGAACTGCAAGATTTATTTCCCCTGCAATTTGCAAAAAATTTAAAGTTGTTTATTGCATTTCAAGAAATGAAAGAGAAATTAATTTTGCGTGGGTCTCTCCACTCATGGATGTTTGTTGTTGACCGGTTCTTATCAAAAATAGTTTGTGTGGTTAAAAAATGCTCCACTCATGGATGTTTCTTATTAACTTCACGTTGTTGGTATTAATATTTAATGGTATATATAATCTAAGTATAACCTTTTAACACTAAAATGTTTACTTCTTCTTATTGATATTAATATTTAATGTTCTGAAAGTATAAACTTTTAAAATTTAAATTTTTAAACTTAATTCATTGTTTCTTTTTAACATAGATATTTAAATTTTTGAACTTAATTTATTGTTTCTAACATAGATAAGTATAGATGTGTAATATTGAAATGTTTAAATTAATTAATTTATTTTTGTTTAAATTTGGTTTAAATAAAACCATGAATTAAACAATTTTTAAAATATATACAAAAATCATATAACCTCTAGCTCAGGTCAGAGCTGAAATTTCCCTATATTCTAAATCTGAATTATTTATTGTAGCCATAAGTATTTATGGTTGGTTCTTAATTGTACAAAACATTTTAATAGATTCATGTTATTTGAATTTACTTGTTTGCAACAGTAACATTTTCTCTGTCAGTAATATTGAGAGGACAACATTATATGGTCAACTTTAATGACATGCTTCTGCTGTTTGATATGTGGAGTGATTGAGATTAACATTTTTCTATTTTTTTTTAGTATGTATTCTTTCTAGCTTTAACTATTCAAAATACCTGTTATAATTGTTTGTTTATGGAACAATAATGTCACGTGTTTCTTATATGAAACTTTGCAGATTTTAAAAGTTATATTGGGAAGCTTGTTTGGTGTTGTTTTAAATCAATTGTACTTATCCTCATAGGGATTTTGTCCTTTTAGTTTCCACATGAAGTGGATATGTTTAAAGGGTAGTCATAGAGAGACATATTAGAGAAAACATAGTTTCCTTCCTTGGAAATTGTTCATGGTAAAAATGATTGAAAAATATTAGGGAAAGCACAGTTTCTTGCATAGAAATAGTCAGTTCACTTGTTCTAGAGTTTTCATTAAGGAAAACCACCCTGGAACCTTATCTCTGCAACATATTAGAGATCATGCAATTCTTCAAGTGTTCCAATGTCCATGCCATTGCCTGAGGTCTTTCCCAAATGTCCCTTGTCCTAGATTTCCAATGTCCTGAATTGGACACCTAGAGGTTGCTTCAGACACCTAGCTTCTACAATGTTTTCAGCTATTGCTTGAGACATGGCTTAGAATGTTGTGTTGTTGGTATAAATACTTTGTCTTCATCACGACAAATTTTCTTTGACAATTTCTAGGAGACAAAAAAATTTCCTCTCTTTCTGGCCTTTGATGTGTCTTGTTTAAATTGAAATGTTGTAATTGCTAAAGCATTTCTGCAATAGCAATAGCAAGACTCTTCTCATATGGTGTCAATTAAGAATCGATTCTGACCTATTCTCTTGGGGTCAATACAGAACTCAAATCAGGTTCATTTCAGTATCTGCATTCTCTCAATAATAGTTCGCAAAATGCATTCATTGATTGCATGACCCAATTTGCTCTTTCATATTTGTTGTCTATCTACTATATTCAAAAAAGTTAATCAAGTATGACAATTGCTTCACAAATTTTGATAGATTGCTACATCATATTTTCTTCCATTTGCTGTCTGGCACTTGCTCAAACAACAAACAATTAGGCCATGGCATTGGCAACTAGAGTAGAAGACATATTTTGATCTTCCTTTTGCATTTCTCCATTACAAACTCTCCTTCTGAAAATTGCATGGAACATGATTTTGGAAAAGTTGTACTAACATGGTTCAATTTTTTTCCCCTTCTCTTTCACAAAGGTCAACACTGCTAGTTTGAAACTACCTCCTTGTATTTGTTTCTTTCACCCCCCCCTCTCTCTTCAACTTGCAAAGTTTCTCATCTTTGAGTTTTCGAAAACTTCAATTGTACGTTTCCTAAGAGTGAATTCGTCACATTCATTGCAAGTACACCTATTAAACTTGGATGCACCTGGTCATCTGCTCTTCCTCTTGCATTTGTATATGACATGGAAAAAGAGAAAAGCATAGGCAATGATATTGAAAGAACAACTGATCTTCCAATTAGACATGCACCTTCTGATGAAATTGATGTCACTCTGTGTAGAAACCATTTGTTCCGAATCTCGATTACAAAATCTCCATTTCTGAATAGGGGATTTCCTTTTCGATGCACTTGTAGTGTTACTGCATCACCGATATACATCAACAAGGATTTCTTCAGAAGTCGAACTAGAAGACTGTACCTGTACATGCCCTTCATCCAAAGCAATTGTACTTTGCATCTTCCATCTATAAAATCTGTTCAGTTCCTTCATTTTGTTATTGCAAAATGTGTATCAAGGTTGCACAAGAACAAAGCATTGAAGAAATGTAGAGCTAAGAGAATCAAATATAGGAAGAAATATACAATCAAGTATCATTGTTTTCTTGTTGTTGCCTCATCTTTGACCTATACTGCAGTCCTCTACCTAGATTCAACTACACATTTGTCATATCTTTGATATCCTCTTTTCCTGAAGAGTGCAGAACTTGCTATTTGCAATTTCAACAGAGCCCATTGTATACATAGTCTTTGGATTCTTGTATCAACTAATGCTTTTTTTAATTTTCTCTTATGGCCAATTGTCATAAGCCTGATTGTGCAAAACTCAACAAGTTCAGCGACAATAACTAATAGTATGCTCTGAAACATGTATGAATGTAATTTGTGTTGCTTTTACCTGTTCTTTATTAGTTGACTAATAATCAATTATATATTCCATTCTTGTCACGCAAAGGTTTTTAATTTTTTTTTTCCCTTGCTCAAGTCTTCATTCACATAGTATGTTGCAAGAATTTAGATTATGTGTAAACACCAACACCAAGCATTTTCTTCCTTCCAGATTGAATGTTTTTTGTCCAATTTGACCATCTACAGGTTTGAAAAAGAATACATTTGCCATTATTTCTTTGTGTGGTTTGTGGTTACCATTGATGTGGTACATGTTCTTATCAATGTTTTTGCTATAGCTATGTGCTTCTTGCCTAAAAGCAAACTTCCATGGTCTCCAGGATACAGTGCAGGCATGTGTCTATATGTTTGCTTAATTCGAAGCAAGTGTAATTTGCATCTTGAATCTACATGCTCTGTACATTATATTGTTCTTTTTTTTGCAAAATGTACAACAAAGATTCATAACAACAGAGCATTGAGAATGCAATACCATTATTTTGTTGTTGGTGCCTCATCTTTGAGCTATACTACAACAACCCTCTTCCTGGATTCGACTGCACATTTGTCATATCTTTGAAATTGTTTTTTGCTGCAACATAGCACTAAACCTGTTGTTTGCAATTTCAACAGAGACCATTTTGCTGCAACATAGCATAGAACCTGTTGTTTTCAATTTCAATAGAGACCATTTTCTTCATAGTCTGTCACTTCTTGCATCAACAAATGTTTTTTTTTTACTTTTGGTATTTGCTTATGGCCAATTGTCATAAGCCCGATTGTCAAAGTTTCAGCAAGTTCAACAACAATAAATAATTGCTTACTCTGAAACATACATGAATACAGTTCGTGTTGATTTTATCTATTCTCTATCGGTTAACTAATAATCAAGTATATATTGTATGCTTGACACACAAATCATTTTTATTTTTTATTTTTTTTGCTGAAGTCTTCATTCACAAAATATGTAACAAGAATTTAGATTATGTCTTAACACCAGTACCAACCATTCCTTGCTTTCAGATTGGATGTCGTTTGTCCCTTTTGCCCATTAACAGTATTGGAAAAAAGTACATTTCCCATTTTTTCTTTGCATGGTTTATGGTTACCAATGTTGTAGTACATGTTCTTGGCAATGTTTTGCAGTAGCTGTGTGCTTTCTGATTAAAAGCAAATTTCTGTGATCTCTAACCTATGCAGTAGTCATGTGTCGTGCATTTGCTTGACCCATAGCAATTGTAATTTAGAATTTAGATTATGCTTTAACAATAATACCAAGTTTTTCTTGCTTTCAGATTGGATGTGTTTTGCCTCTTTTGGCCATCTATGGTTTGAAAAAAATACGTTTGGCATTATTTCTTTGCATGGTTTATGATTACCATTAATGTAGTACATGTTACTTGTCAATGTATTTTTCTATAACTATGTGCTTCCTAGTTAAAAGCAAACTTTCATGAATTTTGTTGATTGCAAATTCTTATTCTATGTTATGTATTAGATCTGCACCGAAATATTGATCTTGTCAAGTCTATAATATAGACAATACTTATACATGCACTTGAAAAAATGTTATATTTTTATGCTAACTAATTATCGACCAGGTCATTATAAAAATCTTGAATCCTTTTTACAAGATTTTGGTAAACAAATCATTTCATTATGTTTTAAGATTATTGTCATCTTTTGATTTTAAATCAATATGTCAGTTAAATTTACAAATGTTGATGAAAGTGACAACACAACTACACTTTTCATCGGTCGTTTTGCTCTGAGCCACTTTCCTTTCTATAGTTCACTGCTTTTATTAGTAATTACATTTGTGTCAGTTACTTTTTATTTAGGAACATGAAATACTGCTCTGTCTCTACACTTCATATGAAAAAACATTTATGGCTCAGCACTTCCATCTGCTGCAAGATCAAAACACCAATGCCAAAGAAAGTTGTTGTTTTTATGTCTTTAGGTAATTTGACATGTATCTGATGTAAAGGTATGTATATAGGAAATACCATTTGCACAACTCTTCCACGAAAACAAAAATAGAAACTTTGGTGTATGCTTCCTGTATGAAACTGTACAGGCTTCCTTAGACACAAACTGGTGATTGAGTTTGCCACGTCTCACTATATTCAAACACAATATAGAATCTTAGAAATATTCAGTGTTTCAACGTTGTTGGCTCTAAATGATCCCTCTCCTAAACAAAAGAATTGAGCACTTTCTTCATGTTTTCATTTTTTGAAGCTCTACAAATACCTCAATAGTCACTACACATGAACCATGCATGAAACATTCACACTGTTAAATTTTCTGCATTTTATGAACTACTTAATTTCTGCATTGCAATCTACATTTTTTTCCCACATTTCTCTGACAATAATCTACATTTTTTTCCCACATTTCTCTGACAATAATCTACATTTTTTTCCCACATTTCTCTAACAATAATCTACATTGAATGTGCAGAGACAAATGCATGGTAGCAGATGGTCTGATGTCCTTGACCTTACCACCGATCCAGAGCTTGCTCTAGGGCATTTTTCCACAGATGGAACATAGAGATTTGATCTGCTACCACTAAAGAAAATCCATCCCTTTAGATTTTGTACTCTTGACAAAGACATATTTTGTCTTCTTTGCTTCTTACATAGTATATAATACTTAGAACAAAATTTGGTCTATGCATTGGAGAGCTTGCTCAGCAATTTCTACTTTTTTGGAACTTTGCAAATGATATTTTGATGATGTTTGTATCTATATGAACTGACATTACAGAATTTTGCCCCTACGTTGGAAAGCTTATGATATATACAAATCAGCATTTTTGCAATTACTATGCTTATTTCAGTCTTCATATTCTGATTTAAAATCAAAAGAAGACTACAAGTGATGGGTATATTAGTTAAGTTTTGTATTTTTGTATCTATTGTGTATAGTTTCGATAGAAACATATGTAATGTTTGTATCTATATGTATTGACATTATAGAATTTTGCCCCTATGTTGGAAAGCTAATGACATATAAAAATCAGATAGCATTTTTTCAATCATTGTACTTATTTATGCTTATTTCATGTCAATGCCTTTACTTATTACAACAATAGATGTTTTTGCTATTTCATGGTGTTTTGTATTTTTGTATCTATTGCGTATAGTCTATATGCATTGACATTACAGAATTTTGCCCCTATGTTGGAAAACTAATGACATATAAAAATCAGATAACATTTTTTCAATCATTATGCTTATTTCATTCAATGCCTTTACCTTTACAACAATAGTTGTTTTTGCTATTTCATGGTGTGTTGTTTCTTTTCCTTCGAACAGTGTATTAACATTGTTGATATATATACCAACTCATTGACATACTTCATATGCCATACTGATTTCTCAATCATAGCACCATATGCTTTTGCTGGCACGATTTTTATACACAAAACACACTTTGAAGCACTTGCACCAATATGCAATTCAGACAACTTTGCAAATATCATTTTATCATAATTTGGATCAACTTTATGTTGTCCTCATTGCCTTCTTCAAACAAATTTATATTCTCAACATTGTCTTCTTCAACAGTGTTTGTTTGCTTTCATGCCTATTTCCTTTTATGTCAATGCATATTTGTCAATGCAAATTTTAATTTTAAAGAATATGTTATATTTATTGATATAAATTCAATTTAATTTTTTTTAATCAAAATCATTTAAAATCATTTAAGATAATTTCATTTTTATAGATTTTCAATTATTTAATATTTAAATTGTTGAAATTAAAAAGAAACTAGTAAATCAAGATGGAATCTTATTATTTGAAAACTTTGTTTTATAGATTTTAGTCTATTTAAAACTATTTATATAATTGAAATTAAAAGAAAAAATTAGATAAAACTTCATTAAAAAAGATCTTCTAAAAAATTGAATTTATTATGTTTTTTAAATCTCTTATCTAAAAATTTGATTATATATATGTATCTATGCTCTCTCCTCACCAAATTAGCAATAAGTCAAATGTTTTATTGAATTAAACTATTTTTGACCTCCATCAATTGTCCACAACTCAAAGCAAATCGCTCATCCATACAACTTTTTTCAAATAGAACATATGGCAACCGTGGCTCTTGTTTCAATATATTTATGACGAAGGCATTTTCTCAATCAGAAAGGGTTTCTTGGTACTATAGCTAGATTCATCATCTATCAGACGAATGAAATCTCGCTCGCCACGTGCATCCTCACCCTTCATGTCAAATTCACCACGTCATTCGTCATCGACTTGTACTCTTTTGCTTGCTTGAAGATCACATACCCTAGTTGTATTTCTACAAGCGTGGGTTGAAGCCTATAGTGGCACCAAGAAGAGCCCCAATTGAGGGCATGGATGAGAGCGAAGCACCAGTGGATTTGGTGGGATATTACTTACCTCATCAAAGAGGTTAAGTATCGATTAAATCAAGGTTCTTAATTAATTACAGATGGATTAACAGTCAACATTTTCTTTATAACATGCAGGGCATTTGATAACGAAAGGGTTTTTTGTCAATCTTGCCAAAGGTATTTCTTTTGTTGCCATCCAAGACAACGAAGTTCGACCAGTCGTGGATACACAGATACCAGTCTTGACAGTAATGTGGATACACAGATACTATATTTCTACCATGTTTGACACAGATACTATGTTTTGCTCTGGGACTTTCCTGGAATCATTTTCCCTAAATGACAACATATTTTGGAAAATTTTGCCACGATTTTGAGATTTTTGGCCCGACTTTGACATCATCAAGAATTTTTCAGGGTTAATTTCGTCATTTTCAACTTTCTTCTGATGGTTTGGGAATTCGTTTTGCCTCTTTTGTTTTAGGAATTTTGAAAAATAATTTGTATGATTCTATCATTGTTTGTGATGATTCTGTGGTATTGGTCATAAAATTTATCAGTTGCTCTAAAGTTCAAGCAATGTATTGTTCTTTGGCTTTATAAAGTTGTGGATTGTAAAATTGTACCCCGTGAAGGATGCTGACTTGTTTAGGTCATGTTTCGTCCATGTGAGATGTATAAAAGCTTGTTGCATCCCTTTTCAAAGAGGTATTTATCGATTGCTTTCATTTTATACCCTTGGATTGCAAAAGTTGTTGAATATTTAGAGTGAAAGGAAAGCAAATTAGGAATTTTTGAAATCAAAGCAATGTTATTTTATAAATGTCTAAATACATTAATTAACTACAAATTTGAAGTAGAAAAATCAACGAAGACAACCGATGATTGTTTATAGGCACCCTATTGACTGCAGAAATTGTGTAAGTGTTTTTACCAGGACAGACAACAGGAAATGAACTTTAAATTTTTTGAAGGATCGAGTCGGATTTAATCCCATTAAAGAAAAAATTAAGTTTAGACATACCTTAAAACGATGTTGTCCACAACAACAATGGTTCTAATAGATTTTGCTATTGAAGCCAAGCTCTAGAATCTAAAGAAGAAACAAAACAAAGATTAACTTAGAAATATAGATAGTTGTAATGGAAACTTGCTCATTAATTGCTCATAGAATGCTCTTGCTCATTGAATAATGATCAATAAGTCAATATATATAGCTTGATAGAGTGATATTTTGGGAAATAAATCCATGCAAGACATGCACTCAAAACTCACCATAAAGCAAGGAACAAAGCAGCTAAGTTAAGCTTAACTATATGCAAACACTAAACTTTAATTTAACCAAAGTAAACTAAGACAAAGTTAATGTGCATGTACATCAACACCCCCTTTAAGCATAACTTAGGTGAGTATGATGCACCAAAATTGGGTCCTGGCAATTATGTAGCCATTTTAGGTACCCAAGTACAAAACCTTTTACCCTCGCAAATAGGAAAAGGGAAAACCCGGTGGGGAAAACCCTCCAAGAGGATAGAGGTGAGATCCTCCATGCATTAGACAGAAACGCGGCCTAATCAGTCAAGTCAAGAGCAGATGAGAACTGTTCCCGTGTATTGTGGATGAAAGTTTGAAACACATTTGTAGCAAGTCCTCAAACAGTTGCTCAAATGCTTCCATGACCAATCATCAAGCCAACCACAAACAATATTCGGAGTTGGTACCTTGCCAAGATGTTGTCAAGTATGCATTTTCTTTATGAGTTAAAAGAAGGAGAACTGACAAATGGCTGTGGATACCTGGAAGGAGGACGATGTAGATCATAAATCTGATGTTTCCAAGAGCTCTAATGTTGGTGCTGAAGAGTCTGATGCGGGAAACTTTGATAAGTTTGAAGCTGGTGTCAATGCTAGATGTGCAAGCTTCAAATATGTATCAATATGAGGTGTAGGAGATGCCTCTTGCAACTCATCAGTAGGAGAGTCATCTAATGTGATGATCTCAAGTGCTGGAACAAACTGAATTTGAGCAGTAGAGGAATCAAGACAACTTGATGATGTTGATAAAGCCCTATCAAAACCTAATCCGACTCTAGCTTGTCTCATCACAGGTTGGATAGGGTTTGAATTTCCATTCTTACCAAGGCCACCACCAATGTAGCCCATCTTCAAAAGTAGTTTGGATCCATTTCCACAAGTATGCAACTCAAAAGAACCAGGTGCTGAAAGCTCCTGAGTAGCAGTACTTGAAAATGTATTTTGACATACATTTGATGTTAGATCTATATTGTCTTTCTCTTTATCAGTATTTGCAATGAAAGATGAAGAGTTTGTAGCAACACACAAAGGTACAATCTACAGTAAAACCCGATTTAGCACTCATAAGAAGAATTGGAAACATAGGAAGTTGTGTTAGAAGCAACAGAGCTTTGCAAATCTGTCTGCAAGATGGATATTATATCTTCCTTCTCCTTTAATTCAGCTAAGAGCTGTTCAATTCGGAGATTTGAACTTTCCTCCATCTCATCATAGCGGGTTTCCCATTCGGAACCTTCATCATGTAGCTTCTTTCCTGAAACTACAATTGCGTATGTTTTTTGAAAAGCAATATTGAGATTCTCTTGTGAAGAAGCTAAATCATCTTGAAGTTTGCTAACTTCCTTGACAAGATTTTGATTGAACTTTCGAAGATTGGAGATGATTAAATCTTTGTTTGCAATTGCAAATAATCTCCCTCAAAACTGAAGCCAATATGTTGTGGATCTAGCTGCAAATGCAAAGAAGTTCAAAGAATATGATTTTTAGAGAGCTAAAAATATCATCTCATACATTAAAATCAAATCATGCATGTAAACTCAAATAAAAACTCAAAAACGTTGTTGATGTCTTGTTGCCAATTCGATTATAACTTCTGTTACAATCAACAGAATCAAATTCTGTCAAAAACCCATTTGAGATATCGAAGGGATATTTCAAATCATATATGGAATTTGACCTATCTCATCCTATGGAGTGAGAAATATCTGGCCGAAAAGGAGAGTGTGGATGGACACGATCTGTTGCAAACCTCCAAGATTCAATTGAAGATTTCTATCAAACCAGAAACTTAAATTGAATTCTACAAAAAAAACCATTTTAGATCACGAAAAGACCTTTCAAACAAAATCATGGTATGCCCTCTAAAACGATATGGAGAGGTCATGGCACTTCTTCAAAGTTTGCTGCCATTTTCAGATTTTGCAGCTAGCATGCTCCCACCTTTGTGTACTTTTCCTTGGACACCAAAGCTTGGATACTATGATAGATTTTGTTATAAAGGCCAAGATATAGAATCTAAAGAAAAAGCAAAACAAAGATTAATTTAGAAAACATAGATAATTGTAATGGAGCCTTGCTAATTAATTGCTCATAGAATGCTCTTGCACAAATGTTCTTGCTCATTAAATAATGAATATAGCTTGTTAGAGTGATATTTTGGGAAAGAAAGACATGAAAACAATGCACTCAAATCTCACCATAAAGCAAAAGAGCTAAGTTAAACTTAACTACAGGCAAGCACTAACGCTAGCAAGCACTAAAGCTAGTTTAACTAAAGTAAACTAAGACACATCCAATGTGCATGTACATCAATAAGTTCTAGGTTTTGCCCTCGACTGCGACAACAGAGTTCCATGGAAGAAATGTTGGAGGTAGTCAAGGTCTGCGAGAATAGATCTCGTGACAGTGCTATCCCTCCTGTACTGCCCATGCGGCCAATTTCGAAAGCCAGGATTCCTTCTGCAGACAGAACAAAACAATTTACCTAGACGCGGTTTAATCAAAGCAATGTTGAAGTCCCTAGCGATGTTCAGGCAGAGATTCCACCAATTGTTGTTCAAGGAAAATGTATCAAAAAGCAAAGTGAAAATATGACAAATGTTGAACCAACTGAAGGGGATCCCGTTGCCAATGGTATTTGTAACTGGGGATCCAAGTTTAATGTTAGCGCAATAAGGGTTCAAAAGTGGCAAGCAAACCCCTTTTCATCATGATGTCGAACATTGATTCGGAGATGGATGGGAAATCGGGGATGCTTTAGAGGATAAACGAGGCTTTAAGAGAGTGAATAATTGAAGTCTCGTTGAATCACCCTGCAAGAAGACAACAGGAACATTCGAACATCATTTGGGCAACAGCAATGATTCGGAAGTTGGTTCCTATTCCGCATCAGTGGAGGATGACAAGAAATGGATAGATGACAGTGTTTCTAGCATGAAAAAGGTAAGAATATTTGATCTTATATCTCATTTCTTTAAACATGTTTCACTAAAAATGGAACAATATATCCATGAACAAGATCATGGCTTAATTGCATCTATAATCGCTTCCTTCACTGTGTGGTGTATAGTTGTCTTCTTCTTATCTTTTCCAAAAAAAAAATATAAAAGATAATTTGTTCAAGAATGCCCCGTTTAAACATGAATCCATTGGTGATGGACTTTTTACTATTAGTTATGATGTAATCCTTGTTCTCGTGTTTCAAAAACTAGATAGGAAAATTAATGCCCGAGTTAAAGTTTGAATGATTCTCAGTTTGAATTTTGAAGTTTTGAACTATTTGAAAGCCAACATTGACCCTAGTTGCGCTGCAGGTGTAGATAATCAATGTTGTTAATGTACTGAGATATGGCATCAATGTGAATAGCAGCTAACTTAAATTTGAATCCTGTTGTAGTTTTAGTCTTCATGTAAGTGCTGTAGTTGTAGTCTCCATGTAATTATAGAGTAGTATAGAGCATTATTATTAATGTTGTTAACAAGTTATGCAACTAAATACAATTAAAATCAATCAGCAAACCTTTGGAACTCTACGATAGCGGACGACACTATAGATGATAGTGGGGTCTATAATATATATTGTGTATGTTGTTAATTGGATCTGGTCCAAGTGTTTGTGGGTTGGAGTGTTTCCCTTCCTACCCAGGCTATGTTTTTGTAAGTGACATGTTGAGCTCATAATGAGTGTATTGTTGTAATGGCTTCAAACCTTGTTGTTGATTCGATTTTGTACCTTCAAGAATCTAGGGTTTACTCTAGGTACCATCCTCTTAATCAAGGAAAATGTTTGGAGTTTTCCCCCAAATATATATATAATGATTTTGGTAGAGTGGAAACTAATTACTACCACTGGGAAAATGGTGCCTGCAATGTCACACCTTTAAGGGTGAATGATATGTTAGTAGCCTTTCATATTAAATATCTAGTCAATTTGATTTTGGTAAAATTTGTGGTTGTACCCTTTAAGTGCTACCTTGAGCATCGACAGGAATTGTTTATGAGCATTTATGTGCATTTAGATTTTATTTTCTACTTGAGTCAATGGTTTATAGGTACCTTAGGATGCTTTTGCTTTCTCGCTCTTTTATGAAGTTCTTTCATATTCATTGTTTTGGAGACATCTTTCTTTTATATATATGATTATGATCATTTTGGTAGGGTGTGAATTAATTACTACCACTAGGAAGATGGCGCTTGCAATATTACACCTTTCAGGGTGAATGATATGTTAGTAGCCTTTCATACTAAATATCTAGTCAATTGGATTTTGGTAAAATTTGTGGCTGTACCTTTTAATTACTACCTTGAGCATCTACATGCATTTAGATTTTATTTTCTACTTGAGTCAATGGTTTGCAGGTACCTCAAGATGTTTTTGCTTTCTTGCTCTTCTTTTGAAGTTCTTTCATATTCATTGTGCTTTGGAGACATCTTTCTTACTGTTGCTATCTGAAATAGATAGCGCACTACATAAGTTGTTGGTTAATATCTAGCCCTGAGATATGGCCTTAATTTTCAATTGATTTCCATTTGGTATTTTGTCCAAATGAAACTAGGAGTTATCACCATATTATGTCAAACTCTATGAATTTCCATTTCCAATATAAAATATCTGAATTTGTACCGTTGTATCAGGTACTATAAAAGGCAACCTGAGTTGACAATGTTTGATTCTGTCTGCATTCAAGTTGTAGCTGCTTTATTAGCCACCGGAAGTTGGCAATGTTTGATTCTGTCTGGATTCAAGTTGTAGCTGCTTTATTAGCCAACAAAAGTTGGCAATGTTTGATTCTGTCTGGATTCAAGTTGGAGTTGCTTTATTAGCCAACAGAAATTGCATTATGAAAATTTTAGAATATAAGTTCAAAATGGAAAAGGCAAAATAATATTTTTTATTATAATTTTAAGTATCTTAATGGATTCTGTAAATGTTTATATGAAAGAGTTACAAACAAAATTATATAGTATGCTTATTGACTTTAATGAAATTGAAGTAGGATTGCTTACACCTAAATAAGCTTTACAATAAACTATGTTAAGTGTTGTAAAACCGACCTCTAATATCTCTTGTTGCTCCTATCGTAAGATTCACACAAGATCTATAGGTATTTCAGGGAGTTCGTTCAAGATGGTTTTCTAGGTTCCTAGATTATTACTCTTATGAGTGGACACTTTGTAAGTAGTGTTGACGTGTGGTATGTGGTATGTGGCAGTTATAGTCATAGTGTAGGATTACAAATTATGTCGTAATAGCGTTGATCATAACATTTGTTCATCTTAAAATTTATTTATAATCACATTCAAATTTTACGAAACATAAAGTTGAATATTGTATAATTATAAGCACATTGTTATTAAGCCAGTGTATGTTAGAAAGCTCGAATAAATCAAATGCATAGAATAAAAGTAAACAACAAATTGATTATACAAATTAATACAATACATAGACTTGTAGTGGAAACCCTTAACTAGGAAAACCATTATTGGGTGTTTAGTGTTTTGGGTTACCTATTAAGATCATGCAAAGGGAATTTAAAAGGTTGATCAATGCATTCATGTAGCAAATCAATATATTGACCTCTTTGAAAAAATGACATTAGTCAAATAGGAGTTGGGAGTTTCTCCTTTGTTTTGCTCGAGTACTATTGAAGATTTGTTATACATTTTCTTTTTATTCATGGATGAATTGAAAGGTTGGTGTATATGTAAACACATGGACATAGTGTCAATCACTGTATGTTTAGTAATCATATTTAGCGTTGAATAGTCCTTCTAGGTTTTGCATATTGAAGAGGCACAATGCCTTCCAAAGTGAGGTGAGAAACCTTTGTTCCACAGAGCATTTTGACCCATGTTTTGTCTTCAATTAAAATACACAAGAATCCAATTCCATGTCTCTTCTTGTAACCTTTATCATGTTTCCTCTTGTACCCTTCTCATGTTCTTAGAGAACTCTGTGAA
This sequence comes from Larix kaempferi, assembly GCA_027924585.1. NCBI lineage: Eukaryota > Viridiplantae > Streptophyta > Pinopsida > Pinales > Pinaceae > Larix > Larix kaempferi. Next base: position 18,270,495 of record BSBM01000469.1, read on the forward strand.
CCTTTCATAGAAAATTTACTTGGTTGCGAGTTCATACTAGCAATTTTCAACATCACCATCTTCACTTGATTGATTGCTAGAATCTCAAAGCAATGCTCTAACACCAACTTGTAGTGTGCATGTATTTAGTATGGCACTACCACTGCAACCAGAAAAGTAACTAGAAATAATAGTGAGAAAATAGGGTAGTAGCAAAGCTCAAAATAACATAAATAAATGACAAAGCAAAACAGATTGGGGTGCACACCCAAGTAGGTTGCACCTACTTATCTAAATAGGACGGAGGAAAATGTCTCCAATGAAGCTTTGATTATATTATTGAAGTGATAGAAAGTTACAAATGAGGGGGAACCAATAGTTATAAAAAATTCAGTAACCCTAATTTTAATCCTAATTTACTAATAAGAATAATTAGATAATTATTACATGAAAATGGCTTTTTACAAACATTTAAATATGATCCATAATGAGTAAAAGATTATTGCAAAATTATGATCTTACATGTAAAATAACTCATGTATATAGAGTCAACAAGCATAATAAAGATGGTGTGGCTAACTACACAACATACATATTTATCCAAGAATGCACCCTTATTTAATGTGCAGAAAAAGGTTCATTACAAAGGAACTATAGCTATCATTGAAGCAAACAAAGGGTCATCTCTAAAAAGAGAACTTACATGGATTTCGAAAAAATTATTCATTAAAGATGTAATATTGACTTCTAGAAACTAGAAGAAACATGTACATTACTTAGATCATTCTATAGTAGAGTGTTGCATCTTTTATTTTGTTGGGAGAGAAAATGGGAACAGTTACAAGGCATCAATCTAAATTATTCGGCTTATGAGTGATGGATATTTTTGCTTATGGATTCAATCTAGTGTAAATTCCTAATTTCAACCACAATAATTTGTATCATGACATCTTGACCATGTATCTCTCGATTGTAGAGAAAGCATGGGTGTTTATATAGCATACTTTACATAGCTGCCTTTGGTCTCTCGATTGTAGAGAAAGCATGGGTGTTTATATAGCATACTTTACATAGTAGCCTTTGGTTTATTTGACAAAATCTATGTTTAAAAATATGTCATAGAAAAGTAGCCTTTGGTCTCTAAATTGTAGAGAAAGCATGGGTGTATGTTTAAAAATGTCGTGTTGTTCGTTGAGATAATCCGGGCTGCAACGAAACAATGCCAAGGCATCTGACAGCCCACTTTAGGCCTCAAGCTGGCCCTTCAGACCAGAGGGGTAACCCTCAACAAACACACAAAAGATAGCCGTTGAATATGACCAAAAACAGCTTTAACATTCAGCAAATAGGATGCCAAATTCAGGTAAATGAGAGCAAGTTTAAGCAGGGTAAAAGACTTTGAAAAGCTGAAGAAATTTACAGCAGCAAACTGGATAAACAATGAAGACAGACCTTCAAACCAAGAGTCTTTCCATCGGGTATTGGAGACTTATCCAGTCAGACATCTAGACTAGTGTAGATCCATTTCAAACCCGGATTTATTAAGCACCAAGAAGGATCCAATTTTTTGAGATGTAATTGCTTGATAGATCTTTGTTTAAAATTGATCTATGTTTTTTATTTTTTTATTTTAAAACCAACATGGATTTTTTTAATAACCTTTTATTTTATTTTATTTTATTAGCCTACTTTTTATTTGGTTTTATTTTTTTTTATTTTATAAGTGGACATGAATTTTTTTAATTATTTTTATTTTTTTAGGAACGTGACAACATCTCTACCATCAAAATGACATCAAGCTTTCTCTATGCTTAAACAACTTTTAATTCAGGTAACAGGACAGGAAGTTACACTTCTTACTGTAGGCAGTTCTCTCAAAACTATTTAAAATGTTATTTCTATTCAAAGTTACATATGCATATGCAGAAAAACAAATGAATAATCACATCATGGATGCTTTAGCACTGCTGTATTAAACTTTAGAGAAGACAATAACATATTTACATCGAAGACAGGTAACATCCAAAGCTCATTAATGCAAATCATAAGGAAACTCAAAAACCACTTCATAAATGAGATGAAAAGAAGCTTGATTCACATAAGGGTTTCAATGGAACAAAAACATTACTGACTGACAAAAAGGAGGAGGAATCCTCTGGAAAATCTCTAAGTCTTCAGGAAATACAACAACCCCAAGGGCTCAAAGCGAAACTCAGCCTTTAGGCTGCAAAATTCCAATCCCCGTAATGTCTTTGATTGCTCCATTCATACTTCTTGAATGCTGAGGTCATGCCTTGAATTGTGCAACTATTTACTAAATTTAGATGAAGATGAGGTTGGCTGAAAGGTCGACAACTCATTGCATTTGCTGTCCCTCTTCTCTGAAAAATAGGATTGTTGTTAATATCAGTAATTCTGCAATAACTCTTCTGCCACTTGTTTGCTGACTGGATTATAAGGTGTGCCATGTCACCAAAAGAGCGGCCATATAATGACTTCAAATATTTCATATCTTGAGGATTGAGATGGTGGCCACGGCTTGATCTCCTGCAAATTGATTACATAATTGACCTAGTTGTCAAATGCACTATTAATACTTTTACATAGAGAGCTGCCATATAATGACTTCAAATACTTTCATATATTAAGGATTGAGAAGGTGGACACGGCTTGATCTCCTACAAATTGATTACATAATTGACCTAGATAGAGAACACTCTCATACCATTTGATCTTGATCTCCTATAAATTGATTACATAATTGACCTAGATAGAGAACACTCTCATACCATTTGATCTAAGTCCAAACACCATGTCTATAACGCTAAATTCTTGGGCAATGCTTGGCTGCTTTTACAGGCTGAGATATAAAATGAACATAAAGCATAGCTTCCTTCTTCCCACGACCCTATTACATCTCAGTCATATTAAAGCCACCTTCTCAATAACAACGTATGAAATACTGAAATAAATGCCTATCAAATGCATCCAAATTTGGCAACATTGAGGTGAGTGAAAAGAGTCAGAATATTATTAGTTGCATTGCAGACACATCTTTATGAATGCTTTTATTTCCACCTGCTTTGCTAAATCCATTGATCATTGCAGTCCAAGAAACAAGGTTCCTTTCTGACAATTTGTCAAACACTTGTTGTGCATCCTCCATACTCCAACATTTCCCATAATGCTGTATTAAACTCCAACAAGGGTGCAACATCCGGTTCCTTTATTTTTGTGATTTGGTGTAAAACAACCTCTTTAACATTTCATCTATCTGCGTTAAGTTCCTCTGCTCTTGCTCGATTACTGCATGTGCGAATGTAATTAGGAATTGATGTGCGCTCCCACTACTCTGGCTGTCGAAAATAGAGCAGAAAGGGTACTTTTGAAGGAGGAAATCACCCTCCTCAAAACGATCACACCCCTACAGTTTATTTCTTGAATTGGAAGGAGAACATTCCAAATCCCATAAAAATTGAACAAACCCAGAACAGAAAGAGTGCAAAATTTTCAAACCCATAACTGAAAATGTAATCAATGAACTTGAGCAAAACTGTCGTCAAATCTATTTTTCTGCTGGCAAGTTTTCAGACAATCACCGATCTCTGTAAAGTGTTCATCAAACTATAACTTTCCTTCAAATAATCATAATCTGCATACTCTAATTAGAATAAATATATACTCTTCTTCCCCTTCGATTTAAAAAACTTTGCTGCCATGCAACCGGCCATGACCAACTCCCAATAGTTCCCATCTATTTTTTCTTTCACCCTCTCTTTTCCATACTTTTTGACTTGTAGTATTTTACACATTTTCAAATTGTTTGGACTTGTAGCATTTTACACATTTTCAAATTGTTAATTCACTTCTTTTAGGTTCCTGGAAAATATCAGTTTTTAACATTTCGCGTTTTGCATTTATGTTTTGTTCAGGTAATTGTGCCTCATCCGGCGGTCAGATCACTCTTAATACAGAAATAATTAGGGGAGAGAAGAGGTAACTGGGTGACTGCCATCCAAGAATATGACCTCGAATTTAAGCCAGCCAAAATGGTTAAAGGTAAAGGATTATGCAAACTGGTTGCTGCTGGAGCCTTAAACCCAACAGAGGAAACTGAAGAAGGTTGAGAGAACGATATATTGCTTTATGCCCAAGAGGTCCTATATATTCCTGCTAAACATAAATGCAATTAATAAGAAAAAATGAAAATTATGGCAATTATGATAGACTATCATTGATCTTTCAAATATGATATAATCTAGGTGGAGTATTGGGTGATTTTTCAAATATTATATAATTTAGGTGGAATATTTGGTGAAGGAACATAAGTGAATATATCGTAAGAATTTTCATAAAAAGATGTTAATGAGCCCTCTAGTCCTTTAATTTTATTTCCTTTGGAGAAATTATTTGGATCTTTATTGAATTTATTTTTTCATCAACATTGAGTATTTGACACATTTTCAAAGAGCTTGTTTTGTTGGCTTAGGTTCTTTGAAATATCACTTTGCATTACCTTATCCCACTTCACTTCCCTCCATCTTTGTTTTGTAATACTCTTGATTTCAATGAGGATGTCATTTAGTGAACCAGGTTTGGTAACAATCGAGAATCCCACGGTGTGCTTGATTCTCATTAGTTTCTAAATTATGTAATGTTTTGGAAAGTAGTAATTTTGCTAAGAGAGTATGATATTATGCTTTATACTTGTAGGATAGATAGGTATAGAAATCGAATCTTGAAACCAACAACGAGAGTAAAAAATAGTGTTGATATTTTTAGATGTTCAAATATTTTGGCTTTGGACTTTCTTTTGTTATGTATTATCTTGTTGGATTATTCAGCTGCAATGCTACTTCAATACAAATCTATCAGACTATAACCATTTTTGTTTAAAATAATAACAATAAGATAATGTATAATCAATACAAGAATAACGATCAACTATATTTGACAAGACAACTCAAAATACTAAAAAAAATGTTAGAAAACAAGTTTGTTGTTTTAGGTGCTCCAACGATATTTTAAAAGGAAATAAAGATTATCAATATATAGAATTTACAAACCACTACAAAAGTGCACTCATGTTGTCTTTGAGTAAAATGCAAACCATTCGTGCACTTTAAAGGGATTCCTTTCAAGAACTAAATGACATTAAAAGGGGGTGATTCAAGAGACTAAAGTGAATAATGATAGTCGTCAACTAAACTCCCTTAGACACACGACCATGCAAACAAATTATTTTCCAATGGGACCCAAAAAATCCATCTTGATAGCTTATTCAAAGTGCAAAATATTTATTCAATCACGAGTCAAGTTGTAGCAACGATATGCATATTATGTTGACTTTTACTTAAGTCATGAAAATATTCTTAAAAACAGTGTTAGAATATGTTTAATCTTTGTCAAATCAACCATGTATTGTTGCGAGTGATTTAAATGAATTGATTACACTAGGCGAAAATAAGGTTATTTTTTAGTAAGTAGATGTAATTAGTGAGGATCCCTAGGATGTGATAGATCAACACCACAAGGTGGATTCTCTCTCCAAAAATGGTTTGTATCCCTACAATAATTTTTGAGGCGGCTCCCACTAAATTGCTCATTGATTAAACTATTTTTTAGTGATTGCTCATTTCTTATATAACCCACAACTATCTACTATATATGTCTTTCTCCCTCGATTATTTCGGTCCATTGGCTCATCCTTCTCTATATTGTCAATTTCATGTCACATAACAATCCCTTTGCTTTGAAAGGGATACTAGTTTTCAACATTGATGGGAGCATTGCATGTGATTTTACAGCTCTAGAATGCATGCATGTGTTTCAACAAAAGTCAATGTATCTCTACATTGACCTTAAGATCTAGAATAAGATAGTTTTGTGCTATATATTTTAGAGGAGCAGCATATGTATGGAGATATCACAACTACACACTTACCAATTAACAAAGAACCATTGATCCTATAAGTCAAAATGAGATATAATTTATTTATAAGGTGGAGGGTTTGGAGAAGAAAGATAAGATTTTTCTAGTCAAAATTTCCACATATGGTCACTAAGCAAACGGGTTTGAAATATAAATATATTTTTCCAATCAACTATTAAAAATTAGAGTTCTAATAGAATTCTCTCCCCTTTAAAGGGGAAATTTTAGAATCAAACCAAGAAAAACTTTAATTAAACCACCCTTAGACAACTCAAAGAAATTCACAGAACAAGCTCTTCATAACATTTGTTTTACTATTCTCTTTGTAACTTCATCGCATCTACTTTACTTCCCATTTTTTCCTTTCGTTCATTTACACCTTCTAGGGAAATTGCTAGTGATATTTGTCATTATGCATATGAATCAATTTGTTATGTCATTATGCATATGAACTAATTTGATTATGATTATTTTTAAATTTACATGCAATATTTATTTGGGCAATCAAGGACTTTCCATGATCATTAAGATTAGGTTTTGAGTTAGCAAAATTATTCAAAAATTGAAAAATACAATTTTGTATCATCTTCACTCTCTCCAACACTTCTACTTTTAGGAGAAATTGGTTAGATGACATATTATTTGTATTATACTTTAATGATTTTTTTTAAGGAAGCGCAATGAGATGTACTTAAATCTCATTCAATTTAAAAGGAAACACAATAAGATGTATTTAAATCTCACACCAGTAATTAATATGATAGCTTGGATTACTATTGTTGAGAAAGGAAACACAATAAGATGCACTTAAATCTTAGTTTGGTTAATATGAGCACATAAGAGTCACTAAGACTTGGTTCCTTGGAAACTAAAAGGCAATATTGAAGTTTCACTAAGAATGATTCCCGGGAAATCAAGAGGCAATATTAAATAGTCAATCTCTACATTTTAAATATTTATAATTAGTTTCAGCTACCATGGGAGATTGAATAATCCTATAGAAAGCTCACATTATTATATTATAGTATTATATTTATATAATGTGATAGTCATATATCAAGGTTTACACTATCATATCATAGTATTATATTTATATAAACTAATAAATATAGTTATGAATATGATGGAATCCAAGGAAAAAAATAGTTATGAATATGATTTGAAATTTTGAATTGAATTGTTGAAAATTTAACTAAATAGCATAGTTAAATTTATTAAAAAATGAAATAATCTTTGTAAAAAGTATTGATTTTCGTATTCTATTCATATTTGATTGACGTTTCTTTTACAAAATATCAATGAATTGAAAGCAATTAAATTCTAAGCTTTGCAAATTTTGATTTTAATATTCAATTGTAAACTTTTAAAAAAAATGTTATCTATAATTTTACACAATTGAAATATAGAAATTTGAATAAAAGTACAAATCAAATTCCATTTTACTCCAAAATTTGTGCTATGTATAACTTCAAGAATTGAGGTTTATAAATTTCAACTAAAGTACAATCTCCACTAACACTAAGTATAACTTTAAGAATTGAGATTTATAAATTTTAACGAAAGTATATTGATCTCCACTAAATCATCCATTATAGGCGTAACTATGTTGAAATAGTGATTATGCTTTTGCCACTATAATAAATATCAACAAGCAATGAGCAATCATTTTGAATGTTTGTAAGAAAACATATTGAATGCCCATAAGCAACCATTGATTCAAATCCCAAAATACAAAGTTCAACTTGTAGCCTCCAACATGGAAAACTATCTAAGTATATGATAAACCAACCATAATATTTTCAAACTTAAATTCCATTAATGATTATTTTGAATACATATAACCAACAATTTATTCACATCCCAAAAAAACGATGCTCTAGAAGATTGGAGTGAACATAGGCATAGCCTTTTAACCGTGTATTCCACTAATGACAAGTTTTTCCTCTACAGAAGTCGTGCTTTAAATCCTCCAAGCGAGGCGATACCAAGTGGAATGAAAACGCAAGCATATCCTTTAACCGTAAATTCCACTAATGACAAGTTTCTCCTCGACAAAAGGTGTTCTAATGACAAGTTTCTCCTTGATAGAAGGCATGATTTACATCCTCCACGAAAGGTATATCGAGGGGCACGTGGATTGAAAGCAGGTGTAAATGGGCCATGCAAGTTGATATAAGTGATACAAATGGTGAATGCTAAGCAACTGACTACAGAACGGTGGACACCCCACACTACAAAGCATTTAATGCTTTGCAGACAACTACCTAAACATGGCCTTTCACGGTAAAAAAAGGTTGAATGATACTATTTGATTTGATTGAACAACACATAATGCTAAAGTGATGTTTATTTCCATTTTTCATCCAAAAAATAAACTACAACACAAAAAAAAATTAAACTAACTATTATTAAATTTGAAAAAAATAACTATAAATTATTAATAAAATAAAAAACCTACCACATAAAATTTAAATTAACATACATATTATTAAATTTAAAATGTTTCATGTATCATTAAATTTGAAAATTTCCAATATTAATCTGTTTACTCATCATCATTGATGCTTACATGTTGCAATGTTGAAATTTGCATACCCCTTCCACTTAGATTATGAAACATGTTTCACAATATTTGTAACGACTACATCCAATTTACTTACTAAAATGTTGCCAACGAACATTTTATCTATCAAATTTCATGACTGCCGGCCACATGCAACCAATAAACCAACGTAGAGTTATGGCAATGTTGTTTGCACTGCAAATATAATGATAGCATAAGCAACATATTGACACATGATAATGGTCTAAAAACGATGGGATTTGATTGGGGATCCAATTGCGTAGATTCGATCGAACCACATAGAATGCTTAAAGCAGATAAAACATAAAATGTTTGGAGTGTCGTTTATTGATTTTATTTTAAAGACAAAAGTAAGGTAAAGGTGAGATGATTTACCATTTTTAATGTTTTTTGTCGGAATTTGGCAATATGATTTGTTGTTGAAATTGCGATATTGTAGAAATGGATTCAACGTCCTCAATTAACCCTAGGGCACCCTGATTATGTAATTCCAACATCCCAAAACTACAATAATGCAATTCCAACAACCCAAAACTGTAATTTCAGTAATTTCAGCGAAATTTTAACTAAAAAATCACCAAATTTAAGGTGCAAATCATTTAGAATTTAACTTACTCAAAAACAAAATACATACGGGCTTAAATATAAACTGCTTAGATATAAACTTAAAAAAAATTATTACATCATCACATATTTACTCGATCCTTTTTTATGAGTCGTAGACCTATTTAAGTACCAGCATAGATCCATCTTAAAGGGAATCTACCAAGCGCCGAGAATGATCAAATCTCTCGAAGTGCAAACCCCTTTTTAGAGTGCAAATGTTGAGGAAGCGCTTTAATTTATCTAATTTGTGTAGTTTATATATATATGTTGTTGTAAATGTTTTAAATAGCCGACATGTTATTTTTTATATTATTTTATTATTTTTAAAAAGGACATGTGTCAGCTCCAGGATGAGCACGGTGTTAGAAAGTGGCAACAAGGAAGGTCTTCTTGCTTTGCATGTGTCCTTGCATGCAAGAAGACTTAAATCAGGAAGCCAAATGTATTTGATGTATTTTCCAAAGTTTAGACTTAGGAAAAGTACATTAAGTGATCTAATTATTAATTGACTTATTGGAGTCACTTTTATAAAGTGCAAGTGAAAATAATTTAAGTGATGGGTATTCTAATCTTGGCCATTGATCTCACCAAAGGATTACATCCATTGATCCATAGTGAGATGTTAGGGTTTTCGCTTGGCCATTGAGTTAAAAGGAGGATCAATTTGGTGGAGAGGATACAGAGAGAGACAAAGAAGTTTGAGGGAAAAGTTTTGCAGAGAAGAAGACAGAGGAGCAATCATTCAGCAAATCGACAGAGTGATCAAGCAGAAGGAAGGACCATACGGATTTGCTAAGAGGGAGACCGTACAAATCCATACAGCAGCTCGGTCGTACAGTGGTACAACAGCTCAGACGTACAGCAGCCCGTGCGTGTGAGGGCCGTATGGATTTCGTACAGCTGACGCAGAGGGTCGTACAGCTGCGTAGGGGGGCCGTAAAGATCAGCAGGGTGTTCTCAGTGATTTGCAGAGGTTCAATTTTTCCAGGTTGGGTAAATCGATTTTTTGGATTGTATTTGTTCCATATGTTCATAATAAAATTTATTCTCAGACTGCTGCACCAGTTTTCCCATCTTGGGTTTTGTCCGAGGGTTTATACCCAAAAATATTTGTGTTGTCTCCATTGATGTGATTGATGCTATATTTCTTTCAATATTTATTTTCCGCTGCAGAGAGGAGAAATCCATGTGTGGTTAATAGAGGCAATTGGGTTTAATTAATTAATCTGGCATACAATAACTCTAGTGTGGATTTTAAGGAAATTTACATGGTATCAGATCTCTTCTGAGCAGATATGAGAGAAAGCAACAATTAGTTGGATAGATCAGGGGCATATCTATCCTAGGGTTTACAGGTACACTTCATTATGGCCATACAATTGAGAGTTGAGGATAGACTTCATGAGGCACAGAAATTTCCTACTTTTAAAGAGAGGATCACCAGGATCCTAGATGTTAGTGACGCTGATGAGCACATTGATGACCAGAAGGTTGTTCCCGCAGATCCGGCAAAGTTGGAAAAGTGGAAGAAGATAGATTCCAAAGCTATGTTGATCATCTTGGATGGGGTGAAGGACCACATAGTCCCTCACTTGTCCGAGAAGAAGACCGCATTAGAGATGTGGAAGGCTTTGGAAAGTCTTTACCAAAGCAAGAATGAAAACCGGAAGATGGTGCTACAAGAGAGATTGCGTAGTACCAAGATGGCCAAGGGTGAAGGAGTGGTGCCTTATCTTACAAGGCTCACATAGATAAGGAATGAGCTTGGAGCAGTGGGCTTTAAGACTGATGATGAGGAGCTAATACGTATAGCTCTCAATGGCTTTTATAAGCCATGGGACGTCTTTGTTAAAGGCGGTGGTTAGGGAGAAGCTCCCTGACTAGCAGAGATTGTGGGATGACTTCATGCAGGAAGAGACCCGTATGGGTCAAGGTTCAGCTTCATCCAATGGTGCCCCACAGATCATGGATGAAGAGGCTCTAGCCTTAGAAAGAAAACGCAAAGGGAAGGCAAAGAAGAAGAAAGGTGGTAAGAAGAACTTGGACATGTCAAAAGTCAAGTGCTTCATATGCCACAAGCATGGACACTTTGCTTCCCAGTGGCCGGAGAGGAAAAATAAGAACAACACACAGATGGCAGTTTCAACAGAGGTGGATGACTTCAGCAAGAGTTTTGACGAGGACTTTTGTTTGATAGCTTGCATGGCAAGCTCCATCAGCAACAACATCTGGTATGTGGACAACGATGCATCTTGTCACATGATAGGACATAGATCGTTCTTCAAGAGCTTGCGGGAGGGTGGAGTAAATCTCCACATTGAGTTGGGAGATGATGCTCGATATCAAGCGCAAGGTGTTGGTACTGTTTCGTTTCAGAGGGAGTCTGGAAATCCCATTAGCTTTGTTGATGTGTTATATGTCCCAGGGATGACGAAGAATCTCATATCAGTTTCCACACTGGAAGACAAGGGTTTTCTAGTGACTTTTCGAGACAGGAAAGTATATATTAGGCCGCATGGGTCAGATCAAAGATTGGATAGGATGATTGGGGTCCAGAGTGGGAAGGTTTATAGACTTCATTTTGAGCCTGCAAAGGCTCTGGTTAGTAGCAGTAGTAGTGATGGTGACTTATGGCATAGGAAGATGGCACACTTACATCATGGTGCACTAAGGCATCTGAGACAGGAAGTTGTTGGAGTTCCTTCGGTACAGGAGGAAAAGCACAACCACTGCAAGGGTTGCACGTTGGGGAAGAACATCAGGAGACCTTTCCCACATAGTGAGCACAAGTCTAAGGGGGCCTTAGACTTGGTGCATTCAGATGTATGTGGACCGATGAGTGTCCACTCTTTCAGTGGTTACAGTTATTGTGTCACTTACAAGTTGGGGCTGCTACCGAATCCCTTCCTCGTTGAGAGGGAGTGTTAGAAAGTGGCAATAAGGAAGGTCTTCTTGCTTTGCATGTGTCCTTGCATGCAAGAAGACTTAAAATCAGGAAGCCAAATATATTTGATGTATTTTCCAAAGTTTAAACTTAGGAAAAGTACATTAAGTGATCTAATTATTAGTTGACTTATTGGAGTCACTTTTATAAAGTGCAAGTGAAAATAATTTAAGTGATGGGTAATCTAATCTTGGCCATTGATCTCAGCAGAGGATTACATCCATTGATCCATAGTGAGATGTTAGGGTTTTTGCTTGGCCATTGAGATAAAAGGAGGATCGATTTGGTGGAGAGGATATAGAGAGAGATAGAAAAGTTTTGCAGAGAAGAAGACAGAGGAGCAATCATTCAGCAAATCGACAGAGTCATCGGGAAGAAGGGAGGACCGTACGGATTTGCTGAGAGGGAGACCGTACAATCCGTGCATCACCATACAGCAGCTCGGTCGTACAGCCGTATAGTAGCTCGGTCATACAGTGTCGTACAACAACATGCACGTGTGAAGGTCGTACAAATTCCGTACAGCTAACGCAGAGGGTAGTACAACTACGCAAGGGGGTCGTACAGCTCAGCAGGGTGTTCTCAATGATTTGCAGAGGTTCGATTTTGCCAGGTTGCGTAAATCGATTTTTTGGATTGTATTTGTTCCATATCTTCATAATAAAATTTCCTCTCAAACTGCTGCACCGGTTTTCCCATCTTGGGTTTTGTCTGGGGATTTATACCCAAAAATATTTTTGTTGTCTCCATTGATGTGATTGATGCTATATTTCTTTCAGTATTTATTTTCCGCTACAGAGAGAAGAAATCCATGTGCGGTTAATAATGGCAATTGGGTTTAATTAATTAATCTGGCATACATTAACTCTAGTGTGGATTTTAAGGAAATTTACACATGGAAGGAGTTAATGGGATACCACCAACTCACATTTCTCTTTCCAGCAAAGAGAAATATCATAATGGTGTCAGAAGGGGCATCAATACTGGAACACAATCGAAAATCCATTCAAGATCATTGAAGAATGGAAAAGATGACATGATGAAACTAGTGGTCTCGTTTGCGGTTCGATGGATAGCGAGCTGAGCATTGGGGTGGGCACCACCCAACTCACTCACAGAGCAGACAATTCGCTTGGCCAAAGTGAGATGCAATACACAAGGACAAGGCCCAGAGACAAGGGCAAGGCGAAGATGCCACCCCAGCTTCCTCCTGCCAACCAAAGCAAAAGACGGGTCTTTGGTCACCTGTCGAAGATAACAAACTCACTTGTAAGAGTTGTGTGGCCAAGCAGGCTAGTAAGCACCCACATCTACTCCAATTCCAATTAGTCTTTTCTTCCTTTCCTACTCGGTTCAATTCAACACATTACATGCCTACATCAACTCCAATGCCATAATAAGTCTAAAGCAATGCAATACTCCAATTTCAATTAGTCTTTTATTCCTTTCCTACTCAGTTCAATTCAACACATTACATGCCTACATCAACTCCAATGCAATAATAAGTCTAAAGCAATGCAAATATATACATAGATAGACAAATAGATAATAGGTATGCAAAGATGCGCAAAATTGAGATGGATTAATTACTTGCATCTTGCATCTTGGGCTTGGTGTGAAAACGCAGGGCATTTTCACACCAAGAAGAGTGATAGATCATAGACTTACAATCCAAAAAAACTGAGTTCAACTTAGGACCACCATTTTGAAATACATGGAAAAACAATCTAAGGTTGGAATGAAGAAGTATTCTTAACTAATGACAATCACAACAATTGATGCAAATCCTAAAAGAAAAAAAAATTAAACAAATGATTAATAATTGATTTGATTTAAATCTCAAAGCCACAAGAGGTAGAGCAATTGATAATGAGTAAATGAGATAAGAAGTTGTAAATGAAAATTTACAAGTTCAAACCTCAGTAGGTACTAGCTTAAAATTTAAAAAAAAAAAAACAATTGATTCAAATCCCAAAAATATAATCAAATTTAACCGACCAACAATTGATTCAAATCACAGTAAAACAAAACCAGCATAGATCCATCTTAATTTTGGCTCTACCTAGGTCTGAGAGGGATCAAATCCCTTAAGATGCAAACCCTTTTTACAATTCTAAACTTGAGTAAAGGGTTCACCTCAAAGAGATTTGATCTATCTCTACACATGGTAGAGCCAAAGTTAAGATGGATCTATGTTAGTATGTGTGTTTATATATAAAGAATTTCACAAAGAATAAAGAGGTGACCACTTGGAAGCATGGAAAATTTGAACCATATTCTTTGTTCAAGAAATTATAAACTTGTACTAGGGCATTATACAACTCCAAGTATGGTTTCTTGTACAAATTATTTCAAAGAGTTTTGTTTGATTAAAATAGAATTTTTATTTACTTAAGAGTAGACTTTCTAGCATACATTAAAAAAAAAATAAGAGGAATCTCCCTTACAAAGTCCACCAATCCACTGACAACCCACCAACAATTGATTCAAAATCAAAGTTAACTTGCAGCCAACCAACAAATGATTCAAATCCCAGAAAAACAAAATCAAATTTAACTTACAGCCGACCATGTTGAATGCGGGAAAAACTGTGAAAACGCAGGGATAGCCTTTAAAACTGACGATTGGAATGAAAATTTCACTAATGACATGCTTCTCCTTGACAAAAGGTGTACTCTAGATCGTCCACGCAAGGTGATATAGAAGGGCATGTGGAATGCACAATTGTATAGATGGAACCATGCGAAGTGATAAAAGGTCATACAAAGAGACACATGGTCATGCTCTGAAAATGTTGAACGGTGGTCATGGTCTGAAAATGCAATGTCCCAAAATTTTGCATTGGATCACAATGGCCAAAGCCAATTGGCCATACTCATTATAGTTTGTCAAATTGGTACTAAAGGTCAAAATAATTGTCAAGCATGATGTCCAAGTTCGTTATAATGTAAAATTAGATCCAAATGGACAAGGTGGGTCACATTAGAACAAATTCCCAATTCAAATTGTAATGTCCCCATCCACACAAAATATCATGGAGGAAAATTTCCACTAGCTTACTAGTTCCCTAGGTTGGGGGTGGAAGCATTAAAAGTTGGAGTGATGGAGCTACAAGACCCAAAGTGATCTTAGACTTACAAATGCACATTAAATTGGTCAAATAAATAATAATAAAAGAAAATAAGGTGGCATTGGATCATGGGGGCACATAAGAGGTTGTGGGACCCACATGTGGCTAGATTCCCCACTACACTTGGCATCATTCTCTCACCAATTCGAATTCAAGGGGAAGGGTAACATATTTGGGGGAGTTCAAGAGGTATTATTCATGGCATGACTCATCCAAGGTTGAATTGGAGTGGAAGAGTAACTCCCATGGAAGAGGAAGAGGCATCTTAGAGAAATTGTGACACTTGGGTTAGATTCCCTAGCTTCTATAACAACAATGATGAAAATGCTATGAAAACTATGACACAAATCAGACCTGATGCCTGACATCTAACATATATGACATGCCAGGGATAAAAATAGCCTCCAAGAGGGCGCTCAAGGGAGTTAGGGCAGCTAAGATGCTTCTACATGTGATTTGGTGGAAGTGGGAGACTAGGAATTGTTGTACAAGTGGCATTCTTTGGAATCTCTTCCCAACTTGTGTTGGAATGCACCTCTTGGAAGGAATTTGACCCATAGAAAGCTTGGAAACTTTATAAATGTCAAGAACAAAGAATGAAGGCAGCTTTTGATCATTTTAGAATTTGCATTTTGCATTTGGGAGAGGAGAGCTAGTGGAGTGCTACTCGACTTGCCTTAGCACCAATTTTGAGGGTGAAAGATTCCCATCCTAGTTGGTAATTGGAAAGGCCATTCATACCTTTCATTTGGAGCTTTAATGGAGTCTTTTGTTACAGGTTGAAGCTACAGGGCAGATCATGGTCACATCTCTTTCAACTTGCTTCTACAACCATTCTTCTACTTCTTGGCATATTCATGATCCTTGAGGAATTGCGCCTTTGGTGAGATACTATTCTCTTTGGGGGAGCTCCTGATGCCCCATTATTTTGTAATCTGATTCATATGCTCTGTATTTCATTCTCAGAAGAGCCACAAGTCGAGATCCCAAGACATACTATGCAAAATTGCTCATTAATGAACAAACAGTGCCATTTTCCCCACTACCTTGTTGCAAGTTAATGATATGTTGATAAATTCGAATGGTTAAGTGAATGAATGATGGATTACTGAATGGATTGCCTACCATTTCCCCTTATGTTGAAACTAGCAATTCTATATCTGATTTGAGAGAGTTGTAGCAGATATTATAAGCTGAATGACAATGCATATGAGAGCCCATTTATGTCATTTAAATGTCACCATCCTATGTTCATAGTTTCGAGAGGGTTCTAAGGGGATTTGAACCACAATTTGCGAGTTAAACTCCCTACATTGACCAGATTACCAAAGTGAGTTGTAGAAGTCATTTGAAGGTTGTAAGGCACCTATAAACACCCTTATTATGTTTTAACATCATCCATACACCTTCTGGTACAATTTGAGATCATTTGGAGCTATTTGGAGCCATCTACCCTTGGGGGTTTGAGCCTCAAAATTACTAGTAAATTCCATGAGTTCTCTTGGATACCTATTTGACCCCAAAACCACATATAATGCTGAAAATATACTTTACTTAATGTCTAATAACATATCCAATTCTCAGACCCATCATTTAGTGAAGGTTGTACAGTGTTTGGAAGAGCTTTGTTCCAAGACCTAGGGGAGATTTCCACTTCCCAAGTTGACTAGTCTTGTCCCAAAACTTCTTCCCTTGCAAATTGAAGACCGTGGTTGGGTATATCAGTTTATTATATGTCTAATAGATGTGTTAATGTGTCTCATACCTCATGACCTTCCTCACCAAGTTTGAAAGTATTTGGAGGAGTTTGGAATCAGTTGTATACATATACCTAGAGTTGAAATTTGGTGAATTCAAGCACATTGGGAAATTTCATTCAAAAGGGACATTACAATGGTATCAGAGCATGGTCCTTGCACTTGTGAGTTAATATCATACATTGAAGAATAAATTGCAGCCATGTCTTACTATTATGATGAATCCTACGAATACAATTCTTATGAAGAATATGCAGATGATTGTGAACAATATGAAGGAGAATGTGAATGGTATGAGGAAGAGGTGCCATCATGTAACACTTCTTACAATTTCAGGAGGAAAGAAGATTATTATTATGACCCTATGTATGATAAATATGAGTATGTCACACCGCCAAAGGATAGTTCTATGAATAAGTTACAAAGATGGAGAGCAACATATAAAACTTTACCCCAACAATATCAAGCATATCTTGATTTGTATAAGAAAAGTACATATAAGTCCCCTCCTTTCGAAGACTTTGCTGATTGGGTGTTTGCAAATAGGCCCAAAAATGAAGATGTGAAGCTAGTGAAGAAAGGTTTATGTCCTTCTTGTAAAAGACCTTGGAAAGAAAATCATATGTGTGAGTGAAAAGAGCAATGAAAACTCTGAAGCTTCAGAGAATGCAGATATTTCTCTCTTGAAGAGACTTCTTGGGTACTCTTCAAAAAAAGATTCCAAATGTATTGATATTAAGGAAACCAAGGAGAAAAGTACATCAGATTGCTTGAAGGAGAAAGATGAAGATACATCCCATGAACTTGAAGAAGATCCTATTGAAAATATTGAAGATCATGTCAAGACACATTCTACCTTGGACATGAATCAAGGAGCATCTATGCTTGAACTATGAAGGAGTACCTACTGATGGGTGCTCACACCTCTATGTTGAAGACATAGAGATCACTTTTGACATTATTGATGCAAGCCAAAATTCTTTTAAGCATGAAAATGAAGACCTTGTAGCAGTTGAAGAAGAAACAAGATCAACTTCCCTATCACCACTTGAGCTTCATGAAGTTGGTCCAAGTAAGAAGGAAGAAGATGAAGAGGTTCATTTGCAAGAGCCTCATTTTCTTGAAAGGTCCTTAAAGATGAATGAAAAGAAGATCCAAGAGTCCCTTAGCATTCTCCATGACACTCAAGCATTGGTGTCAAATTCTTGATGGAGAGCACTTAATTGGAGAAAACATCCTTCCTTGAGGACATGGAGAAGATTCAAAAAACAATGTGCCACATCAAAGGTAATTTCATGTCTTTGCTTTTTTATAGAAACCATTTGTTTGAGCTTAATGAATTGTTACATGATGCATACTTGAATAATAATGAGAATAATCATAAGCTCACAATTCAAAATGAGCAACTTCTTGGAAAGTTGCAAGATACTTGTTTTTCCTCCTATGTTTCATATTGTCAAATGGTAGATTGTTTGGAAGATTCTCACGACGTGGTGGATCATGAGAAATGTGGAAATTTGAATGCGCTGAATGTGTTTGAAAATGAACTTGAAGAGATCCAAACACTTGATGTGGTGGAAGAGAAACTTGAATTGTTTATTGATGAAAGTTATGCAATTTTTAAAGAAGAGCATGATTCATCCACATTGGAACCAATCTACGATAAATGTTTAACACTTTTGAAAGCGCTGCATGATACTACCCATATGAATCCTTCGCATAATGAAACTTCTACACTTTTTGATTATTTGGGTGAGTTAGTTCATTCTCCTACATCCTACAATTCCATGTTTTGCAACATTAGTCTCAATGAAGTATGGGTGAAAGAGTTCTTTTTTTATGGTACGACAAATGTTTCACACTTTTAAAGGAGCTGCATGATACTACCCATATGGATCCTTCCCATGATGAAACTTCTGCACTTTTTGATCATTTGACTGAATTAGTTCATTCCCTAACATCCCACAATTCCATGTTTTGCAGCATTAGTCTCAATAAAGTATGGATAAAAAAGTTTTTTTTTATGGTGCCACATGAAGAGTATGGAACTTCTAGATTTACTTTTTATGATGACATGGTTGGAGCACATTCTTATTCACATATACTTTAACCCCATCCCATGGTCTCTTTGGGGTTTGCTTAATGAGTGGAAAGTGATAGGTAATGATGATGATAATCATAATCATAATCACAGCGAAACCAATTTATTTCTATGCAAAAATACATTCCTAAATCTCCTCTGTAGCTATGACAAATACTTTTCACAAAACTTTTAGCCTTCGATTTAATCTCCGTAGTTTTGATAAATATTTTTCAGAAAACTTTTGAACATAGATTTAATCTGGATTTTATATAACTCACTTCATCGTCTACTTGAGGTTTACCATTAATTGATAATCGACAGAAAGTGATGGGTAATACTTTACAGGAAGCTTTGAACATAGATTTCCGGATTTTATATTATTTTCAATGGACAAACATATCCATTAGCCATCCTATTACAATTTACACCCTATTACATGATGCAAACCATCCAATGCACACCATCTTGAAAAGGCGGTTTGCAAAACAAACTGCCAAAACAAATTAAGAATGTTATTCTCACTGACTAAAATTAAATACAAATTACAAGATGTTTTTATAACGATTACAAATTATATACATATTACACTTTTGCAAACCGCCAAAACAAATTAAGAATGTTATTCTCACTGACTAAAATTAAATACAAATTACAAGATGTTTTTATAACGACTACAAATTAAATACATATTACAAGACGTTTTCTACAATCTTTTGATGCATTTCCTTTCAAAAAGGATGCAAGTATTCAAGAATAATATAAAATACTAAGGAATAGCTAAGCGATACATTAAAATTGTTGCATTTTTTGTTTTTTCTGATATAACCTTTCCAGAAAGGAATGTCAGCATATTTTTAAGTAGACTGAAAGAAATAGTAACCAGTTGTTACCAACAAATAATGCAAGATAAACTGCATACTTTCCTGGCTTTCCGGAAAGGAATGCCAGCATTTACTGAAGCATATTTTTAAGTAAACCGAAGGAAACAGTAACCAGTTGTTACCAAGAAATAATGCAAGATTAACTGCATACATTCCTGCTGGATTTATACAAATGACAGCGCAAGATTTAAAATACTTTCATGCTGAATTAATATACAAATGACAGCGGCAATCGACTCTTTCGTGTCACTATGTTCTTTTTCAAGTGAGGAAACCATCTTTGATCTTGAATAGTCTTGTAAGTTTTCCAAGTTCCACAAGGTCAAATCTCCAACATCTCAGTGTAATCTAATGCAACAGCATCTGTAAATAACAGCTACAATACAGCTTGGTATAGCTTGGTTTGTGATGAAACAGCTATCTTTCTAACACGGATACATTGGTGCTAGACAATATCTAACTTAAGAAACAAGTTGAATAAACACTCACAGTAATATTACATACATTCTTTTCTCTGTTTATATCAAGAAAATCAAACTATTCCATTCACATCTCTGAAAATCTTATTCCTTGACCTAAACAGCCTTAAAATTCGTTATAAGCAAAACAGAATTCAGAAATACTGCACGAGCATTGGAGGCAGATAAATTATAAATAATATTATATATCTAAAGATTAGGAGTTTAACAGTGTATCATGGAAGAAGAAAAGAAAGTAACTTCTGAAATCCTATAACTTGAATATTACATAATCCAGAGGGAGGCTTGAATATTACATAATCCAGAGGGAGGCGCTCAAACAAATCAATGCTAGAGAATGTTATCGGCGGCACCACCAAATACACTTTACTAAAAGTCAACAATAAAAGTTGCCACTCACTATCAGTAGGGCACAGGGCACATTCCTCAAGTAAAGACCGAGGTAAAAATCTCATCCCTACTCTTCAACGGGGTGAAATTTCAAGAGGAAACTTTGTAGAAAGAATTGATAGGTTATCAAAAAGAGCATAACAAACCAGATAAAAGTGCAACCATATCCATGAGGAGACACCTGTTGTCTCCCTTTCTTGTACATTTTTCCAGTACCACGTCCTCTTTTTTGACCCCTTTCTAGGAGCTTTTCTGCAGATCCATTTACAAACCAGACAATGCATTTCCGCATCCAAAATCACTGGCATTTACCCAAGCCTCAAATTGAGATAATGAAATGCAATTTCCACAAGCCTTTGAATTCCATGCCTGTCCGCAGCATCAGACTTTAATTTCCAAGGCTTTAACTACCAGTTTGGGAACAGAAATGTGCAAGGTCTCCACTATGTTAAAACAACTGTTCACCAATGAACATACATCATTAGCTGAACACGATGCAAGTAAACTACCAAATAAGTAGAACTTGACACCAAACAATAACCAGCTGCTGAATGCACAAAAGCAATTGTCCTTCCTAATATGCATTTCACCTAAAGTCAAATCCAATAAAAATACAGATAAAACTTAAATCAGCTTCATTAGAAAGTATTAGTCATTTTTACCTGGTATTTTCCTGTATTCACCGACCCACTTGGAAGATTCCTCGAAATGGTCTTTACATGTGGCTGTGAAAACTTGGGTCCTGGTGCACCAATAGAAGGCTCCCTCCATGACATAGAAGATCTACATGGGTAAGATGGTGTGCCTTGACCTGAAGCATGTTTACTATAATAGTCTGAGCGCTTTGAATAGGATATGGGTTCATTCTGATGTTGCTCTACACGAGAATCTTTACCCAAAGAATTATGTTCTTCCTTGATTTGTAACCTTGGCCTTTGATCTAAGTTTCCAACTGAAACTTCCTGCTCAGAGGAACATTCTTTATCAACATGCAGATATATCCCTTTCTCCCTCATCTTCTGAACATTTTCCGTCTCCCACTTTTGTTCAGACTCTCTTTGGGGAATATTGTCCTCTAGCTGAAAAAGCTTATCCTTTGCATTTGCTTTCCTCTGTTCCTCCTCCGTAATAGAAAGTCCTTTCTCTTCATCCCAAGATCTTTGTAAGGTATCATCTCCTGGTACCCCGGTATAGCCTGCAAAACCTTCCTCTCGTTCTCTCAGTTGTCCAAGAGACCTCCCATCAGCAGCACTTTGCCTGGCTTGTCCCCTGAGAGACCTCCCATCATATGCTCCATAATCTTCATGACTGGCTTGTCCCCTTCCGTATTCATCACTGTTTGGCAGCTCCCCGGACATTCCTCCAGGTCTGAACCAATTATCTCTAAATGAACCCTTTTCCCTATTTGACTCATATGTATTGCGGATATTTTGTCCTCTGTAATGAACATCTGACCCATAACCTCTTGAAGGGTTTGCAACCTGCCTATCAAAATTTTGCTTGCCATTAGAAGACAAATCCCTGTTGCTGTAACGTTCCCCACCAGGCATGCCGTCATTACCTCCTGAACCTGGTCGCATCCTTCTATAATCAACACCTGCTGATCCTGCTCGGGAGTAATCACCACTGCCTCCTGAAAGTGGCCTAGAAATTACTTCTCTTTCATAGCTACTTCCACCTGAGCCTGGCTGAGGATAATAACCACCTCCAGAACTTGGCTGGGGCATCACGTCCCTTTCATATCTACCACCTGAGCCTGGTCGAGGATAATAACCACCTCCAGAACCTGGCCGAGGCATTTCACCCCTTTCATATCTACCACCTGAGACAGGTCGAGCATTATAATCATCACCTCTAGAGCCCAGTTGGGAGATTATTTCATTTTCATGCCTGCCTCCACTGCCAGGACGGGAGGTTACATCCCTTTCATGCCTACCTCCACTCCCAGGACGAGAGATTACTTCCCTTTCATACATGCCTCCACCTGAACCAGGTCGGAATAATGCATCCCTTTCGCTCCTTTCATTCCTTACTCCTGAAGAAGGTCTGGGAGATGTTCCACTTTCATACCTAAATCCTCTTGAGCCAGGTCTGGGTGATGAGTCACTTTCATACCTATATCCTCCTGAACCGGGTCGAGGAAATGGTTCCCTTTGATATCTGCCTCCTCCTGAGCCAAGAGGAGACACTGCTTTCTTATCATGCCAGTTCTCCATAACTAATGGCTCTTCAATCGCATCAACAGCAGAGTCTGCCTGTGCATATTCCAAGGGACGAGAGGAACCACTGCCTTGTCTCCAATTGGCTGTAGCGCTACCAAGCCTCGCTCTGAATCCATTTGCTCTTTCATCATCTGTCCACTCAGGTGCGTCATAACCACTCGTCAAATCAGAATTACCGGACCGAGGTCCATCTGACCTTCCGATAATTGCTTCAGACTTCGTGGAGACAAACCCTTGATCCCCTTTCTTCTGTTGTGGCCGCAACTGCGACCACATAGGTTGCAACCGGTCCACAACAGGCTCAACAGAATGAGAGTCAGCTTTCAAAGTTGCTTGCAGGGACATCTGTCGCAACTTTTCCTGCTGTTGCTTCTCATCCGTTTCCTTGTCCTTTTGCTTCTGCTGCGAATCCTTCATTCTCTGTTGCTGCCCGTTGGTGTTTTCTGGAGCAAGAGAGGCTTGCAATGTAGGGAATTCCTCGCCAGAGAGAACTTGAGCTTTTTCTGCAGTGAAACGCGGCACATTGCTAGATGTAACCGGCACCGAGATAGCCTCTGAAGTACGAACTGCAGGAGGAACGTAAACATCTCGCTTGTTTTTAAGATGAGAGGTTTCAGACTTATCCACTATGGTCGCATTATCTGCAAACTCTGCAGATGAATTCTTAGTCCAACTACCGGTATTATTCGCAGCTGCCGCTAAAGATTCATGGTCTTCCTTCTTCAAATTCACCCCCAAGTTTCCACCGCCAATCTTCACCTGCTGCTTTACAGGTCGTGTAAGAACAAGCATGCCACCATGACCAGCTCCCCTCTGACGCACAGCAGATCCTGAACCACTCACGGCAGCAGTCTTCACAGCCGGTTCCTTCTTTCCATAAAAATCGTTCAAATTGACTGAAGCAAACTTGTTTGCACGAGCCATCCAAATTCAAACGATCAAGAAATACTAGAGCCTGAAAACAACTGGACTTGACGGCAGAGCACCCAAAGATTGCCTAATCGGAATCCACAACACATCAAATAAAAACTATCACTAAAGATAGACTTAAATGATACAACAATTGACAAAAACTATTTTAAATTTATTTCAACAGATGTAGCAGTAGATGAGCAGTAATTTCAAAGAAACCCACTTCATCGTTTGCAAAATTTCAGCAGCCAGCTTTAGCCAAAAGGAGAGGATATCAACAAATTTCTCAATACTTTTTATATTATTTCAACAGATGTAGCAGTGGATAAGCAGCAGTAATTTGAAAAACACCCACTTCAACGTTTCCAAAATTTCAGAAGCCAACCGTGCCCAATAGGAGAGGACATTAACAAATTTAGGGGAAAAAACAACTAAAATCAAGGAGGTACAGTAAGCTTTTGACAAAACGTGAAAGCTATTAAAAAAATCGGCAATAATCAAAAGATCGGATTGGAGATATTTTCTATTAAACGCCCGGCCTATTCAATTCGAAAGGCTTTTAAGTTTTAAGTAAACTCCGGGCACAATCAACTCGAACAATAAAACAACTCAAATTTACTTTTAGAAGAGCCCAATGAAGACTAAAGATCTCCGCCCACCGCCCCTGAACAGATCCATGACGGCCATTAATGGAAACAGAATTAACACACATTTCCTAAACTGCAATAATAAGTACTTCAAAGTATAAAGATGCACTAAATTCCCTTCCTTACCAAAATAAAAGGGCTGATTGGAAACCATTAAATAACAGCACGAAAAAGCTTAAATGCATCAAAGTAAACCAAATCTCGCCCAAAAAAATTTATAAGAACCCTAAAATCTTGATTTAACGGATGACCCAAAAACCCCCGATTTGCACAAAGATCTACTTAAAGATACCAAAAAGAGAAAAAAATAAACAGAAAATCTATGATCCTGGAGCACAGAAGAAAGCGCCTTAGAGCACGCCGGAAACACTGAATTTAAACACCAGAAAGAATGACAAAACACTGAATTAAACACCAGAAAGAATGACAAAACACTGTATCGTACCTTGTGAAGCAGATCCGAAGATCAAGAACCACGGAATCGATCGAATTTGAGGACTTCGCAGGTATCTTTGCAACGGACGACTGGAAATGAGTCTGGGTCTTGGTTCAATTGAAATGAAAATGGAATATGAGGCAGTTGAACTTCAAATACCAGTGAAAGTGGATCTGTCGGTGCACATTGTTTCGCACTGACGGTGGTGAATATTTCGCATTTTTAAATTGATTTTATTATTTAATAAATATAATATTGGAAATGAAATATTTTAGGGATCGGAGATAAGATCATGTTACCGTTAGAGTATATTACACGGTTCTTTTAATTATCAAATATATAACAAAAAGTGGGTCACATCAAGAATGAGACCCCTATAAGTTAGCACCATTTGGATTTATGGGTTTTAAGTAGCGTAATAACGTGTACAAAAGTGTTCCTATTGGGTGTGGGGTCATTTTGTTTGTGGGGTAGTTAGGTTTTGGTTTTGATTGTGGGTTTCCATCCATTTTTGTCTTGTTATTTGAATTTGTATTGTCTTAAGTGAGTTGTGTGAATTTGTTAATTTGGAGAAGAAAGAAAGGAAGATTTGTGTGTATTTGTTATTTTGGAAAGGGGAGATAAGAAAGATTAGTGATAATATCAGTCAATTGAATATAATGATAAGGTTTTTCCAGGGAAAAAAAAGCTACTATTGATATTCATTTCCAGAATCAAATAGTACAAATATAAGTTCTTGATCCATCCTGATGGAATCTTCTGAGATAACTAAAGAAGTTATCATTCAAAATCTGGATTATAATGATAAGGTTATTATTCAAATGGTTGGGATGAGTGAAAACATGTTAAAGAAGCAAAGAAATTGGCCAGTAGTGTCATGTTCATGGTGTAAGGAGCATCACCCCAAACTCCAGCAACAGCTAACATATATATGTTGTTTTCATCTTCATTTACAAATGAAGATTTGGAGCACCACCCGAAACTCCAGCAACAACTAACATATATATGTCATTTTCATCTTCATTTACAAATGAAGATTTGTACATATCGAAGAGTGCTCGTACCAAGTAAAGCATTTGTTATGTTAATTTTTTTAAGCAAAGATTCATTTCTTTGTTTCTAAATGAAGAAGATAATGTGTATTCTAATGCGTTGTCTTGTTGTAACGAACTCTCAATGGCTCAAAAAAGATCATCACTTAAAAGGACGTATTTTCAAGAAACAGGGGAAGGGAGTCCCTCGCAACAAAATTTTGAAACCCATGTCTACTTTGACTTGGGAAATTCACACAACCAAAGGAAATGTTTCACGATTTCATTTCTTCCACATGAAGAGAATTTTGGTTGGACCACTCCAATGCAAGGACTTTTCGACATGAGATGGCTAACGTGACTTGTGATTATTTGTCATTTTCGAGGCTAAGAAGATGGAGGCTAGTTATGGCATCTCTCTTAGCACTCTTGAACTACACACCGAGCAATATGGCAAGGTCATCCTTCCAACCGTTGGCGCTATTGAAAACATGCTCAGGAGCAAGGAAATTCGCAAGTGGTTTCCTAATCACAGTGGAAGGGGCACCACCACAAAACTCTAGTGACTTGCACATACACATCATTTCCGTCACCATCTATAAATGAAGATGTGTAGAAATTAGGGAATCATCATACCAAGTAAAGCATTCACTATGTTGATTTTTTCTAAACAAAGATTCATTTCTTTGTTTCTAAATGAAGAAGAAAATGTGTATTATAGTATTGTCATGTTGTATTGAACTCAACAACCTAAAGAAGTTCATATAACACTGTGAAGCACCTGCAACAATTAATTAATAAGAATATGCGAAATAGCAGAAATGACAGAACTCAGAATCACCTTTATATTGATCACAGGCCACTTCGAGGGGGCAACCTCCTATGAGCAAGCTCAATACAAATAACTTCACGGTGCCTTCATAGGTCTCAACACACACTTATATACTAAGTCTAGGCACCAATATTATGGGTCAAAACCATGGGCCACTACAAACTATGGATCAACAATACTATGGGCGACTTACAAAGCATATGCGCCAACAACAATAACACAAACTATTAATCAACAAATACTACGGGACGACTTACAAAGCATATGCGTCCAACAACAATATACTAACAAAGTAAAGACATGGGTTCCTAACAAACACCTCCCTGCCATCATTTCAAAACATTAGCAAGAAGACTTGCTTCAGAAAACCACCTTTTTAATTCTTTCAAGGTATCCAATCAAGGGCTAGTCTTGGGTGAGGTATACCTTTCCAGACATTTCAATTCGATAGACTAGTTGCATATCATAGCCAAGTCATATTAAGAAACTTTGGAAATATTAGGACTAACACCTCTTGCTTTCATCGACTAATAATGTATCGCTTCCTTTCAAACAATCAATTGAAGACATATTTAATTCTAAGCAAAATTGCCACTTGATGATCGTCTGAAAAGGTTTTCATGATTCCTATCTTAGATTGTGCATCTAAATGAACTTGATGTTAAACTAGAAGAAGCCTGAGATGTTGACCAAACAACAATATGTGTTTCATAAAACAAAAACAATTCAAACTTTGCCTTCATAGATTCTATACGAATGAGGAAACCATGCGTTTGATTGAATTTCACACATAGATTCCTTTGATTCACTAAAGAAATGAAAGGTCTTTGTCTTGCATTGCTCCAACTATACACTTTAGCTTTAGTAAGATCAGAGTTCTAAGCAAGAAGTTTTCAAAGTGGATACTCTTATCCTACAAGGATGGGAAATTCACTTCCCAATTTTAGTGAAAGGCAAAAATCACTGTAATATCCCTCATTCTGACCTTAGGCTATTTTCGTTGTCATGTAAATATTTCATAAAATGCAATGTGTGTTTTCCCTAGTGTGGAGCTCAAGGCCAAGGCCCCACTAGTGGATACTTAGGTTTATTTGCATAGGCAAGTATTGGATATTCTGATAATCCATGTGGTAGTAAGCCATGAAAGATTGTAAAGGATGTTAATAACGCCATGTAAATAAAATACCAAGGACTGGCTATGGTTGCAAAAAAATAAGGGGGAACTATGTATCCACTAGGGAGTGGTGAGGGGGTGTGGGATTGAACCTAGACTGCCATATGTCACCTAAAGAACCCCTTTGACATGTCCTAGTTGCCATTGGTTGCTGCTGCAAGGTAAGTATTGTAGGAGGACTGTGCATGAGGTCGTGGGGTATGGGAAACCCCTGAAAATTCGGATGATAGGGTATGGAGCTCTGCTGCCTTGACCTGCACGTCACTCCACTCCTGGAAGTTCATATTCCTCCTTCCCAAACTGTGGTTGAACACACAAGCTGGATTCGAACCCATAGGCGACCAACAGAGCTAAGCCGTGAAGCAAAGGAGAGAAATCGTGATTTTGTGCAAGGACGCGATTTACAGAGCCGAATACACTTAGAAAACTCTGCGTAGGAAGCAAAATGATGGGGGTTATCCTTGGATCTGACTCTGTGGGTGAATTACAGAGTGTGAGATGCTCAGGAAACCATGAGGAAAACCCTGCGTTGGTGGCCGAGAACCCAGCTGCGGGATAGCGCTCTTCGGCTAGAGAAAGTGGAGAAGGAAACCTAAGTGGGAAGGAACCAAGAGGTTTTAAATTTCCTGCTAAATCCTGAGAGGACTTATTTTCCTTGATCTAGCATTCAAGGCCAACCACACTTACCCAGATCGATGCTAGAGGAAGGGGCACCCTAGGGGTTGTGCATTAATGAAGGGAACCTTACCTAGGCCGAGAGTGGGGTGATGGGGGTGCTTGAACCTATCTAAGATCATTGGGATATGCCCATAGCTCTGTGGAGGAACTTATTGAGCTAGAAGACCCTCATCTGCCTTCCCCATTTGCTTGACAAAGCCAACTGTAGGCTGGATGCTCTAATTGACTGTGAACCAATGCTGTGAGTGAGCCTGATTGATATTCCTTAGTGGATACATAACCCCAGCTCGGGGGTGATCTTTGATTGTTGAAATAGTACAGGTTGGGCAGAGATCTATGGTTGGGTTGGAACGTTGCATCCCATAGCCAGTTGCTTGGAGACTTCCATGAGAAGATAAGTGTTCCTTGTGCCTTGAATGATACCTATTTTGCATCCATGTATGTGTATTGTTTATGTCTGAGTGTACAATGGATCCAACTAATTAATAGGGTTGAATGGCCATGCCTTATGCTTCATGTTGTTGTGCATGTTAATGATGGATGAATGCATGACCCATTGTGTATAGATGATGTTGCCTTTAGTTATAATTGTTAAGTGACTATGCATGCATCTATTTTCTCATGGGATTGGTCCATTGATGAATAGGACTGTATGCCTATGCATGGTGCTAGGTCTATTGTGTATGTTGTTCATCTTGCTTCTGCACCATTTAACTAGTAATGACTGTTATGGTTGGCAGATGTGTGTGTTAATATGGCTAACTTCTACTGTGTGTGTGTTAATTGTATTGTTCTTGCACCTTTACATGCTTATCCTTATGTTGATATTTATATGTGATTATGTTGGAGGAATAGGACTAATCCCTGTATGCTTTCATCACTCTGCCTGGGAGAAATATGTGCATGTATTCCATTCTATGTGTGTGAATCATGTTTCATTCCCTGTGTTCATGGAGTATGCTTATGCCTATTTGCAATACCTTTGGAAATGCTTTTGAATTTTCTTTTGATGAATTAGGGCTAAGTATGGTAAATGTGTAGGACCACTCCAGCCTGGACTTGGGGAAAGAACAGGCACCCATGTGGAGCAGATGAAGGAGAGAATACTAGGCAGAAGTGGAGTAGAGTTCCCTAGAGAAGGGTAAAGGCACATAGGAGAGGTTATGGTCATAGTTTCATTTAGAAAAGGGACAAGGCTAGAGTGCTCAGATGGGGCAGGGGGTCATACCATTAGATAGAGCTCTCCAAGACCTTCCCAATGGTACTAGCCTTGTCCAATTTGGACCAAGGATGGAGGAGTTATCACCCTCAGAAGTTGGCAAGTGAAGTTGTTGGTGCAAGGGTCTGTGGTCTCGACCTTTCCGCGTCCACAAGGACCTTTCCGCGTCCACAAGGACCTTTCCGCATTTTCCATGTGGATTGTGGATTGCGGAGGTCGGGGACCGACCGTTGGGTTGCGCAGCAAGACTTCCACCTTTCCACATCCTCAAAATGGATTGCGGATTGTAGATATCGGGTGGTCGATTTCTGTGGGGTTGGCACGTTGGATTTCCGCCTTTCCGCAACCATAAGCAGGTTACGGATTGCGAATTACGGAGGGTGGTTTTCCCAGATTAGCAAGATGGGCATTCTGATTTCTGAGTTCCGCAAGGTGGACTGCGGATTGCGGAAATCAGAAAGGAGAATTCGTTGGAGCTGTGTATTGGGCTTCCGCATTTCTGAATCCCGCATGTAGATTGCGGATTGCAGGATGTCGAAAGGGAAATATTCCCGAGCTGGGAATTGGACTTCCGCCTTTTTGACATCCACAACGCGGGTTGCGGATTGCAGGATGTCGAAAGGGAAATATTCCCTAGCTGAGAATTGGACTTCCGCCTTTTTGACATCCACAACGCGGGTTGCGGATTGTGGAATTGCAGAGGAGGAAATTTTCCGGGGCAGCGATTTGACTTCCGATTTCCGACTTCCGCATTGCGGATTGCGGAAGTCGGGAGGGCGATTTTTGTGGAAGGATAATTTTGGTGACCCGACTTCCGATTTTCGATTGCGGGTTGCGAATCAGAGGTCATTGCGGAACTGTGGATTGTGGATTGATAATCATTGCAGGTTCAGAGTTGTGGAGCCTTTGAATTGTTTGGGAAAAAGAAGAAAAAAAATTAGCAGGTGACTCAAGGGTGCTCTCCCATTTCCTCTAAAGGGCACTAAGGTGACCAAGGACATGACAAAGTGGTATTAGAGCTTCAGTTACAACACTTGGGATGCTTTGGGGTCAAAGCATGAGTTACAGGCATAGAGATTCCATGAGTTGGACCATGCTATGATGGAGGATTGGAAAGGGAGAATCCCTTAACCCTTATCTTGCTCTTGTGTTTATATTTATGAACTTGTATACAAAAAATTATGGCATAGGAATGCTGAAAATAAAATAGACTAGATGGGTGAAGCAATATGCACTAGTAGGCATATTGTTAGATAATGCATAGTGCATGAATGTGGGGTTGCATGTTGGTCAAGCTAGTGAGGTTTTACATATGCAATGAGCCATTAATGAAAAATGTTGTGGTTGATGATGGTTGTCTAACCAGAGAGGGTTGAATCATGGTTGAAGATGTTGATGATACTATTACAGGTGACCAACAACCTATGAATAAAGGATGGTGTAGTCCTTTGCAAGAGGCCAGCTGACCAGGTAACATCCAAGAAGTTAATGAGAACCGTGCAGGTAATGTTCACTCGTGATAATTGTACAAGTGTTGAAAGGGATTGGGTAAGACTCCCTTTAACCATATTTGGTAATCATAGAATGGTATGCTAGTTATGAGTTTAATAACCAGGGCAAGTAAGGACTTATAGTCCTATTATGGTAGTGCTATGGTAGTGCATGCTATATGAGATAGCCCTAGTTAGGCCATAATGTGTTTGGAATGATAGAATGCATGACATGATAGCATAGTATGCATGGATCAATATGCATTAAAAGATTTTGTAAATCTTGTGGATATGTATTGAGTGAATGCACCTGAAAAGTTGTGTAAATGTTATAAATGTACATGCATGAGTGTGGATGCAAATGTTGTGATACATTGCATGAATGCATGGTTGTGGTATATGTTTTATTGCAAATTAAGCAATATATGAAATGATGAATTAATGACAATTCTGAGATCATTTCATGAGCTGCTATGAGTGTAGGATGAAGGTAGTCGCGTTTGATGGGCTAACAGGACGCTCGGTTGGAAGGGCAGAGTTGCACGCAAAGAATATGGCTGTGAAATTTTGGTAGCCGGCCAAATCTGGAGGAACTACTAAGGGAGCACTAACTTTTTGCTGCTTAAACCCCGATCAAATGTGCCTTTCGAAATCACCTTGGATTGTCGGATAAGAAGCGGGTTAGACCAACGGTGGACTGGAATTGGCTTAGGGTGAATTGGATGGAATTTCACTCTTGTCCTAGCCATTAAACCCCAAACTTTTTCTTTGGTGAAATGATGTTCGGACCATTGATCAGTTCGTGACTTCCCTCATCCGTCGATCTGTGATCACCGAGAACGTGCACTTTTATAATTTCAAAGCTTTATCCTCCGCGCATGTTCGCCCCGCGAAATGCTATATGAGTTGTCGATCGTCCTCCTCTGATCTTGACCATCTAAGATTCATTCCCACCGGTTGATTGAACTTTGGTCTCGTAAATTGATCAGCGAAGCAATCAATTTCTCACACATTTCATTCGAAGGGTTCATCACACCCTTGGCTTTTGAACGATTCTGGTAATGGCACTCTGTTCATTCATACGTAGAGGATTTATACCATTTCTGGTTATTGAAAGAAGACTGTGGATATTCAAGCAAACACAAAGTCTTAGAGCTTTGTTCTTCAATTCATCAACAACCTTTGGTCAATTACAATTAAATCAATAATAGACCCTAGAGTTCTAGAAACAAATTTGTAGAATTCATATTTGTGACATTGATAATTGCTACAGGAAAGTAGATTTGCAAATCTCAGATTTGGAATTTTGCTAATCAATTACTAAGGATTGTTTGGTTGTTTGAGAATTGTGTCAAGAGGACATGTTGTAGGTGGATGTCTATGCTATGGAAGCAATCTTAAACCCTAATGGACAGGGTGGTGCCACTTACAAGAGCCAAACCTTATGAGAAGGGTCTCATGGTTATGAACTGCATGTTGTTAGGCAATGTGGGTGAGATGGTAAATATTATGTCAGTATGGCATATGTGAGCTATGGAACGTGAAAGGGTTTGGGGTGGCAAACTGAGGGACTGACAAATCAGAGAAGGGGAGCCCCCATTCATCGCAAATAAAGAAAAGATGCATTTGCAAATGGATAAGTGTTATGAAACCCTAGTTAAGGATATGCATGTCTAATTATTAGGGTTAATATGCAGAGCATGTTTTATTTTATTTTATTATTTCAGGCTACCTGAGTATGATTAGGACCTGCATGGCTCACATCGAAAAGGGATGCATAACTTTCGGGTGCCAGGTTATGTTAGGGTTATCAATATTGACTACACCCTAAAGGAGTGGGCACATTCCTGGTGTTTCAATATTTGATAGTGAATGTTATGAAATTTGTTTACCATTTCAGAGCAGTAGTACTAATGAGCTTGCTTACTCCTCTTGTGTTGTTAGCTTAAACAGATGCAATTTGGTGTTGCTCACTAAAGAAGCAAAGTGAAGAGGTTGTAGTGAAGGGTTGTTGTGTGTATGAAGGGTTGTGGTGTGTGTGAAAGGCTATTGCATGCCTATGGCTCTGTAGTAAAGCCTTGAACTGGAAATGGTCATGGTGCAGTTTCCTTCCATTGACCTCTGACCTAGACGGATGTCCTGGATTGTCAATGGAGAGGGAAAACCAGGTATGGGACTGGTTTGGCACCATCAATGCCTGATACCCAGTCGGTGTACTGACTTGGCATTGACTACTTGATGTTGTGGAGCAGCATGTGTGTTGGCCAAACATCCACCCCACAGGTGATCCAAGGCTTGTAAAATAGAAAAGGAACATGTGGAGTAGCGAGGAAGTGTCCAATAAAGATAAGTATTTTGTTATCTTGCATCTTCTTGCTCATTTAATATGAAAATACATGTGTATATGATTTGGTTATGATTTCTTAAATTCTTGTTTAGAGATAAACCCTATGAAAATAAACTAAACATGTAAATTGTTCAATGTTTGAGTGTAGGTATTGTTGGAAGCAAAAATCCTTGAAGGCATCCTAAGGATGCATGGGGACATGTGACTGTTCTAGATAGCTCAGTATGAGCAACAATGGAAGTGGTTCTAGTGGACTTGTGTGGTTCCTAGTAGCCAAAGATTCTATAGGCAATAATGGGGAAAGGTTCCCTGGTTGAAAAGCCATAGACAAACCTTAGACACTAAGTGTCATAGCCAAGTAAAGGGAAAGTCAACAATCACATTGAAGTGAAAAAGGCTAAGGAGCATGGAACCACAGTGGCGGTGTGGCTCTGGATTGGAGCAATACTAAAACTCTCACTCTTCTCCTTCCTTTTTGACTGATGCATTTTAGAAGATAGAAAATTGTTGAATGCATGTTTTGGCTGAAAATTAATTGTGGTTAATTGCTTAAAATAAATTGTGAATGTTGAAATAGTTAATTCCCTGTGAAAGGATGAACATGAATGAGTTCATATGTGTGTTGGGAAAGCATGAAAAGTATGGAAGTCTCATGATTAAAGCATGGACTCTCCATGTCAATTGGGTAAAGAATTGACTGATTTTAATGTTTATGTTATGCTTGGCCTAACAAGATTTGCAATGATGAATTTCATAGGTGAGAAATTGATATCAAATTGGTTGCAGCAGTTACAAGGAAAGTGGTGCTAGTAAGCAGGTGTGGGCAGCTGTACAGATTGACCATGGCAGCAGACCAAAGGCTATTGGATTTGGCTGAAAATATTCTTCAAACAATTTCCCAGACACAAGGAAATCTTAGAGAGATGCTCAAGCTACAAAAGCAGCAAAATGAGATGAAGCACAAGATTTTGCAGGACTCTATTTGTCTGCAAAGGGAGGTAAAAAGCATTATGGAAGCAACCAGCAGTGGAAAGGGAAGTGGACCAATGAAGAGGCATCCATCCAATCAATCCACTAAGAAACGTTCCAGGTGGGAAGACTCAAAGGAAATTGAGCAGGAAAAGATAAAGCAGCCCCTGAAATGTTGGAAATGTGGAGGAGATCATTGCCTCCGCATCTGCCCAACAAGAAACAACAAGAGAGATAACAACTATGAAGTTTCCAGACTTGTAGATCAGTTGGACGATCAAAGCCAGCAGGAACGGCTTGTGGAAGACAAAGTAATTGGTCCTGAAAGTTCAAAGTAAATGGATGAAATGCAAGACAAACCTGTAGCATTTTTGTAATTTTGGACATGTGTAGATTGTATATGTATTCCTAAGTATTGGAACACTGAGGACGGTGTTATTCTAAGGGGGGGAGGATGTAATATCCCTCATTTTGACCTTAGGATAATTTGGTTGTCATGTAAATATTGCATAAAAGCAATGTGTGTTTTCCCTAGTGTGGAGCTCAAGGCCAAGGCCCCACTAGTGGATTCTTAGGTTTATTTGCATAGGAAAGTATTGGATATTCTGATAATCCATGTGCTAGTAAGCCATGGAAGATTGTAAAGGATGTAAATAATGCCATGTAAATAAAATACCAAGGACTGGCTATGGCTGCAACAAAATGAGGGGGAAGTATGTATCCACTAGGGAGTGGTGAGGGGGTGTGGAATTGAACCTAGACTGCCATAGGTCACCTAGAGAACCCCTTTGACATGTCCTAGTTTCCATTGATTTCCCCTACAAGGTAAGTACTGCACGAGGATTATGCATGAGGTCGTGGAGTATGGGAAACCCTCGAAAATTCAGATGGTGGGTTATGAAGCTCTGCTACCTTGACCCACACATCACTCCACTCCTGGAAGTTCGTATTCCTCCTTCCCATACCGTGTTTGAACACACA
This sequence comes from Larix kaempferi, assembly GCA_027924585.1. Lineage (NCBI taxonomy): Eukaryota > Viridiplantae > Streptophyta > Pinopsida > Pinales > Pinaceae > Larix > Larix kaempferi. Next base: position 18,306,198 of record BSBM01000469.1, read on the forward strand.
GGCTGGATTCGAACCCATAGGTGACCAGCTAATCTGAGCCATGAAGCAAAGGAGAGAAATCACTTTTCTGTGAAGGGCCACGGTTTACAAATCCATATACATTTAGAAAACTCTACGTAGGAAGAAAAATGACCGAGTTTATCCTTGGATTTGACTCTATGGATGGATTGCAGAGTGTGAGATGCTCAGGAAACCGTGAGGAAAACCTTGCGTTGGTGGTCGAGAACCCAACTGCAGGATAACGCTCTTCATCCAGAGAAAGTGGAGAAGAAAACGTAAGTGGGAAGGAACCAAGAGGTTTTATATTTCCTGCTAAATCCTGATAGGGATTGTTTACCTTAATCTAGCAGTCAAGGCCAACCACACTTACCCAGATCAGTGCTAGAGGAAGGGGCACCCTTGGGGTTGTGCAGCAGTGAAGGGAACCTTACCTAGGGTGAGAGTGGGGTGATGGGGATGCTTGAACATGTCTGAGATCATTGGGATATTCCCATAGCTCTGTGGAGGAACTTATTGAGCTAGAAGACCCTCACATGCCTTCCCCATTTTATTAACAAAGCCAATTGTAGGCTGGATGCTCTAATTCACTATGAACCAATGTTGTGAGTGAGCCCGAGTGATACTCCTTAGTGGATACATAGCCCCAAATCGAGGGTGATTTGTGATTGCTAAAATAGGATGGGCTGGGAAGAGATATATGGTTGGACTGGAATGTTGCAGCCCATAGCCAATTGCTTGGAGACTTCCATGAGAAGATAAGTGTTCCTTGTGCCTTGAATGATACCTATTTTGCATCCATGTATGTGTATTGTTTATGTCTGAGTGTACAGTGGATCCAGCTAATTAATAGGGTTGAATGGCCATTCCTTATGCTTCATTATGTTGTGCATGTTAATGATGGATGAATGCATGACCCATTGTGTGTGGATGATGTTGCCTTTAGTTATAGTTTTTAAGTGTATGCATGCATCTATTTTCTCATGGGAATGGTCCATTGATGAATAGGATTGTATGCCTATGTATGGTGCGAGGCTTGTTGTGTATGTTGTTCATCTTGCTTCTGTAGTATTTAACTAGTAATGACTGTTATGGTTGGCAGATGTGTGTGTTAATATGGATAACTTCTACTCTGTGTGTGTTAATTGTATTGTTCTTGCACCTTTACATGTGTATCCTTATATTGATATTTATATGTGATTATGTTGGAGGAATAGGACTAATCCCTGTATGATTTCATCACTCTGCCTGGGAGAAATATGTGCATGTATTCCATTCTATGTGTGTGAATCATGTTTCATTCCATGTGTTTGTGGAGTATGATTATTCCTATTTGCAATACCTTTGGTAATGCTTTTGAATTTTCTTTTGATGAATTAGGGCTACGTCTGGTAAATGTGTAGGACCACTCCAACCTAGACTTGGGGAAAGAACAGGAACCCCTATGGATCAGATAAATGAGAGAAGACTTGGAAGAAGTGGAGCAGAATTCCCTACATAAGGTTAAAGGCACATAAGGGAGGCCATGGTTATAGTTTCAGTTAAAAAAAGGACAAGGTTGGAGTGCTCAAATGGGGTAAGGGGTCATACCATTGGATATATCTCTCCTATAGATTTCCAATGGCATCGGCCTTGTCCAATTTGGACCAAGGATGGAGGAGTTATCACCCTCATAAGTTGGCAAGTGAAGTTGTTGGTGCAGGGGTTTGTGGTCCCAACCTTTCCGCATTTGCAAGGACCTTTCCGCATCGGGAGGTCGGGGATCGACCATTGGGTTGTGCGGCGAGACTTCTGCCTTTCCGCATCTGGAAAGCAGATTGCGGATTGCAGATGTCAGGAGGTCGATTTTTACGGGGTTGGTGCGTTGGATTTTCGCCTTTTCGTAGCCGCAAGAGGGTTGCGGATTGTGGAGGGTGGTTTTCCCGAATTTGCGAGATGGGCGTTCCGATTTCCAAGTTCCACAAGGAGGACTATGAATTGCGATAATCGAAAGGAGAATTCGTCGGAGCTGCGTAGTGGGCTTCCGCATTTCTGAATCCCGCATGCGGATTGCGGGATGTTGGAAGGGAAATATTCCGGAGCTGGGAATTGGAATTCTGCCTTTCTGACATCCGCAACGCCGGTTGCGGATTGCGGAATTGCGGAGGAGAAAATTTTTCAGGGAAACGATTTGACTTCCGACTTCCGACTTCCGCATTGTGGATTACGGAAGTTGGGAGGGCGATTTTTGCAGAAGGATAATTTTGGTGACTCGACTTCCGATTTCCGATTGCGGGTTGCGGATTGGAGGTCATTGCAGAACTGCAGATTGCGGATCAATAATCATTGCGGGTTCAGAGTTGTGGAGCCTTTGAATTGCTTGGGAAAAAGAAGAAAAAAAATAGCAGGTGACTGAAGGGTGTTCTCCCATTGCCTCTAAAGGGCACTAAGGTGATTGGGGACATGACAATTATCCTCATCATTTCCTAGATAGATGAAATGTTTCTTAGATTCAAGAAGGATGCATCTTTGAATTCCATCCACTATTTCTCCCTTGCACATATTAGGAGGGAAAATCTCACAACAGTGTACTACCACACTATATCAATGGAAAGGGATAATCTTAACCTTCCATTATAATCTACACTTGTTGGGTTTGTGTGAATCTCACTGAATACTAAAGAAGGTCATAATTTTCCAAGAATGGTTTTAGTGAAAAATGAATTAGCATCATTCCCTATCCTTAGTTCCGTTCCCAAGGAATGGACCAATTTGATTGCTCTAATTTGGTATGGACAAAGAGGGGCAAACATCAAAATTTGCTCATATCACTTCAGGACAAAGAGGGATAGACTTCAAATTCTGCTTAGAGAATTTCAAAATAAAGGGGAATGGACTTCAAACTCTACTCAATATCACCCATATCAATGTTTCTACTTTGAAGCATGCAGCTTACAATTTGAGATGGGTTAATAAATTCCATAGAGGCTACCATCTATGTGATGGAAAAGAACATCATATTGCATATCTTGAACAAATCTTCAAGAGGATGTGAGAACATGGTAAATTGGCATCCAAACCACTCAACCGGTCCATCTCCATGGCCATTGATCCAACTAAAGAACTTGGGTAGATATTTTAATCATCCATGTTATCCCTTAGCTACAAGACCATGCCAGCTTCAAATTTACTAACACTTATACACAAACCACGGCATTTAAGACATAATTGGTTCTCTAGCAACATTTCATATTCAAAATTCATAATCAGATTATAAACACTAGTGCATGAAATCACTTATCTATAATTCCTCTTCTAAAAAATAGTTGTGGATGAGGAACACTCCACCCAACTATAGGAAATTGAGCTCATTACTCTCTCAACCCATTTTCCACCCCCGAGTTGGCACTATGAACCCATCATAGCAAAGGTTCCATTGGTTAACTCTTCCATTCAAACGCCAAGGATAACAACTCTCATGAAAGTAGAATTCTCTTATGCATAGACAATTAAAAGGGTGATGACATTACATAGACAAAAGGGAAAAGGAAAACTTAAGTAACATAACTAAATTGCAGACTACTAAACCAAAATGCCATCCAAGGTTCGAATGACAAACTCTAGTGGCAATCTTCAATGATTAATAGATAGAATTGAATGACATAATGGAACATGTGTATTATATGAGATCCTTCACCACACTTTAGCTTTCCAAATCCAAGTCGATATCATTCCTTGGTATCTGTTTCAATTGCATTGTTCCTACCACACCTATTTCTTCCTCAATAATTTAGTCCATCTCTTGCTAACCCTGCAAGAAACATGTGACTCATGTGTTGGGAGCCCCCTTATGTCAACTTAAAAATGTTCTTGAGAAATGAACCAAAAAGCGTTATACCCAAAAGCTTATCCCTTATTAGTTTCACAAATACCTAGTTTAATTTCTTAGGTCTAATGAACTCCATCAACATGGAAGCATCAACTTTTAGATTTCTTATTGTTGATTCCAATTGAGGAATATTTGGTATCGTCGATGGCTAACAAAAGGGGGATGGAATTATGACTCATATTGTGGATATTTACGATCTTCAGGTAATTCTTCTATAGTTCTAGAAATGGACCCACCTTTAAAACCTTTGTCATCCCAGACACAATTGTTATATTTGTCAGTTCATGCCTATTTCCTCTTTCAAATTTGTCCTTTGAAATTGTGAGCATGTGATATAATTTGTTTGTGGAAAATCCGTTAGAGCGGACACTAACCGATATCCCTAGTCCGAATGGTTTGGATCTAGAACAAAAGTAATACACAATACAAATTACTTTCTTAGATTGATCAAATTACAAATGGTATCAGAAGATAACTCACCTTGTGAGAGCAGTACTATCTCCTTGCTTGAGGTAGCTCTTGATCTCCATATCTTTGGAGCTTCAGCTACAAAACAATATACGACAAGTGGAAGCAAGTAGGTACTAATAACATATAAACATGGACCAATCTAAACTAGCAGTAAAAGAAGCCAATTCTAAAGATCCTACAATAATAAGAAGTTTATGGAAAGAATATGCATGAATGTAATTATAAGAAATACATAGAGAGGTTACAACCGAGCTTAACGTCGTAACTCTTTCCAAATGATCCTACCCTCAAAGATCCAAGCTTTTGCCTCCTAATGGATGAAAGGGAACCAACTCTAGCAGATTTCCACCAGCATTTAAGTGCTCTCTCTTTATCCTCCTTAACCATGGAGAGGGAGTTTGTATTTATAGGCCTAAAGGGATAGGAGAGGTTGAGGATTTGTGGGAGAAGCTCAAGGGATCATCCCACTAGGTAAGGGGATCGATTGCCACCTTTCCTAGTTCATAGGGATAAGTCTCCACATAACCAAGGGTTCTAGAAGCGCTCGAAGCTTCTCTTTCTCCTTTTAAACCAACAGTGCCGCACTTTGCACACAGGAAACTCACATCTTTGGAGGGTGACCCACCTTGCACAAAGGCAACATGTGTCACTGATGCGCTCTATCAATGTGCATATCACATCACCAAAGGTCTGACACACCTTGTCAATGAGCAGTGTCGAGGTGACAACAAAAGGTAAAAGGAGCAACAACAACTCTTATTTCAATCATTTGGACTAAGTGCTTTAGGAACCACGACACATAGAGGACACATAACTCATGATGATGAGATTTTGGTGTAATAGAATGCCCCCAAAGCATGAAGCTAGTGAAATAGTGTAGGTGAGATGCTTTGAAATATGGAAGTTTAAGGCAAGGACCACCAACTACAGTGACGAATAAAGACTCCTGCAGTACAACAGACTCTGATATATATGTCTCAAATGACTCATAACATGGTTTCCAACCAATACACTGCAGATCCATGAATCACTGAATAACAAGTATGGCCACTAGGAATACAACCATGGGTCCATACATCCATGACAAGACTAGATCATATCCACGAGACAATACACATTGGATCTATTAGATGAATCCAAACATAGCCACAGACCAATACAATGTGGATCTATGTAATAGTATAATGGTTCCATCATGATATCTATGTGAAACCTACTCAAAAAATATCTCCATCCTTGGTAAAATACATAAGTTAACCCAAGGTCGTCAAACTGAACCCACAATGATATGAATTTAGCCATGTGTTGAAGTCAAACATGGTAGAAACCACTTGATTACCAGTCATTGATGTAAATCGTTAACAAGTACGAGGGAAATCATCATTGATGTCAATAATTCCCAAGGTATCATAGTACATACCGTCGAATGTGAATCAATGTGTTGAGGTTGAACATTCGGTGGAATCTTTCAATCAGAAGTCAATGATGTGAACTTACTGTTGAAAGAGAGGTAACCTGCCATTGAGGCATGTGGGCCCAAGGTACTTGACTAGTTTCTAGGTTCAATTCTTGGATGATTTGTTGAAGTCGACAAGGATAAACCCATCAAAGGAGGGCCATGATGTTTCCCCCATCATCGACACGAACAATATCAAAGATATTTTGGAGTAGATAAGACAATAGAGTAATGTTTGAGACTGACCCAGGGATGACCGACATAATGGAAGGCATAATGACTGCAGAGATTGACTCCATCAACAGACTTATATTGAACATGGAATGACATGACTTGGAAGCATTGACGCGATGAGATTGACACCGAAACCTAATGCAACTAATGATTGATGCATTCTTCAGATGATCCAAAGGAGGGTGATGACTCATGGAATTGGTGATACTCGAGGACAAGCATATTATCCAAGTGGTTTGAATGAAATGCAAACGAGTTCCATGTTCAAGAGTGACTGTGTACTTCGTCACTACAAGTAAATGTAAACTCTTTCCTTATTCCGCATCATGATTGATGAGTACCTCTTTGTTTATTAATGAGCTTGAGGAGGGTAACAAATGCTCGGTAAAGCTCATCTTGAGGACGAGTCCAATATCACATGTTTTACGAACCTGAGATAGGAGGTGTTCGTCCCCAAAAGGGCCCTTCAATGTTAGATCTTAATGAGTCCAAAGAAGGTAAAATTGGCGTTGTTTCATATTTAGAGAGTCTGAAAGGACTAAAGAAGACTACAATGAGTACTTTTTCGTAAATTTTAGTCTCCTCACCCGAAAAAAGGATGAAACAATGTGTGAGAGAACCTTTCTAGTCATGATTAACTAGAGTGCTCCTTTTCGTAAATAGTCTCGTTGGTCTGAAAGAGGGGTAAACTATCACCATAAAGACGACCTTTCTAATAATTTTACAAGCGTGAAAGAATCAAGTTCGCTTGGCAATATTTTCCTATTTAGGGAGTCTTAAAAGAGCTTAAAGGAGAACTCCAAGGGGGTTCCTTTTTCATAGGAGTTTTACAAGCTCGAAAAAGCGATAAAAGATAACTCGGTGACTTATTCTCATGTATTTACGAGCACGGGAAGGAACAAAGAATTAGCTTGATACATTTAATAATTAGTTTTAATGAGCGTGATAATGGTATAAAAAATGCTCTAAGTCCTTTTCACACCTGATAAGGAGTATGAAAAGTCAACGATGGTTACCATCATAGTCAAAACACCACTTTCATCTACCTGCAAGATCCAGGAACCAAGTTAGGATCCATCATAAGGTTTTAAAATATAAAAATGGGATCAACTATAGTAAAAAACCCAAAGAAATAAAAAAGGGAATATTCCATATTTATATAAAAAAGGTGAAGAGTAAAAATTATTTACCATTTCATTTTTACCAAGTTGAATAGCGAGAAAAAACATTTTTGGAGCTCGATCTTCCAGGGACGATTGTGGGAGCCTCGGTCAGTCATTCAACCTCCTGTCAGTTCCAGGTAACTCTAGAACTCATTCTCTCTATTTTGATAGTTAAAATTTTGTTTTTAATGCAAGTTTTGGGGGGGTTTGGACTCATTCTAAAGGGGGAATTGTGTGCCCTGGGTGACGTGCCTTCCCTATGGGAAAAGTGCGTCGTTGACACCCTATCTATAAAAACGAGGTGCGTCGGCACAACTTGACCCACAAAATTGGGAATGGGGCCCAAAAAACAAACTTTGAAGCAATGAAAATGATCTAATGTCCATTATTTTGGTGTTTATGCAGGGTCTAGCCATCAAAATGGTGTAGTGGAAAGAGCATGAGCACGAATTAGAGGATGTACAAGCCACAAATGATCCTCACTCCGTTAATGCTTTAAGGGAGTGTGGGTTACTCAAATTCTTTCATGTCCAAAGAATGAGAGCCCAAATACAGTTGATAGACTACTTGATTCAGCTATGGGACCTGAATCAACAGTATTTCAAAGTAGGGGCACATATCCTCACTTTGGACATTGAGGACATATACTTTTTGACATGATTATACAGGCATGGGCCCCCGATTTCACTATCCAAACCTAGGGGTAGTGATCAGTCCACTACGAATCTCATAACACATTTCTGCACTCCAGGAACATAGATGTTGGGTGGGAAAATCCCCATAAAAAATGTGCGGGACCATCCTTTGAGGATTGTATTGTTTACCATTGAGCGGGTGGTGGGTAGTAGGGCTCCACATCAGGCCACCAAGGCACATATGTTGTATGCCATTGAGTGTATGTTGCCTACTGTGTTCAACTGGTGTGAGGGGATTGTCGCAAACCTAAAGGACCAACTGACCAAGTGTCGTAGAGGGGAGTTGAAACAGTTTGGATATGGCTCCATCGTGGTATCTTTCTTCCTAGAGAGGGTTCCACTTCTTCGTCCTCAGGTTGAGATCGACAATCTCAATCCACGAGATCCGCGCATGCAGAGGTGGCCCGAGGTGATGGCCCGCCATGGTGGCGGTGGGCTAATGATCACATACGGGCTGACTTTCTTCAGGTGGTTACGCGACCAGTTCCTCGTGGTTGAGGATTATGCTTATGCGGGGGCATATTTCAGGGGAGATCCCGATTTAGCTCTTCCAAACGAAGAGCAGTGGGGAGAGATTCGTAAGAAAAATACTCTTTTGTTTTTTATATATTTTATAGTTTTTTATTGTTTTTGTGTAGTACTGATATCTCATATTTTGCTTATGCATACATTGGCCCATCTAGACCGGCGGGGTCCTCACCTATTGAGAGGCGAGGAGTGGTTCGTGATATAAGAACGGACCATCAGGAGGCCGTGGAGGAGCTGGATGAGTTAGAGGAGAACCTCCAGTGGCTGATTGATGGTATTCTAGACATCTCCATAGATGATCTTCCTCGACACTACCAGCATAGGACAATTGGAGTTTCAGGACGTTTTGGATGGTTGCTTTGCCGGCTGGATAGGGCCATCATATGTTACCATCAGCACCCTGAGGGATATGCCATATATGATATGATGTATTGAACGCCATATGCTTCAGATTTTGTAGATGTGACATACTGAAAGCTTATGAGCTTCATATTTTTTGTATCAGTACCTTTTGTACAACATTTTTCCAGACATGATATATATAAAACACTATCTAACGGTTTATACACTATGTTTTTATGATGGATTTGGATCTTATGCGTGCTTGCCTATACACTATGAATAATTTACATGTCATGTTGATTTTGTTTATTTGATGAATTTTTTTATGAATGTGCAATGTGTCAATATAATACAAAATTAGCCAATGAGTCGGTAATTGTATTCATACTTCTTGGAATGTGTAGGTATTAAATGGATTGAAAAGACCTTTCCAAGAGACGTACCCGTCAAAACAAGAAGATTAATATAGGGTCATGGATGGCGTAGACTCGGTTCAAATGAGAGACCACTAGTTGAGAATCGAGGTAGATGACAACGTGATCCATACCAAGGGAAAAAGCGTCGTTCAATAATTTGATCACCACGTGATATTCAACAACGTTATTAGTTGCAGGACCTAGGCAAGTTCCTTCTAAGTTTATTAGTTCACCGGCAGGGGAATAGAGTACCCATGTTGTCAAGGTGAGGCTTCGGGTGTGCCAACTAGCATTGTCCGTGAATCCATAGCAAGTTGTCATCTGCACATCCAAGAAGAACATGGTATAAGCGAAAATTGAGATAAGACCCTAACACATTAAAAGAAAGTGTCACACCAAACACAAACACACGTGATGTACAATATATACTAAGTACCAATGCAAGATAAATTAAGCACAGTATCATTTTAGGTAGATCTCGTTGCGAGGCTCCCCTAAGGGTATTCCATCATAGTCAACCAACCCATAAGCTCCCTTTTCCAAGACACGATTTACGATATATGGTTCGTGCCACATGGACTCAAGTTTACCTGCCCCTAGCTTATCGTGTTTTTGGTCGTAAGTAAGGACCAAATCACCCTTGTTGAAAATACAAGGTTTTACAAATTTGTCATACTGGGCCTTGATGCATTTCTTATGCGCTTCATTGGCTAGAGCTGCATCGCGGCGGGTTTTGTCGAGTTTTTCCAAGTATAAGAATCGTTCTTCCTCAGCATTTGTGTTCGGTATAATTTCAACGACTAGTTTCAAAGACGGAATTTCGCACTCAATAGGAAATACTGCCTCTAGTCCATACACCAACTGGAAAGGTGTGAAACCAGTGGCGGTTTTAACGGAAGTCCGATATGCCCAAAGGGTTGAAAAGAACATTATATGCCAATTTGACTTGTGCGTTCCTACCATGCGTTGAATCATGGTTTTCAATACCTTGTTAATGGCCTCTACTTGTCCATTTGATTGAGGATAGTAGGGGGTTTAGTTTTCATGACAAAATGCCAACTTGGCACTTAGTTCATCCACCATCTTATTTTGGAAATGGGATCCGTGATCGGTGACGATGGCTTGAGGGACTCTGAATCTAGCGATGATATGATTGAACATAAAGAGTGCGGTAATTTCATCGTCTTCCTTGTATGTAGGCATAGACTCAACCCATTTGGTAAAGTAGTCTACAACGACAATGATGTAACCATGCCCCCGAACTGAGGTAGGCTTACAATGCATGAATTCGATGCCCCATTTTTCAAAGGGGCCAATGACAATAACTGGATGTAGTGGGGCTGGGTGTGAGCACTTTTTATGATGAAAAAGCTGGCAAGGAGGACACTTCTTGACTGCTTCCATACAAGATTTGAAAACGGAGGGCCAATAGTATCCAGCACGCAAGATCTTCTGGGCTATAGCCATCCTAGAAAGATGACTGCCACATGGCCCTGAGTGCCAATCATTTAAGACATGCTCGGCCTCTTCATGGGTTAAACAACGTCGTAAGATGGAATCAATGCCACGGTGGTATAGTGTATCATCGATGATTAGGTAATATTTTGCGTGGTGACATATACAACGTTGTTCATCGCGGGACAAGTGAGGACCAAAGCGTTGGGTTTGGAGATACAATGTGATATCTCCGTACCAAGGGTCAGAAGTACTAATAAAAAACAATGACTCATTGGGGAGAGAGGTAATGGGCTCATATTCTTGATCAGTACATGGAAGGTCACAAATGAGCTCCACGAATACAAATGACTTTTTGGATTTAGCGTTTTCAAACTGGAGGTCAAATTATTGGAGAATTACGATACAGGGGGAGTATTTTCCCCCTAGTACCTGACATGATAGGACGTGGTACATAGGGTTAGAATCAACAATGATGGTAGTAGTGCAGAGCAGGGTATAGTGACGGAACTTCTGGATAGTGATGAGGGCTTCCAGAGCCAATTTATCCACATGCGAATAATGGGTTTCAGAGTCGATGAGACCCTTACTAAGGTAGTAGACCACATGTTCATGCGTGTTGTTATCTTCATGTACTAAAACCATATCGATAGTTAAAGTAGAGGAAACAAGATAAAGGATGTAATCCTTGGTGTAATACGGTGGTTGTAACACAGGTGCATGAGTAATAGCGTGCTTGAGATTGTCAAAGGCATTTTGGGCATAGTCATCCCAAATAAACAGGATGTCCTTCTTTAACAATCACATGTAACCCTGTGTTTTTTCTGCAAAATTACACACGAAACAACGCAGGTAGTTTGCCTTCCCCTGCAAACTTTGAAGTTCCGTAATATCCGTGGGTGGGGGTAGGGAAACAATGGCCTCTACCTTGAGGGGATCAATGCGGATCCCATATTTAGAAATGATGAAGCCAAGGAGGCATCCAGATTCCACACAAAATATGCACTTATGGAGATTTAAACGGATATTGTACTATCGACATTTGAGAAACACAACCATCAGATGATCGATATGTAAGTCACAACGATTTGAATGAGCAGGCAGATTGTCAAGGTAGGGTTCCAAAAAATCCTTTATATCGTGAAAGGAATACGACATGGCCCATTGGAATGTGGCACCGACATTTTTAAGGGAAAAAGGTAATTTGCGATATGCGAATGTACCCCATGGGAAGATGAAAACAGTCTTATGTTAATCGACTGGATGGATCTCAATCTGATTATAGCCAGCGAATCCATCCATAAATGAAAAGATGACACTTCCAACGCAGTTGTCAATAATTTGGTCAATAAAGGGGGTAGGGTAATTGTCCTTGGGACAAGCCTTATTAAGATCCCTGTAATCAACACAAACTCTGATGGTTCCCTGTTTCTTCGTAACCGGGACGACATTGGAGACCCAATTTTTCAAGGGAGCGGGATAAATGAACCCAACTTTCAACATCTTTTCAATCTCTGCCTTGATGGCCACAGTCTTCCTAGGGTGTATTGGACGGAGTTTTTGCTGGATAGGTTTTGCATCGGGATAGGTTTGGATTTCATGCATAACAATAACAGGATCAATCCTAGGCATTTCCTCGTAGCTCCATGCAAATACGTCGCGGAACTGTTTAACTAAGGCCGTAAAAGTATTGATTTCATCAGGATAACAAGTTTGGCCTATGTGGATGTGTTCTATGATTCCTGGTTTTATCGATATGTCTATAGTGATGGTAGGCGTGATGTTTTCCAAATTCCCCTCGGTTACCGTATCCTGGATGAGAATAGGAGATTGAGAGTGAGGAAAGACATCTGGTGAAACAATAATATGAATCACATTCTCTACCGTGTCGAGAGGTGGGAGGAAAGACGATCGATGATGAAGGTATTCCCATGGAGGTTCATCAAAGCTCATAATATCCATGATCGATTCATTAGAGTGAAAAATCTGGAATAGACGATCTGGTGATGGTGGGGATGAGTTTCGCCAGGGTGGCAGAGAACCTGAGTTAGATGCCATGAAAGAGTGGGAATCCAGTAAATCGGGTGCTGATTGGATGGCCTCACAAGTTGATTCAATGGGTCTAAGAGGCATCACCTCTCCAATAAAATCCAGGTTATTAAGATCGGGCACAATCCATTGGTATGTTGACTTGGAGGAGGATGGGATCATAGATGAGATCATGTTCAACATGGCAACATGTGATGGGGGATCTGGTGTTGGAAAGACTCCCACCAGGGATGAATATTTTTGGATTCCTACCCCCACACTCTCATAGACTTGTGAGGAGTGTCCCAATAGAGGGACATTATCCGCATGATGAGTAGTGGTGTATGGTGTACAAAAATCTAACTGGTCAACAGTGACAATTTTACCTTGATGGGGAAATTGCACAATACAGAAGAATGATGATGCGACTGTGGTCATGTAATAGAACCAATTTCAACCAAGTAACAAATTATAACCCAATGGGGCGGCGACGACTTCCACGTTAATGGAAACAGTCTTACCTCCCAACTCTACGGCTAAATATTGTAACGACCCATGGGGTTTAAATCCATGTTCGTCAAATGCTTTCAAAGTAGTAGGGGAATGGTTCAACTCAGGAGAGCCGATGGCTCTCTAGCAGGATATCGACATAACAGAAGTAGAGGTTCCTTTGTCTAAAACAATCCGATGGATACTTTTCCCATAAACTTTGGTAACGATTTGAAACGCTAATTGGTGGGAAAGCCTCAGCTTAAAGTACTCTAATATGAACATAATAGTGTTGGAGGAATCGAGATCTACTACGCCTATAGAAGATAGCAAATTCTTATCCCGATTGGGGAAATTCTATAAGACTTCAAGCGTTGACATAGCACAAGGTTCATGGGCTAGATCTTCTACAATGTTGTAGTTTTGAGCATCTCGGGCGTTCGGGTTGAAAATGGCTTTTCGAATTGTGATTTTTGGTGGACGCAATACTGCATTTGGTAGAGGTTTCTCTATGGTTAAAGGACCTTGAGGTGAAGGAACGTTGGATGTAGACGAGGAGGATTTTTCAGTATTACCTCCGTTAGATTCCTTGTCGGGAATAGATATATATGTACGTGACCTAGTAGATAAGTTGACCATTTCGATTCACATCATGAGAACATGAGCGGTTGTGGAAGGTTCTCCTTGAGAAGGAGGTGGTGGTTGTGCAACCATTTGTTGATGTTGTGTGGGGAAGGGGTCTGTTAAAACTGTGGGTGTGGGGTTTCCCTTGAGAAAATTTTGGACTTCGTCACGATGTGTACATTCTTTCGTGAAGTGATCATCACCACACAGTAAACAAGGATACTTGGCCTTCCATCTCTGTTTTGTGTCATTAGGATTAGGATTGGTTTTGGGCTCCTGCTGGTTAGAAGACTTCTTGGATTTTCCTTTGTTCTTCTTTTTACCACTGGATTTATGAGGTGTAGCATATTGAATTGAATTCACCTCCGTAGTGGAAGTAGGGTTGGGTGATCAATTGGTATTGTTGTCATTCTGTGTCGAGGATGGAGTTGAACTAATGTGGTTCTGTGATCCACTCAATCAAGTAGTAGGATGGGTATGAACGAAACCAATGATGCCATTGGCATGTGATCCTGTAGGAGGTTTTGTTGGGTTGTGTGTGGGGCATGGGGCATTAGGAATAATGTCATATAATGTGCCAGATTGAGTTTAGACTAGGTCTAGGTACTGAGCACGCGAGATGGTTTGTTCTTCCATAACGACCCCTCCCATAGCAACGTCTTTAGCTATGATGGGTAATAATGACTTTGTGAACCAATCAACGAGTAGCTGATCCAGAATGGGATCTTTAATGAGGCGACATCTCCTTATCCATTCATGAATATGATTAGAGATGTGAGTGGAGGTTGATTGTCAAATGGATGTCAAAATATTTGTACCGGTTTCATAGCGGATCGGTAGTTGAAAGTGAGTAAAAAACGCCATAGCTAAAGATCTGAAATCGGAGAAAGACTGTGATGGTAACTCGATGTACCACTTTGAGACAGTACTGGTGAGGGTTCGTTGAAAAATCCTCAGATAGATAGAATCGTCCATCAAGGAATTGGAGGAGCACCACAAATGGCATGTCATAACATGGTTCTTAGGATCCTCACCAGGTTTGCCATCAAATTTAGGGATGTCCGATGTTAACTTCACAGGAATAGGAGGCCAATTTATACCATGTTAGATGGGATCAATGGTCAAACGTGACAGATCCGACAAATATAACGTAGCCAGAAATGGTAGCTTTCAGTTTGGTTGTGGATACTGGTAGTATTGATAAGGCATCTGGGTACCAGTAGGACCATGGATCGAATGATCATAAGATCCTCACATAGAGTGTTGGTCATATGGAGGTGGTCCTCCCGGATTAGGAGGTGGACCTGTAGGGGTTCCTCCTCCGGAGTGTGGAGGTCCTCCTCCAGAGTATGGGGGTCCTTTGGGTGGTGTGGGTGGTGGTGGGACAGGTGGTGGAGGAGGCAGTGGGATAGGTGGTGGTGGTGGGGGTAGCGGGGGGTGGGCCGCTAGCTGGTGGTCCAGTCGGTGGAACATTATGATATCCCCATGGGGCGTTCATATTTCTGGGATAGGGCAGTCCAGGAAAAATATTCCTTGGGTAAATTTGACCTATTGCGATATTGTGATTACCCGGGTTTGTATGTCTCCATGGGGGTTGGGTCTAAGTAGACAGTCTCCCCACGTGATGGGGCCATGTAGATTGTCCCATGGATGGGAGTGAACTTCCAACCATATTGTAGTTCATGTATGAAGGATATCCTCCACTTACATTCTGTCCCCTAACTAGAGGTTGACCCCCAGTTAGATTTTGTCCACTTCCTAGGGGTTTCCCCCCAATTGAAGGTTGTCCACCTATTGGAGTATGCCCAGTAAGCATATGTTGACCACTAACTATAGGTTGTCCTGTGATCATATGTTGACCACTAACTAGAGGGTAGCCTCTGCTTGAATTTTGAGGTGGAGGTGGTGTTCCTGTTACGAAGTTGATAGCAGCTGAAGGTTTCCCTCTAGTTGTTGGGGTGTAGAATCGATTGAATGATTTTAAGGCATAATAGACGGAAAAAGAAGGTTGACCTGATTCATAGGTGGTCATAATGGGTGTAGATATTCCTAGTGAAGATAAAGAAAAATACTGTATAGGGGAATGTTGTTCATGGATTGGTACCTCCGGATTGGGTCGCGGAGGAAAACTCTAGCACCTAACCTGCTCACTGAGTGAGCGTAAACGTTCGATGTTATCGTAAACTGGTGCAACAATTACCTCATTTGGATTCCATCGAGAAGGGAATAGGCGTGGTGGAGTTTCCACCATTGGAAGTGAACCAAAATCAGAAATATTATGACCTTAAGAGGTCCCCCAAAATGATGTAGTTGGACCAAAAGCGATTGTTATCGGGTCGTCCTGGGGTTGAGAGAAAATCCAATCGATGGATCTAGGATTACCTTCAAGCAAGTGATGAAAATATGTGTCATGCGGAGAAGGTTGTTCCACCAACAAAGGTCATGTAAGATCAGTGATGGGTGGATTTATAGGAGTAGAGTAGTTTACTCCTTATTCAAGGGTAGGAATTCCTTCTTCACGTGATTCAGATGTTGTGGGTTGATCAATGCTTGCTCCTGAGTTGTCCTCCTGGCCAAGGGGATATTCAGGTGGCAAATTTAATATTTTGCGGGATCTTCTTAAGGGTTTTTCATCTAGTGCGGTTGATGTGAAGCTTCTCCTAAAAGTATTTTAAAAAGAAAAACACACTTCAAGTCCTACTCAAGCTAAAGCCACAAGCACACTTATGTTATAAGTGGGATTCAAAAGTCTGGAACCTGACGATAGTATAAAGGCGTCGCAACTCACGATATACTATAGGGTCCAACAGTAATACTCGACCCAATTTTTCAGAGCACTAATCGGGGAGGATTAGGACTACACCCTTGACCGTATTACCTGACTACCTGGCGGTAGGTACATAGTAGCTCCCCGAGTGTTGTTCTCAGTGTATTGCCACGCAAAGACGACCAATAGTTAACTAAGATGGTTTTAGGAATCCTAGTTGGGTCTCCCGATATACTGAAGGTACGTGGTAGCTCCAATCCATAGTAGTGTTGTCTAATGCACAATCGTACGACATGATCCTTCCGATATACTGTCGAGTACGTGACGTACCTTTATATATACCTGAAGGTACGTGAAAGGCCATTCGATATACCAACTGGTACATGGAAGAACTACAAGCCCCTAGGATACAGTGTAGGAAAATAATGACATCTGCTACATTTTAAGACGCCAGAACATGTCTCTACCCTATCACACGAGTTTCTATACAATTTTAACCTAGGATACTGCTTGATTTTATCTTGTATGGTTAGGTGAATGCATGAAGTGTGTATTTGTAAAGTAAACAAGATGCACAATTAATCTAAATGAAATGCAAGTCTTTCGTTTTTCTTTTCGATGAAAACTAATTAAAGTAAGGAGAAGTCTTTTCTTTTCCGAAATAAAATGAACAAAGTACCCCTTTTTGTTTTCTTTTCCAATTTAACCAAAAGACTAAATCACTCTTTCACATCATCAAACAAAACGAAAAAAACACACCAAACCAAAAATAGTTTTTTTCTTTCTTTCTTTTCAACTAAGCAAAATGAAAATATGAACTTCACTTCTGAATGCAATAACTCTACCTCGGAACAAAGAACAAAAGAGGTGAAAATAAAATAAAAAATACGAGAGCATTCACCAGCGTTTAAAATACGTTGAGAAGGGCTAAATTCACATAATATTTTCCAAGGAGACGAAGGATGAACTTTTCAAAACCAAGAGAACATAAGCATTGATTTTTTTTTAGCTTTTTCAAATTTTCTTAAACAACTATTCAAAGCATGAAAAAATCATCACAACTATCTCAAGTAATCTACTCAAATGAAGATAATAAAGAATTCTTGATTTTCCGAACTAATGTACTCAAAAAAAAATCTGAGAATTATGCCATTTCTTTAATTTTGATTCAAACTACTAGAGTATTTACTACTGCAATCCACAAGCAACTAGAAGTTCTCAAGAAGTTAATCACCCAAAATCGTAATCCAACACAAAATCCACACCAAATTTCACAAAAATCACAACAACTTAACTTTTGGAGGGCTTAGAAATCAGAGTGAACAAATCAGAAATACTCAGAGGGAGTCACAAGACTAGTTGTACTCGCGAGGGATTGAAATTTACCATGACCGAAGAAACATCTGCTTGACTAACTAGGACTCAAATCAAACTCTAAATTCCAAAAATAAGCCAAGGAAAAAGCACATTGGTTATGAGGGGTACAGTGGGTGTAATGGAAAAAACACAGACCTCAGCAAACCAAACCCAAAACCAGTTTGTGGGATTTTTTGATCCTATGCACTAAGTTTTGTAGGGCGACGCACCCTGCAAGTGTACACCAGAGCGTTGGAAGCCCAGCGACGTGGTTTGCACACATGGGAAGTGCGTCAGTGATGTGGGTTGAACACAGACAGATTGCATCAAAGACACAGTCTGCTTAAAGGAAATGAGTGTTAGAGTAAGAGTAACGTAGGCACAAAACTGCCCAGGTGCGTCGGGCGAAATCCAACTATGAAAAAATGAAAAATCCCAAGAACAAAAAGGTAAATGGCTAATTTAAATGTCCCAATCAGAGTTTGGATCACCCAGTAACTCTCTGATAAATAGATCCAATGAAAAGGAGGCAATTAAGAGGCTATTGGAAGAAAACTAGGAAATACAAAATTACAAACAAATCAAAGACTATGGGCTATTATCCCCAGTAGGGTTGCCAATTTTATTTGCGGACAATCCGTTAGCGTGAAAACTAACCGATCTCCCTAGTCCGAATGGTTCAAATCTAGAAAAAAATTAATACACAATACAAATTACTTTCCTAGATTGATCAAATTACAAATGGTATCAGAAGATAACTCACCTTATGAGAGCAGTACTATCTCCTTGCTTGAGGTAGCTGTTGATATCCAGATCTACGGATCTTCAGCTACAAAACAATATATGACAAGTGGAAGCAAGCAGGTACTAATAACATATAAACATAGATCAATCTAAACTAACAATCAAAGAAACCAATTCTAAAGATCCTACAGTAATAAGATGTTTATGGAAATAATTTGCATTAATGTAATTATAAGAAATACATAGAGAGATGTTAAATCGAGCTTTGACATCGCAACTCCTTCCAAATTATTGTAGCCTCAAAGATCCAAGCTCTCGCCTCCTAATGGATGAAAGGGAACCAACTCTAGCAAAATTCCACCAGCATTTAAGTGCTCTCTCTTTCTCCTCCTTAACCATGGAGAGGGGGTTTGTATTTATAGGCCTAAAGGGATAGGAGAGGTTGAGGATTTGGGGGAGAAGCTCAAGGGATCATCCCACTAGGTAAGGGTATTGAGTGCCACCTTTCCTAGTTCAAAGGGATAAGTCTCCACATAACCAAGGGTTCTAGAATCTGCTCGAAGCTTCTCTTTCTCCTTTTAAACCAACAGTGTCTCACTTTGCACACAGGAAAATCGCTTTTTTGGAGGGTGACGCACGTTGTACAAAGGCAACATGTGTTACTGACGCGCTCTATCAATGTGCAGAGCGCGTCACCAAAGGTCTGACGCACCTTGTCAATGAGGAGGGTGCGTCGAGGTGACAACACAAGGTAAAAGGAGCAACAACAACTCTTCTTTCAATCATTTGGCCTAAGTGCTTTAGGAACCAGGGAAAATAGAGGACACATAACTCACGATGACGAGATTTTGGTGTAACATAATTCCCATTAGAAAACTACACAAACCCCATGCCTTATAATACCTTACTTCCAGAAATTGTGGTAATAAAGTACTACATTCAAATTGCTCAACTACCATATGAGGAGGTGTTGCTATCGAGATACTGGCCTTTACATTCAAATTGCTTTGTCTTAGTGGAAGCAATTTGTGATTCAACCAACAATTTCTAACTATCCATTTAGGTTTTCAGTAGCTCAAACATCTTTAATATTTCTAAATTGGACAAATCCAAAATGCTTGCACTATCCAGTCTATGGATCAATAGCCAACTGGACAAAATCAACAAGACAAAATCCCTTAACAACCTACAAAAGTTGATCCTGATTTATGTTGAAATGTAGATTACCAATGTAGAATCTTTTGGTTAAACCATAATAGTGTCTGATAAAACCACCAACAGCTCCAATATCTCTATCAATAAAACTCAATGTGACCAATACATTTTGACTATCTACAAGTGAGGTCCATTATAAGTCTCACGTCGCATACCTTTCCATCTCTTGAGAAAAATCATGCATGTATTTTCCATTTACCTTCAAACATATATGGTAAGAAAACACTCATGGTTCATTGCATATAAATATATCCTTACTAGAAGATGTAGCAACACACCCCATGACACCCATGCCATGATCACTGAGCTTGTAATGTTTTTTGTTTTAAATCCTCAAAGTGATCCTAGGAGGAATTAGTATCATAATTGAAATTGCTTAAGCCACAGTGACCTGTATAGTCTTGCAGAGAAGATAATCCTTCTTTGTCTTGATAAAGTCTATTTGGAGACCCTTCTAAAGAGTATCCCTTAACTAGTAGCCTGGACAACCTCCCTTGCTTTCCTATAACCTGTTTTAATGTGTTGACCTTCTAACTCGACATTCAACATCATCCCTTAATGGAACAATACAATTAAATCCTGTCTCTTGTGCTTTCTATTTCCCTTTGCAAGGGATATCCCTAGATGAATATCCATTCATCCTGATTCTTAACCCATGGCGCTTAAGTGTTATATCATTCTCTGATACTAATCTGTAACACTTCCCTGCCATAATTCCAAAATACTAGCTAGAAGACTTGCTTCATAAAACTCTTTCTTAATTCTTTCAAGATACTAGTCAAGGAAAGGGGTGGCAAGAGTGGGGAGGATTCTATTCGATCTCGATGGAAATCCAAAGGAGCAATACACATGGGACCTAGGAAGGAATACTAACAACACAATAGAGTCTCTTGCCTTTTTTCAAGGCCTAAAAATTCTAACCCAAACAAGTACCTCCAGGGAAATTATCATAAGTGATGCCATAATCCTAATAAAATCCTTCATAAATCCTTCATTTTCAACTCCTCCAAAAGATCTCAAGCTAACATGATTGCATGCAAGAATTTTGGAAATGGTAAAGCTAATGAGAGAAGTTCAATTTTTTCGTTTCCTTTGGGAGAACAATAGGGAAGTGGATAGTATGGCTAGTCTTTCCGCAAAGAACTCTTCATTTTTCTAACTCTAATGATCAAGAGGAGGTCATCCCGTGATAAGTCCAATTGGGGGCAAAGTGGAACTGAGCCATTTTATCCCACGATTACATGACAAGGAAGAAGGACCAAGGGCCGGCACCCCACGGTCAGGGTCAATCCAAATCCAGGAAGGCGTGTCCTACGTTACGTCATGGAGTGGCCATGCCGAGTTTCAGTGTCAAGAAAAATGGATGGCATCGAGTTTACACGAGTCAAGCAGTCAAGGTATTAAATATGCACAAGGAGGAAATCCAAGCGCATGCAGAAAACATCATGAAATTCAATGGAAGGCGAGTACTATAGGTCCGTCCTTGTCCTTCACATCATTCGATATTAACTATGTGATCATCTCATCAACTTAGTCGAATCATGGAGAAAGGTGCCAATCTTGTATATGAAACCTTCGGCAGCTTCACTCGTATTCATGTTTGGGTTGGTCTCGCAACATCGCGTGCAATTGTTATCCAGTTCTAGACGCAGAGGAGAAGGGAGTCACTTTATAGAGGAAGACTCTCCTCCTGGGAAATTCATCTCGTGATGGAATGAGGGTCCTAGAAACACGGGTGCTCAGACAACCAACAACCCTGTTAGGATGGCTAGCGAGGATTGGAGTGAAGAAGATGAATGTTGTGTCGCTCATGGACTCAAGAGGGTCAATCTCGTCAGATACATCTAAAGAATCATGTGCATGTACTCAAATCAGACATTCTTTTGCACAATCAGGGTACATAACAGTGGAAGGAGATAGAAGAGAAAGTGTGTTTGGTTGATAGAGGAGACACCTAGTACCAGTTGGCAATCCTAAGTAGGGAAATAGAAATGCAGAGAGATAATAATGAAGATTTAGAAGAGTGAATTGTCCATTTGGCATTGGCATTGACCAACTTCCTATAGAAGGACAATGTAGGCCTTCCTAAATCCATCTCTCACCCCCCGAAGCTTAAGACTAAAATTTAGGTCCCCTAAAGTTGAATTGATAAAAGTTAATGTGTTTTACTTGTCTTTTTTGGCTTATGAAGTATTTTAGGAGGTATAGTTGTAGCAACAAATGATCTAGGCATGACATGATATAAGTAGCTCTGCAGTTTTGATATTTTGAAGAACAAACAATGTTTTGGATCTTTGGACAAGAGACATTTTTTGTTTGTAAACTCTATGGGCTTTTTCCCATCTTTTAATATAAAATCTCCTACCCGTTCTTAACAAAAAAAGATACTAGTTAAGAACTAGTCTTGGGTGAGATATTACTTTCCAGTAATTTCCATTTGATAGATAGGCTGCATATAACAACCAATTTAGATCAAGAAACTTCGGTAACGGTAGGACACCTCTTGCTTCTATAAACTAATAATGCATTACTTACTTTTGAAGTCACATTTTCCAAGCAAAATTACCACTTTACGATCATTTTTCATGATTCCTATCTTCTATTGTGCATTCAAATGAACCCAATATTACACTATAAGAAGCATGATATGGTGACCAAACAACAATATGTGTTTCATGAAACAAAAAGAATTCAAATTTTGTCTTCATAAACTCTATATGAATGAGAAAATCACACATCTGACTTAATTTCACACATAGATTCCTTTCAGTCACTAAATAAATGGAATGTCTCTGTCTTGCATCGCTCCAACTATGCACTTCAGCTTTAGGAAGAACAAAGTTTATGAGCAAGAAATTTCCAAAGTGAATACTCTTATCCTACAAGGATGGGATCTTCACTTCCCAATTTCAATGAAAGGCAGAAATTGCCCTGGCCATCTCTTGGATAAATGAAACATTTCTTAGATACAAGAAGAACACATCTTTGAATGCCATCAATTATTACTCCCTCACACATATTAGGATGACAAAGCTCACGTCCATGTACTACCACACTATATCAATGGAAAGGGAATACTATTAACCTTCCATCATAATCAACACTTGCTGGGTTTGTGTGAATCTCACTGAATACTGAAGCAAGTCGTAATTTTCCAAGAATGGTTTTGATGAAAAATGAATTAGCATCACTCCATATCCTTAGTTCACATCCTAAGGAATGGACCTATTTGATTGCTCCGATTGTTTCTAGACAAAGAGGGTTGAACATCAAACTTTGTTAAGATCATTTCGGACAAAGAGGGATGGACTTCAAATGTTGCTTAGATAATTTTAGAACAAAGGGGAACGGACTTCAAACTCTGCTCAATAACTTCCATATCAATGTTTCTACTTTGAAGTAGATAGTGGAAAAATTGAGATGTGTTAATAGTCCATAGTGATTTCCATCTACGTGATAGAAAAGAACATCACATTGCATATCTTGAACAAAGCTTTGAGAGGATATGAGAACATGGTAAATTGAAATCCAAACCACTCAGTCGGTCCATTTCCATGGCCATTGATCCAACCAGAGAACTTGGGTAGAGATGCTAACCATTCACATTATTCCTTAGCTACAAGACCATGCCAGCTTCAAATCCACTAACACTTCTACATAAACCACAACATTCAAAACAAAATTCCTTCTCCAACAACATTTCATATTCAAAATTCATAACCAAATTATAAACACCAAATCATGAAATCACTTATATATAATTATTCTTCTAGAAAATAGCTATGGATGAGAAATGCTCTACCCAACCATAGGCCATTGGGCTCATTACTCTCTCAACTTGTTTGCTACCGTCGAGTTGGGACTTTGAAATCCATCATGGCAAAGGTTCCATTGGTTGACTATTCCATTCAGACCTCAAGGACAACATCTCTCCAAAACCATCATTCTTCTATGCATAGGAAATTCAAAGGGTGATGACATTACATATTGACTCTCACGATGAGAGAATTATACCCATATGTACTCAATACAAACAAACACCAACAACATACCATAACTGTGATGGAGGTAATGAATTAGATGTAGAAGGGAAAAGGCAGACTCAAGTAACAAAACTGAATGACAAACTACTAAACTGAAATCCCATCCAAGGTTCAAATAAAAAAATCCAATGGAAAAATCCAATGACATGCTTCAATGATTAACAAATTGAATGGAATGATGGATCAAAGGGAATAATCACCAAGAAGAATGGCTTTTGGTACTTGAATCCCAAGCACCATGTGCCATCACCAAGAAGCCATGAACTCCACTACCAAACTCTAATCACGTCAACGCATGATACCCCTAAGCCAAGGTTAACACACTTATACTTAAACATAAAATAATAAAATAAAAATAATAATAATAAAGGGGAATGACAAGGCTAGGAACAACTACAAGGTCATGGCAACCAAGGATTATAAAACCCTCTCACACCGTTCCCTCTCATGGATTCATAGTCCCCTTTCTTCACAATGTTCACTCCTCATCCACAACCAACTGATATTTATTAATAATTAGTAAATATTCAAATGCAATTACATGAGCTTAGCCTTTAACCATATAATCTTTATAATTACATTACAAGCTAAAAGCTTGAACAAAGTGTTGCAATTCATCTTTTAAAATGACAACATTTAAAAAAAATAAAAATAAAAAAATACTTCATTATAAAATTTAGAAAATCATACTTAGAAAATCATCTTTTGAAATGACAATATTTAAAAAAAATAATACTTCATTATAAAATTTAGAACATCATACTTATATCAATTTATTAAATTCATCAAAACGAAGCAAATGTTTCACAATTCCCTTTCTTTTATATAAAAAATAAATAAATGGAATTAATCAACCAACCTGTAAATCAATTTAAAAAAAAACTAATTAATTATATTATTTCTATTATTGTAATCTCCCTTCTTTTTTAATAATACTTTTTTTCCCAATGACAAAAGTATTGTTTATCACTTACAAGTTATCACTTTGAAAAATTAAACTTTGATAAATTGGAATAAAACTTTCACCCATCAATATCAATCAACCTTTTTTTTTCACATAAAAATGACAATACTTCAATATCAATCAACCTTATATTCTCATTCTAAAAAAGTTGTCCCTTTAATGATTTTTTTTAAGTACTACCATATAAAATGCATTGACAACTTTAATGATTTTTAAGTACTGCGATATAAAATGCATTGAAAAATTGAACTTCTTAGATTCTCATTTAAAAAAGTTGTCCCTTAATGATTTTTAGGTACTTCCATATAAAATGCATTGAAAAATTGAACTTTGATAAATTGTAGTAAAGTCCCACCTAAAATTTGAACTTTGATAAAGTGTAGTAATCTCCCACCTATAAATATCAATCAACCTTATATTTTCATTCTAAAATTACGAATATAGTTGAAAATGGATAACCAAAACAAAGTTTTATTCCTTCTTACATGATGTGATTTAGAAAATATAAACATTTGATTCCTTCTTACATGATGTGATTTAGAAAATATAAACAATTGATAACAAATTTGGAATTTGGATCCCTCTTTCAAAATGGAGATACACTCGATTTAAAAAAAAAAAATGGAATTTGGATCCCTCTTTCAAAGGGAGATACACTCGATTTTTTATGGTTTTTAAAAGGGCGTATTAATTATCAAGATTACAATGTCTTTAGGGAGTATCAAGATTTTTTTTTAGAAAATATAAACATTTGATTCCTTCTTACATGATGTGATTTAGAAAATATAAACAATTGATAACAAATTTGGAATTTGGATCCCTCTTTCAAAAAGGAGATACACTCGATTTTTTTTAAAAATTTGGAATTTGGATCCCTCTTTCAAAGGGAGATACACTCGATTTTTTATGGTTTTTAAAAGGGCGTATTAATTATCAAGATTACAGTGTCTTTAGGGAGTATCAAGAATTTTTTTTTTCGTAGAAAAAACAAATTAAGTATGAGAAAGAATTCATGTTTTGATTTTTTTTTTTATATCTTTTTTTATTTTGATATTTTTATTTGTTTGATAAATATATTTCAATTGTTGTAATGGTGAAATTGTTTGCTAAGATTACACAATCAATATGTTTTAAGGATTTTTGGAGTGTCTAATTCAATCTATTTTCTTTTCAACATTCAATTATGTTGATTTTAGGATGTTTCAGGTCGGGTTTCACTGGATTTTGATAATGTCTTATAAAAAAAGGGTCAAAACATTGGCTAGTTATCCCTCCCCCAAAAGAAACTGCCAAGTTGAGATTGAAGCCTAGGTGTTATCCAAGTCACAAACTAGTTCACTTAACAAAACAATATCCAATGAAAGTGATTAGTTTATGATGTTAACAAACCACACCTTGGTTGAAAATGGTAATTTGAACGTAAAATCTATCACATGTTTGTTAACCCCTTGTGCTTCTCTCTTTTATTGGAATCCACCTTTCTTTTGTCTTTATCTTAGGTATCACCCCTCAACATTTCTTTCCTATTCCCCAATCATGGTTTCCTTTCCTCGCAAGAATATTTTATTCTTCCTCTTTAATTTTGTATATTTTGCAATCCTCTAAGGATGACTCCCATGCGCTAGTACTATACAATCCAATATAGAGGGTTCCATATCTTCTTTCTCATTATTAACACCCTCCTCATATATGTTTTACATATGAACTCTCCTAATGCTCTTTGTTAATCACTCTACACCTTCTTCTTAGCTTCATATACACTTTGCTCCAGTCCGTTTCTTGTGTTCATCACTCACTTGTGATCCTTAGCTCCTTTTTTAACTTCCTTTGATCTCCATGGATTTGAAATGTCTGTTTGGAAACCAAGGTTGGCCTAGGACTAGAGTTCAAAATTTTGGAGCTACCCATGCTATAGTTAGTAACAACTCTCCAAATATCACTAAAGTCAACCCTAGTTTAATGATTTCATGAACTAGAATAGCCTTGAACCAATGCTTTTGGCCTCTTTGATAGCTTTTATATCAATGTATCAAATCAAAGAATATTGGACACAGTCGAGTAGTTGGATATCTTCACTTGGGAAAAAGAAGAGGCCTATGACTAGTTTGAGTGGGAGGTGCAATGAGATTTATGCCAATTGGGAGTTTATGGAAAAATGACAAAGAGTTCATAAATAAATTTCTTAACATTCTAGCAATGATCATAAATAGCATAAACAAATGGTAACAACTAATTATTATTGAAGATGAGTAAATATTTGTGGAAGATAGGTTTATCTACAAACATTCAATGAAATATGTTCCATACCCAAGCCTATATAAAATTGCTCAAGGCAAATCATTTCATCTCTAAATCTTATGTGTCAATCTATTTAGTTTATGTTCTAGCATTTTAAGGAGCCTTGGACTTAATGATAGTTAGTTTTCTCTTCCTTGGAGTCATAGCACTGAGTAGCATGAATAATTCTATGATGCATGGGATGAACTAAGTAGATTTTGTAAATCTTGTTATAAGATCCAATGCACTGTATGAATCTATGTTGTGAAAATGGAATTTTATTTGTATATAATTAATTAATTATAATTACATCGCACACACACACACGCGGGCGCGCGCACGTCAATTGGGTCTAGCCCAAGTGGTTGTGGGATTGAGTGTTATTCTCCCGACCCATGTTCTATTTCATAAGTGACACGTTGAGCTCATAATGAGTATATTGATGTAATGGATCCAAGCCATGTTGTTCATTTGACCTTGTGCCTTGCAAAATCTAGGGTTTACCCTAGGTACCATCCTTGAAATGAAGAAAAGTGCTAACGCATTTGTTATAGCTATGGTGGACAAGGATAAACTTTTCTTCCAAAAAGAATTCAAGAGGGATATTATGGCAATGTGATTGTAAAGTGGAAGAAGCCTCATTTGCCTTGGAGTCACCAAGGCCATTAAAGACATTGATTTTGTCGTGTGGTTTTATTTACAATGACTCCATAAAGGTACAATTTTTATTGAGGGTAAGAAGAGAAAGGATATATATGTATTGATCTAACAAATGAAACATGTGACTAATCCAAAATAGATTAAACAAGGTTGTGCCCTTAAATTTGGGGTTAGATGCAGTAAGGACGTTCTGCTTCATTTGTGCCCTATTGTCAAATATGGTATTTGTGTTCCTATCAAAGGTACCATTGAGAGCACCATCGAGGATTTTTTCAAAGCATATGTAAAGTTCATTCTAGAGGTTCAAATGTTCCTGCTAGGTGAGGGAGTGCCATTCACATCCATATCACCAATTGTTTGTGAGAACCCCTGAATGAAGTGTTGTTAGGTCAAACGATGTTGAACACAAAAGAATGTCAACAAATTATTTGATGAAACAACCAAACTACCCTTAGACAAGTTGAGGAATCCCAAGCTAACATTTTCGGTGGGTTATTATAATGAAGATTTGATGGAAACAAATATTTTCTATGTTTGCATAAGGGTTGCATGAATTTCATTTTCAAGTTGGCAAAGTATTGAATACTAGCAAATTCTAACTAGGGGTTTTACAAAATGAATGCAAGAGGCAAACCAAAAATATTCATGCTAAAGGAAACTAGCCAACTAAATGATGAAGTATTTCCAAGATAAGTCTTGTAGATATTTGTGAAAACCCTTTCATGGAAAATGATTACCCAAGAAATGGGATTTTTTGGACTCCATATTTAACAACATAAATGCTAAAATATAAGTATAACTGGGAATCTCTCCTAATAAAAAATCATTAATATTTGTTAGTAAGCAATTGGAAGACAATGGTACTCTAGCCGATTATCACATGCAAAAGGACTCCATGTTGCATTTGTTGCTTCATCTTTAGAATGGTTCGCATGTCCTCCTCCTCTAAAGTTCCAAAAAATTCTCCTTCTGGAGCTAGGCAAAGGCAACTTAGTTTCATTTAATGAAACCATTATTTAGTCAAGAAAACCCCTAAGTAACAATTGTCACATTGCTAGTTTGCTCCCTAAGAAGGCCCCCCATACTCCCTCCCGTTTTGTGGAGAAGGAAAATGTCATGCCAATCTTGAAGCATGACCTTACTTAGGTTAATGAGGAGGTGTATTTTATGGCACATTGTTTGATTCACAGGTTCAATGCATTATGCCCTCACTAAAAGAAATACAAACTAGGATAGGTGAAGTTTGGTGGATACGATGGTTACCTAATTTACTTACAAAAGGTTTCTTCATCTTGGATTTCATTTATAACATGGAAAAAATAAAACGTATTAATATAGGGCCCTAGTTCACGAGCTCAGTGGGTTAGCTAGAGTGGTTGAGTGCTATGAATTGCAAGCAGGAGGTCACGGGGTCAAGTCCCTGAGCTGGCTACCTCTATGGATATTGCGAGACTCACTCGATGTCCCCAGCAAGTTAGGTTGTCAAAACTGCAACCAAATGGTTTACCCTGGGTACCATCCTCAAAATGAGAGGAAGTGCCTGGAGGGATTCTCATGATGTGTATTCGATCGAAAAAGAAGGAAAAAGGGCCCTAGTTCATGGAATATGCATCCCTCTTTTCGAGGCACGACACCTTGGTTTTAACTCACATAAAAAATATATGTTTGCATCTTGAGATGGGTTAGATTACCTAGTATCCCTTTGGAATATTGAGGTTACTATAGTCCATAATCCATCACTAATTCTTTGGGTAAATTTATCACTCTAGCCCTTGAAACTAGTAACCATGTTTTGAATATTATGCATGGATTTGTATTATGTTAATTTATGCAAAAACCTCCTTTTCCAAATTGTGTAGGAGAGTGGATTTCAATATGATAACATTACTTTTTGTTATAGACTCCATTTCAACCATGAACATGTGGCAATGTCATGTCCAAAAGGAAAAGTTTCCACAAACTACCTAAGGGGAAAATAGGAAGCCTTCTTAGTGGAAACATTCAAAGATAGACCACCATTGAGCAAGTCCAAAAAAGACCTTGGCATAACTTACACCTACATTGTTGACAAATGTTATTGTTTCACCTCCAATAGGATGCCAATACAGAAACTAATATGGTCATGACTCCAAAGGCACTAATCTCACTATATAAAGACTCTTATCGAAAGGGTATGATGAGACATGAATTATATGGTAAGATGAAACATGAATTATATTCTTCCTATCATGACACCACTCCAATTTTTGAAAGTCCATTGAATGAGGCAAATCAATTGTTAGTGATAATAACTCCAACAATTCCTAATCAGTTGTTGGTTAATTAAAATTGAGTGAAAGCAAGGTAAAAATGGTAGAAATGAGACAAATCATAAAACGACCTCTAAAATATAAATATACAATTTATCACTTGAATTAATGGATACTTTATCACATAATGAAGTGTCATTAAGATCTTCATGGAAATTCTCATATTAAAATAAAAATTCATTTATAATCATTTTTTAAAAATTTGATTATAAAAATATAATTTTTATTATCTTCATAATTATTTACAACGAAATGAAATGTTGGCTTAAAATAATGATTATAATGAAGATATAATAATTAAGCAAGTTGATAAAACTATTACGACCATTTGTTACACAATCGCTATCATAGCCCTCAAATACGCATAATAATAAGAATTTGGAGGCCAACAACTTTATGCTTTGCGGCTCATTACTTTTAAAGAAGGAATATAATCATTTCCAATAAATAAGTTGTTGTGAGTACCCTAGCACATAATGTGCATGAACTAGTCCTCTTGAAAAGTCTTCATAATTATGGGGGTGGGCCAAGGGTGACTCCCAACGCCTATGCATTTGCAAAAGTATAACAGTGAATTGATACTAGTTGGTTTGCAGTTTTGGGAAACGTGTGAAGGGTGATCTTAGTTCGATTTTGGTACATCTTGAATGAGGAAATGCCCCTAGGACCATAAGGCCATTATGATGGTCAGGTTTTTTCAACATAGAGGATGAATAATGTAAATTTTGTTTTATTGATGGTAGTAGGGTATGGTTTAGGATATAGCTTGTTGGTGTAAGGGTGGGGTTATGTTTAGTTTATTAGAGTGGAGTTATATAGGGTAGTAGGGTATGGTTTAGGATATAGCTTGTTGGTGTAAGGGTGGAGTTATGTTTAGTTTATTAGAGTGGAGTTATATAGGGTAGGTGTAATTATTTGGTAGGTTTTCATGTGTGACATTTGATTTTAAGGTTTGATTGTACAATAAATGCAATATGGATAGGCTTTTGTAACTTTATATCAACTTCAATCGTATTTGATTATATTTATTATCTTTTATAAGATATAGAGTGATTCATAATGTATGGATTATATATATATAAAGTGGGATTGGATGTTGAATTTTAATACTAAAGAATATTTATCTTAATTGCATAGTTTTCTTAATTTTTTCTTAATTGAATGTATCAACTAATCATTTTTTAGTTCTGGTAATTTAATTTGTTGGGATTTTTACCACAATGATGGTGGACAAAGGAACACCTTTAGACCCAAAAGGACCCAACCCAAAAGGACGCAAGAGAGATTACAATATTGTAATTTTGGAGCAAAAGAAGACATGCTATTACTTTTTGGTTGATGAGCATTAATGACAATAATTTTGTGGTTTGGTTGCACCCAAACATCATGAAAATATTACAATTGTTCAAAGAGATGCAATTCTTATCAAGGGCAAGAAGAGAAACTATGCAACTTATATCACTCTGGCCAAAGAGATGTGCCAATAGCCCCATATTAGATTAAGCAAGGTTGTGTCTTTTCTCTGGGGTTTAACTTCTTTTCAATTCACTAGTGCTTTGTTGTTAAATATAACAATTGTATGCATATTATGCATATCAATGGTACTAATGACAACATTACAAGGGATTTGTTTAGTGCTTATTTAAAGCACATCACAAAGGTTCAATTATCCTCTTGTATGTGATAGCAATGTTGACATATGATGACCAATTATTTGTAAAAACTCCCCAACTAAATCTTTGTTGATCTGAATAATTCCAATCACAAAAGAATGTTAACAATTTTTTTTATCATTATTGATATGAATAATTCCAATCGCAAAAGAATGTTAACAATTTTCTTGATGTAATAGTTGAACTACCAATGAACAACTAGAGTAAGTATGACACACTTTGGGTGGATAAGAATGAAGATTTGATTAAAGAAACTATGTATAATGTTGATCCAAAATAGACCAAAGTTCCAAGTTTGGACCAAAAGGGATGATAAGATAAAGTTGACTAACTATGTAAATGGGGCCCAAAAAAGGACTTGATTCATTGTTTCAAAAGCAAAGAATCCATTTTTAATAATATTATTGATCCAAACGGATCATTAATCAACATGGTTATGGTTAGTACATGTTGAGAGCTTTTCAATGAGTTAAAGAAGTCTAAAAATTTGAGTTCGTATAGAAAGCTATGACCTTTAAAAGTTATATGTTTATATATAACTAATGAGTTTACATTGATGGTTTATGGGCCCATGGTATTAGCATGTGATGAGGCCTATTTAAAGGTTTGACTGACTTTATTGTAAGATGCCTAAAGTGATCGATGTTGGCCACATATATATATAAACACAAACGGGTAATTGTTTTTGTATTATAAATAGTTGGATGCAACCAATATCAAAAAGATTTTATAGTGTTGTATTTCATATCATGTCTAACCAAGCACTTAACAATGTTAATAAAATTGATTGCAATCCTCAAAATGCTAGAAATATTTTCAAAATTGCTACTAATAATTGAATTGATATAGACTTTGACAAACTTTCCTAGTAGCTTGATACAAAAATGGGGTATATAAACTAGGCCAAAAATAGAACATCACTTAGACAAACAGATAAAGCAGTTAAGGATCTACAGTAGAACCATAATGGCTATTCAAATTAGCATCTCCGAGAAGATCTTCATCTTCTTCATATGAACTTGAGCTCAAAATAACGACCGCAGATAGCTGACTGACAAAGTGGCCATTGTTAATCTCAGGTTTGCTATCCATTTTTGAGTCAATTCCAGCTATAAGTTCTTACTGTTTAGCAAGGGTTAAAGAAACTTCTTTCACTTGAGCATCACAAGAGCAAACTATATTTTCTACATCATCAATACAAGATTCTAAATGAGATAGGTTGGAATTGAAATGGAAGGAACGTTGCTCCAATTCATCTACACGATTACCTAAAACAGGAATATGATCCGACAAACTTCGAACTACAACAATAACACCTTTCATTTGGCCTCTTAACCAATGCATTTGATGACGAAATATCCTGAATATTTGCTTGAACAATATCAATTTTCCCATTAATTTCATCAATCCTTTTATCCATTTTGGACTACAAAAAAGAGCATATAAGGGCATATTCCAAAAGTGTAGAAACCTATGCACATGAGTATCCCCAGAGTCTACTATAGAATACTTCCACAAAACCTAGCTATTGAAGACCAAAGGACCCTGCTTGACAAATAACTCTCAAATATTCAAAGGAACGGAACTGGAAAACCAAATCTGAAAATATTCAGAGGCATGAGCTTCCCAAGTACACCTTATTTGTCTCTAGAAAGCAAACCAAAATTCTCTTCTTTTTAACATAAAGTTACTAAAAACCTCAAGGTGGAATAAGATCTCGAAAAAGGAGGTCAAATTATCATCCTTAAAGTAGATTAATATTTCACAACAATCTCCAATCTCAAGGTTATACCCAACAAAAACCATAGAAGTCACAAGGAGAAACATAGTGTTGTTCACTATCTGACTCCGAGAATATGCTATAGGACACTTCCACAAAACCCAATAACTGAAGATTAGAATACCCTTTCTTTCAAAGAAAACCCAAATGCTCAAATAAATTGAACTTGAAAACCAAATCTCATACTCTTCAGAAGCAGGGGCTTCCCAATTGCACTTTCCTTTTCTCCATAAATCAAATAAAACTTATTTTCTCTCATACAAAAATACTCTAAGGTCCTTAAAGGGGAACAAAATCTCAGAGAAAGAGGTCATGTTACCAACTTCAAAGTAGATAGAAGTTTCACGATAACAAGAACCTCAAAGTTGAAACAAAAAATAACCACATAATTCACATGAAGGAACACAACATTATTCACATTCTGGCTCCAATCAAAAGAAGGGAATAAACACAGACAACATACCTTAGAAGAACCCGAATCCCAGACCCTCCAGATAAGTGAGAAGAGAGAGGGAATATGATAACCAGGAATAAGTCGCCGAAGATCATCAATCAAGATCCAAAATCCTCGCGAGTGACAGAGTGAGTCTCATAACATAGATCCACCATTCCAAAACTTTACACCTTGCAGGCCCAATTCACACCAAATAGATAGAAAAATGTGTAAGATTTCTCACGCACAAACTACACATACCATAAATAAAACAGTCCTTGCAAGGGATTTGTAATGTAATAACTCCATTCATGGAGAAACGCATCCACTTTTCAGCTAGCCAAACTTCAACCACATCAGCCATTATAATGGGGAAGTGCAAGAGTAATACACTCTTAAACATTATGAACAATGGAGTTAAGGAAGACAACACGTATATGTGACACCATTTTCTACTATGCATCCTTTTTTAAGTAGAGAAGCTTGATTATCTAGGCCATCCATGAGATAATTGTGCTCTCAATGAGCATGGAATATTTGAGTGTGAGGAACTTGCAAGAGAAGATTGGTGATTCTCTTATGTAGGCGATCTTATATAGGGTCTAGTAACTTCTGTTGATACCTGGCTTGACAAGTGATGAGAAAGGAGTTGCCAATAATCATCAATGAATAAATACCAAGAGCAACAACTCGCTTCAATATAAGGAAAAGTGCGTAGCACTCAGCCTAATTTTTTGTGTCTATCCCAAGACCACATGCAAAGGTAGCTTCTATATTTCCTCTAGGGTAAAAAATGACCCTCACGCACCTACCACCCCATATATATATATTATATTATATAAAGATATATTTTATGGGATGGGGGATTTGTGGTTGTAGCGGTTCGAGGATGAAGGCGGTTCTATGATTTTTTTGCGAAGTTAGGGGGCAGCGGGAGCAGCCCCTGTCACTATTTTATTTTTTATCTTTTTACTGTCTTCCTTTTTTGTCGTGTTGCAGCCACTTGACATGCATCGTTGGCTCTTCTGGTCTATATGGATTGCTCGGGCATTGACCTAGTTGACTACTTGTGGGACCCCTACGAAGATCAACAGGTGTTTGTTTTCATTTACGGGGGGAAAATGGATTACTTTGTTGAGGAACTGACTGTCATTGTGACATAGGAGGAACCATTGCTGCCACCTGGAGGGTTTCAATTTTCTTCGAAGATAAACAATGACCTGCTCTAGGTTGGGTCTGTAGACGGTAACAGTTTGGAAAATGTCAGTTCTTCTGTGGTCACCCTATATGTTTTTGGTTTACCAAAGGATCTAGGAGGTCATGTGGTCTCATTATTCAATGATTATGGGGACTCCATTCTGACCCCTCTCCCTATTGTGGATTCAAGTTTTGACATCTCGGTAACAGGGCCAAAATATCATTCTCTGGTTTCTTTGAATAAGGGTTTTTTGCCACCTTTTGATTTCAATCCATTGAAAGCAGGATGGTCGTCTTTTGGTCACACGGACCCTCGTCCCCCAGGGATAGGGTAACCACTTAACCTTGAAGCGACTTCTTCAGACTCTAAGGGTTTTATTACATCTTTGCTTTGGTTGGTTGATCAAAGTGAGGAAATGATGGAATTCTCATATGCAAAATATGGGGGAGAAGTTCGAAGAACTGACAATGACTCAAAAAATAGTCAGGGTTCGAACAATAGCAGTGGACAAAAAAATCGAAAAGGGAAGGGTATAAGATCTGTTGGGTCTCCTCTTCAGATGGTTTGTGGTGTGGATGTTTCAATCTCTCAAACAACCAATATGGCGGAATTGGTTGTGGTAGGAAAGGCATGGATTCAATACTTCAACCTTGCCATATTGGAGGAATGGGGCATAAATAACTGGTACAGACTTCTAAATTATA
This sequence comes from Larix kaempferi, assembly GCA_027924585.1. Classification (NCBI taxonomy): domain Eukaryota; kingdom Viridiplantae; phylum Streptophyta; class Pinopsida; order Pinales; family Pinaceae; genus Larix; species Larix kaempferi. The sequence continues at coordinate 18,342,087 of BSBM01000469.1, forward strand.
CCCCAGAAGCTAGGGTTTAATCAAAAGGATGGTTCTCTTTCAAGTTTGAAAATAAGGAGGATGCAGACTGTACCCTACAAAAAACTTGGTACATTGACTCTACCCCATTCTATTTAAAAAATGGACACACATGTTTGATTCAGATAGGGAAAGACTGGATGTAATTCCCGTGTGGGTAAAAATGTCAGGGCTCCCCATGGAATTTTGGAACTATGATTCTTTCATGGATTTTGGAAATGCCCTTCGGGCATTAATCAATGTAGATATGTCTTTTCTGGAAACCAATATTATGACGATAGCCTAGATTTTAGTCTCTTTAAACCTCAGAAAGGGACAACGTGAAGAAATTCACCTGGTCCGGGGTCAAGAGGTCCAACATCAAATTCTAGACTACGAAGGTATACCTTTTCAGTTTCGGTGATGTCATGCATATGGGCATATCGCAAGGAACTGCTCCCTTTCTTTCACTCAGCATTCTTCGATGCCCTAGAAAATACTTGCTTCTTGGGGTGAATTGATGGGTGATGGACAACCTGAGAAGGCAAGAAGAAGGAAAGCATTGAAGGGCGTTGATGAAAACTTAAAAAATGGAGATGATCGGGGTTTCTTGGGCATGCAAATGGAAGGGGAAGGATGACTTCTATCTCATGCGACTCAAAAGGAAAGCTTGATAGCTGATCAAAGCGCTCAACACAATTTGGACACAAGAACTGAAGGCACTCTGAGTAAGAACTCTCCACACATGCTCTGTGTAAATACACTGTCAAATTATTTTAATTTGATGGGGAAAGAATGGCTTGATAATGGGACAAAAAATAATTGATAAAGGAACATAATTAAACACAACTTCTACTATCCCTCCTTTGAACTCTTTCAAAGTTTCCAGGTCTCCTTCTCCCTCACTTCTTCCCGGCCCTTCAATCACCTCCCCAAAAGAGAGATTTGTTTCCTCTTCCATTAGCTCTGGTGATATCCCCATTTGCTTCCATATTTGTTCTAGGGAGGTTCCTAAACTTCCAATATTATGCCAGAATAATATGGGCTTGGGGAAGAACGTACCCATCCCTACCAAAGGGAAAGGGAGAGGTAGGCAATCACACATTGTTGTGGCACAAGAGCATGCATGAATTGAACAAGCTGCTGGAAGACAGAAAACCATAGTCGAGGAACTTAGAGCATAAAAAACCCTAGAAGGGGTTCCCCCATGAAATTGCTCTCTTTCAACTGCAAGGGTTTGGTAAGCCCATCCAAAAAATCTGCCCTCAAGCGGTTGGTAAAGAAAAACCAACCAGATGTGATCTTGCTTCAAGAAACTCTTGGTTGTTGATGTATTTGTAACTTCGGAATGTATTTCATATATGTATATTTTATTCCTATGGATATGTTATTATTCCTCTATACGGAAGTATTTGTAGTCCTATAGAGATGTAATTATTCGTCTATACGGAAGTGTCGTCATTTATATTGTAAGTGTCGTAACTTATACTTGATGGGTTATTAGACCACCTTGGTGGGGTCGGCCCTGTATAAGTCATGTGGGTCAAAGGGTTATTAGACCACCCTATTGGGGGTCCGCCCTGTCAGCATTATGTTATGTGGTTAAGTTAAGGTTGACCTAGTAAAGGTCATTAGGCAAGTCAAGTCAAGTATAAATAGAGTGCGGGAGGCACTCTATTTGCTCATTCACTTTCTCACTCATACTCTCATTGGAGAGTGGCGCACTTGTGGAGGAGGAGAAGATGCTATTAGGAGAAGACTATCTCTTATGCTTGGGTTGTATCATTGCTCTATCTATCTCTGAGGAAGCTGTGGAGTTTTTCACATTTATGGTTTTCCCTAGTGAAACTCTGTGTGTCTATTGTCTCTTGTGTGCTTGCATTATTGTGTCCATGATTGATATGCTGTAGATATGTTGTACATGTTTTTCTCTCAGTTAAGATCCTAGATCAGATTGAAGTAAATTCTGAAAAACTAACATGGTATCAGAGCTATCCTGAAAGAAGGTATGGTATGGCATTTATGATACTTGTTGCACTTGCGAAGCTAGGGCTTGATATAGCAAAAACCAGTCATCGTAGCACTTTTTCTATAAATCCATTTCGGCGAGGTTTCAGGATCTGAAACTATTACAGGTCGCAGATAAGATCCCCATGTACCTTGTGACCGAAGCAAAACTTCTAATTCGTTGTACTTTGTGTTTTATGATCTATACAATCTAGGGTTTCTGCCTCTTCCAGATCTCAGTCATAAAAAGGTGACCTAGGAAAAGAGGTCACAACTTGGGCTAGGAAGCTCCAAATTAAATTTCATAAAAAGTGAGAGGTAGGGAACAGACTGCAGTTTCTCAAGTAAGGTTTCAGAGGCTGAAGTTGAACCAGTAACACATGGCACGCAGTACAATTTCGCTCTCCTGTTTTATCCCATAAACAGGCCACGTTGCGACACTTGGCATAACTCTCTCTCTCAGAGAATCCAATTGAGGTTAGACCTATGGGGTTGGAAATATGACACATCGGGCTACCACAGGTCGAAGTTTCACACCCTATCGATTCGTAATTTTGGAGTTACACCAGAAACAATCAGGTGCATATTTATGTCAAAACAGAATTAGATTTTGAGCACCTTCATTCATGGCTCCGAGAATTAGGGTTTCGGAGAAAGTTGGTATTTTTGTAATCGGAGACCATGGATGAATGCTACTCATCAAAATCGAAATTTAGAGACCAAGATAAAAAAAATTGGTTGGGTAGAAGGCCGGGCTTGATCAAACCCTAGTTCGAGACTTTGATCGGAAAAGTGAAAAATTAGGGCTTCTACAAAAATGGGAATTTTTGAAATCTGTGGCCATAGCTGGAAGCTCCTTGAAAAAATTGAAGTTTAGAGCTTTGGATCAAACTATTTGGTTGGGTGAAGATCCGGGAAACTCAAACCCTAATTCAGGGTCTTCCCTAGTGAATCTGAAAATCTAAAAGGCAATTTTGAGGGGTGAAACTTTGCAGTTTTCAAATTCTGAGTATACCAGCTTGACCAGCTCAGAAAGGCACATCTTTCTATCCTTTCAGAAGTTTGAAATTCAAAGTTTGAATTTTTAGGGTTTCCCTGACAAACCCTAATCCAGCTCCATATCCAGTTTCTGCAAATCAAGTGGATTGGGTTAATCCTAGAAGAGAATGGATTGGTCACCTGCATAAGTGAAGAAGTTCCAGTTTCAGAGGGATATGAGGCTAAGGCCTTACATAAGAAGATTACAAGCAATCTCAACATGTATGACTTATCCAGGTATGTTTTGAGATCTGTTCATGATTAAGTTTATGGTATGTTTGTCTTCAATAAGGTTAGTACAATCTTGATTAACTTTAGACTTGTTGTATCACCTTAATAAAATTATGAATGCATATATTCATTGATTAGGATTTTTGACACTTATGATTGTACTAATGTATTGTGGTGTTGTATGAGGTTGATGTTGTCCGCTAACATGAAAGGTACATCAAGAAAAACAAACCATGTTCTAGTTCAAGAACATATGACCATGGTGACATGAAGACAAAGATTCATCCATTGTCATGGATCACATTGAAGCTCTACTTACGAGGTATGCATAATTTGGTTCTACAATGCTTAACCTATGAGATATGCAGGTTACTAGCACAAGTCATTGAAGAGAACAAGAAGACATTGCTAGACATAACTAGCAAATATGATAACCAGGTATGTTTTTCCTATATCAAGTTAGAATCCTACCTTGTGTTAGGATCTTATATTGTTGTATGGTTGATAATGATTATTCATGAAGTTAGAAATGTAAGTAGTCACGGGTTTATGCATATTATGTCTCTTACCTTGATTGATGATATGACTAACCAGAAGAGTTCTATGGTCAAATGTGAATATGCATGAGTAAGAGAAGTCTTCCCTAAAGCTTTGAATGCTAATGCGTATTATCTGTGTTTGAAATGATCATGACTATACATGTTTAAGATTATTGTGTTTTGATAGTATTGAGATTATACTAATGAATGTATGATTATGTATGAGATCTCAAGGGTAACACAATGATGATACTAGTAAGTATGCATAAGTGATTGAGGATGGATATAAGTTCAAGGACAGGTAATCCAGGAAGTAAAGATCAAGAGGGAGCACACTCCAGTAGTTCCTGCAAGGAAGCAAATATTGAGAGGGAGTCCACCCTACAAACCAAACAAAGATAAGTATTTGAATTGTCATTTCTTGCATATTTGTTTGTTTAAATAATATTGCTCAATGATGTATATGCTTATGTTCCTAAAATTAGGATGTGTATTATGCATATTATAATAATTACATTAATGAACAGTATACTACTAATATGCATGTGATGGGTAAGTGGCCTATGGCACTGTACAACATTCCATTGCTACTTATCTAGAATGAAACCTCTTTGCTGACATGTTGGGAGTTGTGCACACTCTTAACAATGTTCTGGTAGAGATTGGAAGGCATCTAGAAAGTTACGGGATATGGATAAATGTTGTATTTGGCTAAAATAATTGCATGAATGTATGACATATTTCTTTATGTGTAAGAATTTGTTCTGAAAACTATGAGATGTTTTCTAATCATGCAATTTAACTTGTTTTGTAGGAAAGATCGTATACCATCACCTGCAAAAGAAGAACTACAACATTTGTTCCAGTAATGAAGTTCAAACTATCTATTGAAGATATTGAAGAATCTGAAGTTCCCAGGATATGGGATACAACAAAAGGATGCCATGGTCGAGAAGTACCAATCGATCATGTTTGGGATGTGGTCTCAAGACCTGAAGGGAAGTTTGTTGTGACTTCCAAGTGGATCCATAAGATCAAGCATGTTGCAGATGGTAGCATGGAGAAATACAAAGTGAGGTTGTAGCTCGTGGCTCCTCCTAGAAAGAGGAATTGACTATGAAGAGAATTTTGCACCTGTAGCCAGATTCACTTCCATTAGATCAGTACTTCCTCTGGCTGTAGTGATGAAATGAAAGGTACACTAGATGGATGTCAAGACAACTTTCTTGAATGGTGTAGTTGAAGAGGAAGTGTATGTGGAGCAACCACTCGTATTTGAGACACATGACCGAGAGTCACATGTGTGCAAACTGAAGAAAGCCCTGTATGGTTTGAAACAGGCACCCAGGACCTAGTATGGCAGGATAGATGGCTTCCTATCTAGTTTGGGATTTACCAAGAGTAAAGCGGATTCCAACCTTTACTACAAGGTTGAGGAAGGAAATCTAGTGATATTACTATTGTATGTGGATGACCTGTTTGTAACAGGTGAGGATAGATTGATTGCCGATACCAAGAGGAAGCTTGTTTCCGAGTTCGAGATGAAGGACTTGGGTATGATGCACTACTTTCTAGGCATGGAGGTGTGGCAGAGTGCAGATGGAATCTTCCTTGGACAAGGGAAGTATGCAGTAGATATCTTGAAGAGGTTCGGGATGATGGACTGCAAGGCCATGGCCACACCTATGGCATCGAACCTGAAGCTTCTGTGTGATGCTTCATCTGATCCGGTTGATTTCATGATGCATCGTCAAATGATTGGGTCCTTGATGTACCTGACGAATACGAGACCAGATATTTGCTTTGCGGTGAACAGATTGAGCCAGTTCCTGAAGTATCCCAGAGGTGTTCACCTGGTTGCTGTAAAGCATATTCTGAGGTACTTGAAGGGTACAATTGATTATGGGCTCAAGTATGATGCAAATCAAAAAAATTAACCTGCAGGGTTATGTTGATTCAGATTGGGCAGGCAGTGCTGTAGAGCACATCTGGGTGTTGCTTCAGTATGGGATCAGGTGTGATCTCTTGGTTTAGCAGAAAGCAGTCCTGTGTAGCACTGAGTACAGCCGAAGCAGAGTATGTTGCAGCTTGTTCGGCTAGTTGTGAGGCAGTATGGCTCCGGAAGCTACTGTCTGAGCTATTTGATCTCCCATTGGAGGCTACTGGTATCTTTTGTGACAACCAAATTTGTGTGAAGCTGTCTGAGAACCCGGTGTTCCATGACAGGTCGAAGCACATTGAGATGAAATATCACTATATCAGGGATATGGTGCAGAGAGGAGCAGTGAAGCTCCTGTATGTTGCGACGGATGAGCAGGTTGTAGATGTGTTGACGAAACCACTAGCCAGAGTGAAGTTCAAGTACTTCAAAGAGAGGCTTGGTGTTCTTCAAATTGACGATACTTCGAGGAAGAAGTTATGGACACATTTGCAGGATCCATTCCAAGCATGGTGAGAGGAGGATCCTTCCCATGGCTGTGGATGTAAGCGTTGAATGATGAGCATCAGGACCATGCTCTAGTTACTGCTCTGTATATGCATAATGTTGGATGCTTGTTATGATCAGTTGGGTCATGTATATGTATATGCATCATGTTGGATGCTTGTTATGATTAGTTGGATCATGTATATGTATATGCATCATGTTGGATGCTTGAACCATGTATCTGTATATGTATCAGGTAGATACGATTGTATGATCAGGTAGATCATGTATGTTGATATATATCAGGTGGATACATTGTATGATCAGTTGGATTATGTATCTGTGTATGTATCAGGTGGATACATTGTATGATCAGGTGGATCATGTATGATGATATGTATTAGGTAGATACTTGGTATGCATTAGGTGGATGCATTGTATGATCAGGATGATCATAGATGACGAGCTTCAGGATGTTGCTCTAGATGACATGCATCAGGACAATGCAGTGATGATGATCAGGATGATCATGTACATCAGGATGATGTATGGTGAGTATAAGGTTGATACTTTGTGGCCGTGGACAGGTTGTGCAAGGGTAGCATGTAATAAGTCCTGGAGATCTGGACAGGATGAAAAAGGCCTCAGATGCTCTTTAGAGATCTTGGTTGGCAAGACACTCTTTTAAGGTTTTGCTAGACCACATGTAATAATTCCTGGAGATCTGGACAGGATGAAAAAGGCCGTAGATGCTCTTTAGAGATCTTGCTTGGTAAGACACTCTTTTAAGGTTTTGTGGGGACCACATGTAATAAGTCCTGGAGATCTGGACAGGATGAAAAATGCCTCAGATGCTCTTTAGAGATCTTGCTTGGAAAGACACTCTTTTAAGGTTTTGTGGTAGGGGTCACATGTAATAAGTCCTGGATATCTGGACAGGATGAAAAAGGCCTCAGATGCTCTTTAGAGATCTTGCTTGGCAAGACACTCTTTTAAGGTTTTGTGACAGTCACATGTAAAAGATACTGGGAGGTCCGATAGGTTGAGCTGTGTGCTCGTAAAATGCCTGGGATGCTCTTTCAAGCTTTTGTTGACGCACGTAATATGTCCTGAGGATTCCACAGTATGGCTAGTGATGAAGACCTGCAGGTGGTGGGCCTACATCCAGTATGAAAAAGGACCGGCTCTGTAGAACTTCCTATGACGAGTAGATTGGAGATTGATTGAGATAGCAACAGCAGTGACGATGCCGATGATCCAGTGACGATGATCTAGAGAAGAAGACTTGTGCTAGAAGACCTATGTTGAGAAATACCTTCCTAGTTAAGAGGGAGTGTTGATGTATTTGTAACTTCGGAATGTATTTCATATATGTATATTGTATTCCTATGGAGATGTTATTATTCCTCTACACGGAAGTATTTGTAGTCCTATAGAGATGTTATTATTCCTCTATACGGAAGTGTCGTCATTTATATTGTAAGTGTCGTAACTTATACTTGATGGGTTATTAGACCACCTTGGTGGGGTCGGCCCTGTATAAGTCATGTGGGTCAAAGGGTTATTAGACCACCCTATTAGGGGTTGGCCCTGTCAGCATTATGTTATGTGGTTAAGTTAAGGCCGACCTAGTAAAGGTCATTAGGAAAGTCAAGTCAAGTATAAATAGAGTGCGGGAGGCACTCTATTTGCTCATTCACTTTATCATTCATACTCTCATTGGAGAGGGAAATCATCCCTCTCCACCATTAATGTGAGCGATGAAGAGGTGCGCAAATACCACAACATTTTTCCTCTTGAGCTAAAGATTTTCAATGATGGCTTCAAATATCTGTGGTTTATTCTTAAACCAAACAACTACAAGAAGGAATATTGGTTATGGATCATTACAAAATTGGAGAAAAGGTTAATGTGTTGGAGCTGTAGATGACTTTCTAGAGTACGTCGAGTTGTTTTAGTTAAATCAACACTAGAAGCAATCTTGGTATATTGGATGTTACTAGCTTGGATTCCCAAAGGAGTTTTGGAAAAAGCTAGAAATATATGTTTTAAATTCCTATGGCTTGGTACTAGTAAATAACATGTCCTTCCTTGGATTAGATGGGACCGTATTGCTCGTCAAAAAACCATTAGCGGGTAGGTCCTAAAGAATATATTCAAGTTCTCAAAATCCCTTGTTGCAAAATCAGGTCGGAGACTCATTTCCACTCACATCTTATGGACATAAGTTGTTACTCAAAAGTACATTGTTCTAGAATCAATTCTTGAATGGATTCACAATCCAAACAAAAGAAAGTCTTTTGCATCGATCGTTTAGAAAGATTTAGTAAATTATTTTCACCTCATTAAAGAATGTCTTGCCTGGAAAATAGGCAATGGTTCAAAAGTACAAATTAGGGTGGATCCATGTACGGGGAGCCAAAACATGCATATCCTTCCTCAACCTGTTATTCAACAAGTAAACATCCAAGGTTTTTTCCATGTGAATCAAGTTGTTGATCCAGGTACATCGACATTATGGATTTAGGGTTGGATTGATGTACAAAGACTTGGTCTTGATGGGGAATAGGCATAAATGTGGGGGTCATATTTGAATGATCTTCGCACCTCCCACATTAGACTATCGGATCACGAATATGAATTAATTTGGGTCCTTTCTCCTCATGGAAATTACACCCCCAAATTGGGATATCTCATACTCATTTATGATTTACAAAACATAAATTTTCAGTGGTGGTGGAAAGGCATTTGGAAAGCTAAATGTCCACAAAAGGATTGTTTCTTCATGTGGTGCCTGATTGCAAATAAGGCTCCCACATGGGACAAAATGGCAAGGAGACATATTGAGGGTTTGGGGTGGTCATGTTCACTATGCAAAGCACAAGAGGAAACGATCACTCATCTTTTCAGAAACTGTCCCTTTTCCTTATTAATTTGGAAATAATGCAGTTGCCTACTAGGGATGGAGTGTACTTGGGCTAGAGGAAATATGGAGGCCCGAGACATGGAAAGCCTAGATAACTAATCAATCCTTTACAAAAATTAAAGCCCCGCCTCTTATTGTAAACTGGGGGGTTTGGATTGCGAGAAACCATTACATTTTCCAGGATAAATCCTCTATTACGGAACACATTTCTCTCCAGTGTCTTGACATCTTCTCACACTTCCCACAAGAGAAAGATACCCCTATTGTTCATGTTTTTCAAATAGAATCGGTGAACAAAGATATTCCTTAGGCTTACTTTGATGGCGCTTCACAAAAAAATATTTGTGGGGGGGGTGGCATTCTTTTTTTTATCTGATGCACATTATTTCAAACTTCAAATGAGATTGGGGCTTGGAACTAATAATTATGTAGCAATCATGGCTATGACAATTCTCTTATGTTTTGCAAAAGAAAAGGGTTGCAACAATATTTGACTGTTTGTCGATTTGATGAATGTTATAAATTGGGCAAACAAAACTAAAAAATGCCACAATATTTTCTTGCTTTCATTGATTGAGGAAATCCATCGCCTTGCAGAAAGCTTTGATACATTCTCATGCCGCCATGTCTATAGGGAAAGGAATGCTGAAGCTAACAAGCTATTAAAGGAGGGGTTTCAACTAAATTTTGGTCAATGGCAGATCTCAGAGACACAAAATGGAAACTTTTTCTAATTCTACTATAGACCATTCATTGAAGACTTGGGACACATACAAAATTATAATGAAAATGAATCTGGTTCATAAATTTTGACAAATCAACATTATATTTTCATTCTATATAAGCTCTCTCCAAGCAGATGTTTTTATGAAAAGTTACACACATAAAACATATGTTAGAATGATACATAGGACACATACAAAGGATATTATATATATATGTATTTTTTGTTTACAGTACAAACCCGTGGGTTTGTAATTTCAGAATACATGATATACATGTATATACAAAATGTAATTTTGTTTTTCATAAATAAAATTATGTTTTTTTTCCAAGGAAAAAAATAAAGATATATTTTATATACATATAAAATATATACATTTTTTAAAACAATATATATATATATATATGAAATGTATTTCAAAAAAAATTGTTGAACACTTTTCCTCAATTCTTTGAATTGTTTGTATCTAAGTTTATAAAAGATTACTTTAAATATATAAGATATAAATTTATATATTATATACAGATATTTAAATCTATCTATATATAGCTAATTTGACATTTGATTAGTTTTATGTCAATATCTAATCCTCATTTACAAAAACAAATTTATTAAATATCATGTATAGATGTAGAAAAACATCCTTACATTTCGACAGAATTTTTTTTTTAAAAAAAGTTTTTAAAAAAATACTTTATGTTATTATTCATCGTATAAACTAAAAAACAATAATCTCTCTAAGATATGGCCAACCAATTATATTGGTAGACATAACAATTTTACAACAAAGTCTTAGACTCGATAGCTAACAAAACAATCCTCCAAGGGTAAGAAGCTATTATTGACCGGCATATAAATATTTCAGATCTTCAGGTTCTTGGAGACTCTCGTGTTATTATTGACTGGGTCCTTGTCTTGCGCTCTCTGTGGGTGGCTTCCCTTTTACATTGGCAACAAAGGATTAGGTCCTACATTGGCCAATTTGTTACTCTGGAATTTCAACATATTTCTTGCCATTACAACCAGAGGGCAGATACATTATCTAAGAAAGGGTTGAGGCAGAAGGAGGGTACTCCTTTATTCACACATTTTATGGGTCAACATAATAGGGCTGAGGGCTCTATTAACTTTTTTTAGTTTCTAGTTTTTTGCTGAGTATACTATGGATTGATCTTGTCAATTGTAAGCATTGATGGTCTCTTTGATAGGTTGATGGTAAAGACCAACATGTTTGTTTAGTAAATATAGATATAAGTTTTAATGTCAGCTTTCTTTGTGATATAACTGGAATATAGTTATAGCTGTAATCATTGTATGCATCTACTATCTATGAGATAGGTGTCCATTGTAAGTTTCTTTGATTCACTCTTATGAATAGCAAGAGACTTTTTTTCGTTGGAAAAAAAACTAACAAAACAGTACCCAATAAAATATTTAATTTGAAATGTTAAGAAACCACATCTTTATTGAAAATTGAAATCAAAACTTGAAATCCATCACATCTTTGTCAATTCCTAAGGATTTTTTCGTTTATTTTTTATTTATCTTAAGTCTCACTCATGGGCACTCCTTCCCTATTTCTCATTCATGATTTATTTATGATAAAGACATTTTATTTTTCCTCTTTAATTTCATATATTTTACAATTCCTCGAGGATGGCTTCTTTAATTTCATATATTTTATAACTCCTCGAGGGTGGCTTGTACACTAAATAAATAAGTGATTTATACTACTTTTAAAAAATGGGTTATACAAATAGATCTAGAGGGTTCCATATCTTCTTTCTCATTTATTAACACCCTCCTCAGATGTGTTTTAGAATAACCTCTCCAAGCACTCTTTGTTAATCTCCCTCTATCTTCTTTTTAGCTTCATCTACAGGTGATTCATTAATATTCAATCTTGATTCAATGATCTCATCGACTAAAATGTTCTTAAACCAATCCTCTTTAGTCTTAATAGTTGTCCCATATTAAGGTTTTAAACCAAATAAAATTGTACATAATTGCTAACCTTAAATTAAGAAAAAATAAATAAATTTGGCAAAAAGGCATGTCGTCATATCAAGGTCTCAAACCAAAGAATACTAAACATAATCAAGTAGTTAGAGACCTTAAAGTGGGGAAAAGAAAACGTTGCAACTAATTTTAATGGGATGTGCTATGATCTCTATATCGAATGGAGCTCATGGTAAAATGACAAATAATCCATAAAGAATGATCTCAATGTTTTAACAATGATCATGGAGAACATAAATAACTTGTACAACTAACAATTGTTTAACATAAATCCTGTATGGAATACATGTTTAACTATGAGCATTCAAAAAAATATGTTTCATATCCAAATTCCACATGAAATTGTTTAATCCAAATAATTTTATCTCTCTTATATATTGATTTTTTTAAAACATGTTCCACACCTGAAGCCCACATGAAATTGCAAAGGCAAATAGTTTTTGTTTTTTTGTTTTATAGAAACCTTCACCACAATGATAGGTAGTTTTATTTTCCTTAGAGTCGCCATACTTAATAGTATAAACAATTATATAATGCATAGGATCAACTAAATAGGTTTTGTAAATTTTGTTCACTTGAGTGTATGAATCTATGTTGTGAAGAGAGAGTTTTATGAGAAATAAATAAATAATTAAAAATATTTATATCTATATATGTTATGTTTAACATATATATAAATGCATAAATTTTAAAATAAAATATAATTTATACACATTTTTTAAAGGGTAGATAAGCATGTGAAATATTAATAGTAAAAGTGTTATATCTATCACATTCACATAGTTTTTTAAATGTATTTATTTATCATAAATAAATAGTGTTTCCCTCTTTATTCGAGTGGTTAATCATTCTTGAGTTGCAATAGATGGTTGGGATTTTCCCATCATACAAAGGTAAAATTAAATTTTAAAAAGAATAAAAAAGGATATTACAACATTGTGATTTTGAAGTGGAAGAAGGCTACATTTACTTTGTGTTCATTAAAGTTATTCATGAACACATCATGGAAATATTACAATTACGTCACATAGATACAATTTTAATCAAGGGTAAGAAGATAAAGGATGATTATTTGTATTGGTGTCACCAGTGAGACATGTGAATAGCCTAAGATAGTTTGAACAAGATGGTGCCTTCAAATTTGGAGGTTAGATGTGACAATGATGTTTTGGTTCACTAGTGCCTTATTGTCAAATATGTTAATCACATTTATATTATGCCTATCAATGGTGCTTTGAGAAAAAATTTGAGTATTTTTTTAATGCTTATTTAAAGTTCATTGTAGAAGTTCAAATGCTCCTTCCAAGTGAGGCAATGGTGTTCACATCTGTATCATCAACTATTTGTGAGAATCAATGAATGTTTTGTTTGTCAAAATAACATTGAACATAAGATTAAAAGACTTCCAATGATGATATAGCATAGATTTGGGAGACGTGCACTGCCTGCTGCCGCTGCTGCCCTCCACTAGGGATCTGCTCACGCTCTCAGGCCGTCGCCATGGCCACTCCTGGGGGAGGGGAGCCCCCTCCCTCCTCCCCGATCTCTACGAAAGAAGCATTCTGTAGGCTGCTAGGGCCCCCCGGGAAGAAACCGGTGGCCCAAGAGATCCCGAAATTTGTCAAGAAATTAGACGCAATACCTGAAATCGCATTGCCAGAGGAAAATTCGATCAAAATAGCTCTGGCACTTGCTGAAAGAGGTTTGGTTGGCCAGTTCATGGGGCTTTGGCCCGCAGCCAAAACCACGGACGATTGGATTCAGCGTAACTGGAGGCCCCATCTGAAGCATAGTGTCACCTGTTACCCAGTTGGCAGAGGATTCTTAGTCTTTGAATTCATATCCAAAGAGGATCGCGATCTCATCTTCCGGAGCAGCCCCTATTTCATGGGCTCCCAAGGCCTGCACCTCAACAGATGGTCTCCGGACTTTGATCCCATAGTAGATGTACCCAAAGAGGTCCCAGTCTGGGTAAGGCTCCCCAATCTCCCGATCCACTGCTGGAACATTCAAGCTCTGGAGAAAATAGGAAATGCCCTAGGCCGCTTCATTGACAAAGCCGAACAGAAAGGTCGGTACTCCTGCGCTCGGATATGTATTGAAGTTGATCTGGAGGCGGGGCTTCCAGAAGCCGTCAAGCTCTCGATAGGCTCTTGGAATCACTTCCAGAAACTCAATTATGAACAGCTTCCATTTAAGTGTCGGCACTGCCATGAACACGGACATTTTCAATGCAACTGCCCAAAAGTCCAACTGGTAGAGGAAGGGGAGGGATGGTAGAGGGTAAAAAAAGGTAAGGCAACCTCCAAGTTGAATGACAAGAGGGCTCCAAGCAATGCTCAGAAATCAGATCCTAAAGTTCCTCCGAAAACTCCAGCCCAGCCACGACCTTCGAATCTGCAGCCAGCTACCACGGTCCAAGGAGCAAGTACCTCTGCAATGAACGCCCCAGAATCTCCGTCGATTATAGTCATTCTGGAATCCACTCCTCCTGAAGCTGCAACCCCCATGGGGACAAAAGTCAGTGCCAAATCGCTGGAGCCAGGGGAAATCCCTTCCCAACCAGAATTTGCGACCCCAATGGCTAAGAGTCCTCCTTCTCGTGAAGAAATCCGAGAAGTGGAAGTGGAGCCTTCAGCAGTTGACTCTGATCCAGGAGGATTCTCAGATGAAGGAGCCACCGAGTCGAGTGGTTCGCATGCAACCCCAATCAAGAAGCCGAGAGGCCGAAAATCCAAAAAAATGCACAGGGAAGAAAAGTCTTATGCGGATGTTTTGCAGGGCTCCCAGCAAACACTCAAAGGTATGATGAATACTAGATCAAAGCAAGGCCAAGCCTCTAAAGGGGCCGCCCCCTCTCAAAGTAAATAATGCGGTACATCTCCTAGAATTGTAGAGGACTAGGCAGTCCCCAGAAAGCTGAAGCAATGAAAGATCTAGTTAGAATCAACAAGCCTGAGATCCTCCTCATCCAGGAGACAAAAATGGAGGGTGGCCTTGCCCTCCAAGCTGGAAACTTATTTTGGAAAAAAGTCCTTGGGAAAGCCGCAAGCTCCAGGGGAGCCTCGGGAGGTCTAGCCACCTTCTGGGACTCCTCCAAGTTTGAGTTGCTCTCCTTTCACAGTACTACACACTGGATCTTCACCAATTTCACTCACAAGGCCTTGGGCCATCAAGTAAGTTTGTTTAACCCTTATGTTCCTATTTTAATAACCGAAAAAAAGAGTGCTCGGAATCCATTGACTCGTTCCTTAGCACCCATGCAAAGAAATATTATCATTTTTGGAGATCTAAACGTCACCTTAGCAGCAAATGAGAAAAAAGGAGGTTCCATTGTGAGAGATCCTTCCCGGGAATGGGTCGAAGACATCATCCTGGGATGGGATCTCGTTGACATTAAACCCTCCAAGGGTAAATTTACTTGGACCAACAAAAGGCTAGGGCCTAGGCATATTGTAGTCCGTCTTGACAGGTTTCTGATCCACTCCACATTTCTCTCTCTGGGGCTTCATGCGTCCTCCAAAATTCTCCCTAATTGCGTCTCTGATCATAAGCCTATCCTCCTTGATCTTTCCTTTAAAGAAAACCTAGGGCCCATTCCCTTTAGATTCAACCCTCTTTGGATCCAACAAGAGGGATTTCACCACCTAGTCTCTAGATCCTGGAATCAAAAGGTTACTGGAAACCCTTCCTTCATTTGGGAAGAAAAGCTCAGGCGGCTAAAACACGAACTGAAGAACTGGGCCAAGCATCTCCCCTCCTCAGTCTCTGGCCGAAAAGATGCCCAAGATGCCTTGGAAAACCATCAAACTCTCATGGAAACTGCCTCTATCATTGATAGTACCTCCCGGACTGAATGCAACCTTCAGAAAGCTTATTTCAAAGCCTGCAGAGTTGAAGAAGAGTATTGGCACCAAAAATCCATAAGCCTTTGGTTAGCAAGCGGTGACAAAAACACCTCTTACTTTCACAAACATGCTGAATCCAGAAAAAATTTCAAAACTGTGAAAGAAATCACTCATCAAGGCACTCTAATTAAAGATTTCGAAGGCATTAAACAAGCAGCCTTTTCCCACTTTCATGACCTCTTCTCTGCTCCTTCTGACGAGCCTTAGACCCCTTTGCTCACCCCCTATCCCTTATTCCCAACTTGGTCCAAATCCCTGATAATGACCAGCTTGCCGCCCTTGTTACAATGGAAGAACTCAAAACTGCCCTATCCCAAATGAAACCAGACAACGCCCCTGGTCCAGATGGATTCACAGCTAGATTTTTCTCAACCGGTTGGGATATTATTAAATATGACCTTCTGCGGATGGTTAGGAACTCCCAGAGTCATAACAAATTGGGTGGGAGTACAAACTCCTCTTTCCTGGCTCTGATCCCGAAGGAGATAGGGGCTACAAGTTTCGCCAGGTTCTGGCCTATCTCCCTTTGCAACACCGGCTACAAACTGGTTACTAAGATCATAGCAAATAGGCTGAAAAAAATCCTGCCCAGGATCATTCCTGAGAATCAAGGAGGATTCATAAAGGGTAGGAAAATTCTTGACAATGTTATTCTTGTCCAAGAAGCCATCCATTCAAGCGTGAACCGAAAAGAGAAAGGCATGGTAGTGAAGCTCGATCTTGCCAACGCATTTGACAGGGTGAGATATGACTACCTTTTCATGGTGATGGAGAAATTTGGGTTTTTCGCTGCTTTCATTGACTAGATTAAAGGCTGCATTTGTGCTCCCTGGATAGCCCCTTTAGTCAACAGGAGATCAACAAACTTTTTCCAGGCATCAAGAGGGCTGTGGCAGGGCTGCCCCCTGTCACCGCTCCTCTATGCCATTCAGGCCTCCGTTCTCAGCTTCCAACTAAACAACTGTCAGCAAGTTCATTCCCTCCCTGGTCTCCGAATGGCTGATAATGTCAAAGACATTAATCATGCCCAATTTGCAGATGATACGCTGCTATTGGGAGGTGTAGGTATTCACTCTGTAAGGAGCTTCAAGAATGAGCTTGAAACCTACATCCAGATCTCAGGAAGCAAAATCAACCTGCAAAAAAGCAAAATTTATTGCTGGAACTGTTCTGTGGCAGAAATGGGAAGAATCTCTAGACTTCTGGAAATGGAAGGCTCGCAAAGCTGGGACTCGTTCACTTATCTTGGGGTTCCAATCTTCAAATCTTCCATCAAACCGGCGAATTGGAACCCCATCATTGACAAGTTAAAAGCAAAGATCCAGAATTGGGGGGCTAGTTGGCTTACTCTTGTAGGAAAACTTGTGCTTCTGAAATCGGTTCTTTCCAGCATTCCAATTTATCAATCTTCCATCCTCTTGGCCCCATCCTCCGTCATCAGCAAGATTGAAAGCATTCTCAAAAATTTTCTGTGGGAAGGGGGAAAAGGAAATCTGAAAAAACTACATCTTGTCAGTTGGGAAAAAATTCAAAAACCCTACAGTGAAGGCGGCCTCCAAATCAGAAGTATGCAAACTCGGAATTTAGCAATGGGCACAAAGCTACTCTGGCAGCTAGTCTCCGGGAGACCAAGCTGGAGCAAAAAGGTCATGTGGAAAAAATACTTCTCCGGCCAGTGACTTCGCTGCTTAGATAAAAATTCTCCTCTCAAAAAAGGCTCTCCAATCTACAGACTTTGTCTCAAAGTCTTGGATCACTTCAGATCCCTACTATACTGGATTCCTGGGAATGGGAAAAAAATCAAAGTTTGGGAAGACTCAATCATGGGGGATGAGCCTTTGGGGCAAAACCTTGATTTGCAGAATGTAAAACAATGGCTCCAGGATCAGCACGTGTCCACTCTGTGGGATCTTTCTGTCTGGGACACCGACAATTGCTGGATTGGCTGGAAGTTAGGTGACCATCCTCCCTGGCTTGAAGAGGAAGCAAAGACTCTGGCCAAGCTGCTGCAAGGCAAATCCCCCCTTAATCATTCAGCATGTGACAAAAGAGGATGGGGGACAAAATCTGGAGCTTACACCCTGGCTGAAGGCTATCGCTCTTTATTGGCTACTCCTCATGTTGCCCCAAACCCTATCCAATGGAAGTTTGTTTGGTCTACCCTGTCCATCCTGAAAGTTGACCTCTTTTGCTGGAATGTAGTGCACAGAAGTATTCTCACTGCTGAGAATCTTAGGAAAAGAGGTCTGGAAGGGCCTTCAATCTGCTCCTTGTGTAAGAAAGATGAAGAAAACATTGATCACCTTCTGATTTCCTGCCCTTTCTCAAGAGAAGTGTGGAGAGAAGCCCTCTCCCTGACCCACACTAATCTCCTTCTGCCTGACTTAACTGCAGACTTCTTTTTCGGATGGGCTGAGTCCTCTCCCTTTCACCTTTCCAAAAAGGCCCTCCTCAAATCATCCTGGCTGTTAATCCCTAAGTTTATCATCTGGAAATTGTGGCTGGAAAGAAACAACCGTCTCTTCAGAAATGTGGAAAATCCTCCCTCAAAGGTCGCGCTCAAAGCAAGAGTTTTCCTCGGAGAGGCCCTGGATCACAAGCTAGGACTCTGCAATGCTCAGCCGAGGGATGACTTGGAAACAACTTGGCTTTCAACCATCACTTCTGCTGCTCAAAAATCCCCCATTGCCAAGCAGCCAAAGCATGCTGATTGGGAAATCCGCCTGGAAGATGCTGACTTTATAAAATGGAGGTGCTCGTTGGAGGAACACTATTTGTTTTTTGATGGTGCCTCAAAGGGAAACCCAGGTCCATCGGGTGGGGGAGGAGTGATCCTCAACCCCTCAGGTTCCACTTAATCCTCCTTTGCATGGGGCTTGGGGGTGGAATCAAACAATTTTGTTGAATTTTATGCCCTATGGCAAGGTCTCATGCAAGCTATCAGACTCAATATCAGGTGGATCTCTGTCATTGGTGACTCTAAAATTGTTGTGCAGGCCATGCGCACAAAGTCTCGGCCAACTAGCCTCCCCATGAAGCGTATCTTCCAGAAAATTCTGGTTCTAGCGGGCAAGTGTCAAGCTATAAGCTACTACCATGTTCTACGTCATCTCAACAGTCTTGCTGATCTTGAGGCTAATCATGCTACGCTCCTGAGCAGGGGTACTATCACTGAAAATGGGCTTGAGTCCGTTTGCTTTATTCCGTGACTTTGCCAGGCTTGTCCACTGCGACCTATGCAGTCAGTGTAGGAAAAAGCACTTGGAATGCTCCAGAATCAATTCATGGTGCAGGGCCATTCGCCATGACCCGTCTTTGACTTAAAAGGGGAAAGCTTGGACTCCATCAACAACAATCTGCGCACTTGCAGAGCTCATCACCCAACAGAGGGACTTGCAGAGCTCTCCCAAATCAAAGACGCTGCAGTCGCCTTTGGAGATTCCGGATGCAGATTTACTTCCCCGGAGATCGCTGTCAAGAAGAACCTCTCCAAACCGGATATCAAACGACAACTGGATCGCCTCTCTCGTCTTCTTTTATGTCAGCAAGTATAAGAGCAATATGCTTGCAAGCTCCTCTTTGCTCATTCTCTGTAGCTTTTTCTGTCTTCTGCTACGTTTATCATGCTCTCCACCGGCGATATAGTCCTCCAGACATCATAGTGAAAGCGTCAGCAAGTCGTTGCATCTCTAAGGCCGTTTGGATTTTAGTTTTCTCTGTAATTGGTCAAAGTTGGAGTCTCCCTTTCATGTCAGAGTAGTCTGCTATGTTAAAAGATTCTTCCAGTGTTGCACAGTCCCCGGAAGCTGTTTTTCCGGATCCTTATTAATCTATCCATCAGTTACGGTCTAAAAAAAACATTGAACACAAAAGAAAGTGGACAAACTATTTGTTGAAACAACTAAAATAATAGTAAACATGTTGAGGAATCCCAAGATGTTTTGGGTGTATAATAATGGATATTTGATTGAAGAAACTGTGTGTTATGTTTGCCTAAGGGTTATATGAATTGCAATCTTAAGCTGATAAAGTATTGAATGTTGGCAAATTATAACCACGGGTTTGACAAAATGAATGCAAGAGGTAAACTACAAATATTGATGCTAGAGGAAACTATCCAACCAAATGACAAAGCATTTACAAGATAAGTCTTGTAGATATTTGTGAAATCCCTTTCATGGAAACTATTACCCTAGGATTAGGGATTTTGGACATCATAGACAATGTGAAGGTTAAGATCTAGGTCTTGGTGGGAATATCTCCTAATCAACAATCATTGACATCTGTTGGTAAGTAGCTGGAAGAGATCGATACTCTAGTCGATAATCACATGCAAAAGGACTCATTAATGCTGCATTTGTTGCTTCATGTTCATAGTGGTTCTCAAGTCCTCCTCATTTTGAAGTTTCAAAACTTCCTCCATCTGGAGGGGTAGATAAAGGCAAGTTGGTGTCATTTAAGGAAACCCTTATTTAGTTAAGAAAATCCCTAAGTAGCAATGAGCGCATTGCTAGCTTGGTCCTTAAGAAGGCTCCTGCTCCCTCCTTTTTTGTGGAGAAGAAAGACGTCATGCCAATCTTGAGGGTTGACCTTTCTTAGGTTAATGGGGAAGCACATTTTTAGCATTTGCATGTTCAATGGTTTATGGCTCTCACTAAAAGAAATCCAGACTTGGATAGACGAAGCTTAAGCATATTTTTGAAGGATACAATGGTTACCTAATCCAACTACAAAAGGTTTCTTCATCTTGGAGTTCATTTCCGACATGGAAAAAATACAAGTAATTAATAGAGGGCCCTAATTCATTAAGTACATAGGCTTCCTTTTGAAGGCATGCCACCTTGGCTTTAACTCACATAGAATCTATGTATGCAATCTTGATATGGGCTATATTGTTGAGTATCCCTTTGGAATTTTGGGGTTACCAGAGCCTAGAAGCCATTGATAATGCTTTGGGTAATTTTATCACCATGGCCCTATAAACTAGTAACCATGCTTTAAATATCTATCCTTAGATTTGTATTATGTTGACTTATGCAAAAGCCTTCCTAGCCAAATTGTGTAGGAGAGAAGATATTGATATTGAACAAAAAATTCGTATTATGGACACATTACCTTTTTCTACAAAATCTATTTCAACCATTGACACGTGACATTGTCATGTCCAAAGGAAAAAGTTTCCACAACTACCAACAAAGAAAATATGAAGTCATCTTGATGGAAAAAGTCAAAATTCGACCACCATTGAGTAAAACTTATCAAGACCTTGGTGTAACCTATGCCTATAGTTTTGATAAATGTTATTATTTCATCTCCCGTGGGGTGCATTAATGATGCTAATATGATCATGACTCTAGAGGCACTGACCTCACTATTTAAAGACTCTTATGGGAAGGACAATATGAAACATAAATCATATTCTTCAAATCATGACAACAATCGAATTTATATGCCTCCATTGAATGAGGCAAAGCAATCATTAGTGATAGCAACTCTCACACTTCCTAATTAGTAGTTGTTTAATTGAAATCAAGTGAAAGCATGAATAAAATAGTAGAAACAAGTCAAGTTAAAAAATGGCCTTTGACACATAAATATACAATTTATCACCTAGATTAAACATAGATATAAATGGATAATTCATCACATATATGAATTGCCAATAAGTTATTTGTATTAAACATGAAGGATCACGAATAATATGAGTTATTTGTATTAAACATGAAGAATAACGGATAACAAATGATCATTATTTTTCCAACTTATATTTTTTTTTTTAAATTATTATCTATATTTACGAAAGAAAAAAAGAGTGGGCACACCACCCTTTCTTGAATAATCATTATTTAAAAAATATATATATAATTTTATTTTCTTTATTTACAAAAGCAAAAAAGTTGGTACATCACCCTTTCTTCTAACATATAAAGGTCATAAAACCTTGTTTGTGGCTAGCAATTAAATTAGTTAATCATGATGCTTAATAGTATTGATAAGTTGAGATTTTTTTTATGCGTAGAAGGTATAATTATTTATTTTGTTTGTTTGAGTAAGAAAGTTAAGAGTTTGTTATAAAGTTTACTTACAAAACTACAAGAAAAAGAGAGGTGGTAGATCACTTACTTAAATATAAGTAAGTTAAACTTAAATTTGATTTTTAATACATCTTGAATGAGGATCTGCCTCTGTGAAAAAAACACCATGGTGGTTAGTTTTTTCAACAATTTTATGTTGCATGGGATGGACCGTGTAAGTATATGGTTGAAGATAGTTAGGTTGAAGGGTGGAGTTATGCTTCATTTATTGGAGTAGAGTTATGCAGGTTAGGTGAGTAGAGTTATGCAGGTTAGGTGGGAGGTGTTATTATGTGGTAACTTTTTTATGAGAGGTATATGCTAAATTTTTATGTTTAATTGTAAAGTTTTTTTTTTTCTAAGAAAAAAAAATTTCAATTTATTAATGTTGAAATGAACCATATTGTTTAAGAGGTTAAGGAGGTCATTACATATAAAAATCTTTCGCAAAAGATTATTGAGTTTAAAAAACTCTGATAAGAAGCCCAAACATGTAGCATATAAACACCATATGTATGAGACATAAGTCAATCATATGATAAAAAAAACAGGTATGTAGACAATTAAATTAGAAAAACTATGTGATTGTTTCTAGCAAATACATCTTCATTGGAGATCACAAAGAAAAAAGATAAACAACATTGATTAGGATAAACAAATAACATGGGCAACTATGATTGCAGATTAGTGTTGTTTGTACCATAGTTATCCAAGGGATGGTCCTGGATCAAATTATGTGATGGTGTCATTCAAAGATTCCACATTAAAGAAAATTTGAGGTTGAAAAAGGGCCTCTTAAGGAAAATAATAAAATAATATTTATGAATTTTGGAGGAAAATAGAAAAAAACTACATTTTTTCTTTGTATTTTCAACATATCTCCCTGTTGTTTTACTCAAATTTCAAGCAGGAGCACTCGTTGGATGCATAATTAAATTCTGCATCCAACGATTTCCACAATGCATACTTTCGAGGCAACCCACCCCACAAAAAATGAGAAATACATCAAAAGTAACATGTTGTTTTGATGTATTTATTGTTTTTCATGGGATGGGGTACCTCGAAAGTATGCAGTGTGGGTACTCGTTGGATGCGAAATTTTTGAAAGTAACATGTTTTTTTGATGTATTTCTCGTTTTTCATGGGGTTGGGTACCTCAAAAGTATGCAGTGTGGGTACTCGTTGGATGCAAAATTTAATTATGCATCGAACGAGTGCTCCTGCTCGAAATTTGAGTAAAACGACAGGGAGATATGTTGAAAATATGAATGAAAAATGTAGTTTTTTTAATGTCAAATATGTCATGTCAACCATTATGGTTGACTCTTTTCTTGAAATTCTATTACTTCTTGAATTCAATGGCTCTTTTTCTTATGAGGTGGCTCGTTTTCTTACGAGGTGGCTTGTATTCTTATGAGGCCCGTTTTAGACCCCAAATTTTCTCTAATGCATAATTTTCAAACATCATCCCCCACACGAAGCCCCAACTTTGAAAGGTGATCAACCTGGTCATTCCTCTCTCTATAGATATGATAGAAGTTTATAACCTAGAAGAGATTGACAATCCTGGATAGATCTTCAAAAAGAGGCTTCAAATAAATGTTCTTAGGTGACCTCTTATACTTCATCCAATTAACGATCAAAAGGGAGCCCCCAAAAACCTGAAGATTCTAAACATCCTTAGAAATGTCCAGTTGCATAACAAGTTTTAATGCCTACAGTTCTGCATAATTAATAGTGCATTGTCCAAGACCAGCCGCAAACTTAAACCAATGAGAGTATGATAAAAATAATAGACCACCAACACCCCCAATGTTAGGCTGTACTCTGGATGCACCATCGAAATAAGCCCAACATCCATATTGTCGATGGTCTCCTCAGATATCCTTCTATCTTTGAACCAACAAGTTGTTGAGGAAAATGGTCCAATATAGCCAAGCTTTTAGAAGCATAGACCATGGGTGGAATGGAAATATCATGAAATAGAGCCTTATTCCTGGCAAGCCACATTCCTTAGATCATAAGATTAGGAAGAGAAATGAAATTAGCATAAGCCTCATTGTCAAACCAGGCATGTAGAGATTCTTGAACCCCCAATCCATTCCAATTGAATTGAGTACTCGCCACCTGATAGGAAAATGTCCACATGATGGAAATGTAAGGGCATGAAATGAAAAGATGATTTTTATTTTCACGGTCATTTTTTCCTAGAGAACAAACGCTTGGACCACGTCCAAAATTTATGATCATATTATCCCAAATAAGGGATTTTCCATTCAACACCAACCAGAGAAAAGGATTGACCTTCAGTGGAAAATTGAGATTCCATAGCTGCGGCAGATCCACCAAGCGGGCTCATGAATTTCCTCCTCCTCCCTAATGGCCTTATAACCCAAGCTTGGGGTATAAAAATGCAATGAACGTATCCGTTCACTAGGTTAAGAAATGAATCCGTCTTCCATATTTGAGATAAATGATAGTAATATATTGATTGATGGTGATAAAGTTACAATAAGCTCGCCTTTATAGAGCTTGAGCAAGAATAGCAAAGGGTTACACCCTTTCGCTTATTAACCTAATAATCTATTTAATATATAAATAATAATATTAATTAAATATTCATAGCATTGCCTTCCCCTTTTTGAAAACTTTGTCCTCAAAGCTTGAGTATTTTCCTAATGTCGTCCTTCATTCAGATTCAGTGTCGGTATTAGAATCGGACGCGATTTCTTGTGTAGAGACTTGCACTTCATTCCCATTGATGATTTTTCACTGTATTGTCTGATTGTTCCTACATTTATGGCCTGGGGTCCAATCATCACCGCATCGACAACATATGTTTTTCTTCTTTTTTCTATTATCAGAGTAACTGTTAGATGAATTTGATCTATTTTCCATTTCATAGGAATATGGTTGAGGTTTGTGGCATTGATGGTCGGGTGACCAAGTATCTTCACGGTACCTACATTGTGTCTCTTTTTCTTGTAGATAATGGTTATCGCCTCTTGTTTTAATTCCTTCCAGTTTGCGTTCTGCGGCTTTTGCTTTATTTCTTGCTACCTCTATGTTAGGTATGTCGTGTAACTTTAACTCTTTTTGGAGGTACGGTTTAAGACCTCCTAAATAGGTTTCGAGTCTTTGTTTGTCCGACAACCCAAATACTCGTGTCGATAAAGATTCTCACTGATGTGAGGAATTCCTCCACGCTTCCAACCTGTTGTAATCTGGTAAGTTTACTAAAAAATTCATCTTCTTTGATTCCTTGAAACCTATTAAAAAAATCATTTTTGAACAAGTTCTAGGTGTACGCAAAATTGTCTCTCTTCCACCATAAGTACCAATTATAGGCGTACCCTTCCATATGCATTGACGCATATTTCACCTTCTCTTCGTCAGATTGAATATTGTAAATGTCGAAGTATTCTTCCGCTTTGTTCAGCCAAGCAACGCATTGGTCTTCACTTTCATTGTATTTCGACAACTCTATTTTTGCCTTAGGTGGGTACACTATGTAAGGGTGATATTGATTCCCTTTTGCTTTATGGTATGATGGTGGATCAGAACTACTGGACGATGTAAGTGACATATTTGAACTGCTTTGTTGTTGGTGGTGATTTTTATCTTTTTTATTCTTTACTATCTTACTGATAACTTCTATTTGGCTATTCAATCGTGCCTCCATATTTGGCAGTACTTTTGTTTCTATCTCTTGCTTAAGCGTGGCATTGTTAATCTTTATTTCTTTTTGCAATTCTTCTTGATTCTTGGCAAGTGCTTCCTGTGTGAAAATACGAAATGAGGCATCTATCATGTCTAGACTGTTGACTTGGTCTGTCTTAGGCATTAGTCTTTGTAATGCCTCCATTAATGTATTATGGTTTTGCGTCATGGTGCTCAAGTTCTGGGTTATGGTGTTTATGTTTTGAGTCATAGCACTCATTTTGTCATCCAAGTCTTTTTGTTTTTCGTTCAGAGTGTCAAATTTTTCACTCAACCTTCTTTCTAGTACCAAAACAACTTCATCTTTGATTTCTTTTTTAAGCACGGCATTGTTATTTTTCATCTCTTCCTTTAAATCTTCTCGAAACACTTTCTCAAGTTCGTCCATTCTGGAGTTTAGACCTTCGACGATTTTTAAATCTCTAATTTGGTCTTTTTCTAATTTTTCTAGTCGGTCTCATAACTCGGCCATGGTTCTTGACTTGGTGTGGAGAGGTGAATATTTGGAATCAATCTTGGAGTAAGGGAAAAGATAATTAATGTCTTAGGGAGATTTAATTAATAATAATAATTATTACTATAATTATTGATTGAAATTAAATAAAAATAATAGATATTATATTCAAATACTTTTATTATAATTTGAATTAAGATTTGTTTTAACAAAAATAAATATTAATTAAATAATATTAATTTTTATTAAAAGTTAGGGTTAATGGCAAGGGCGTGAAGTGTGGGCAGAGGAGCGGCGAAGGTGGTGGATGGAGGAGCGTGGGGGAGATGTAACAAGGAGGGCAGGAGAAGCAGGCAGTGGAGGTAGCGAGTAATGGAGGCAAAGGTTGTTGGGCGCGATGGAGGATGGCAGAAGTAGTGGCGTGGGTTGGCGTGGGTTTGGAGTAGCCAAGGGGGAGGAGGCGGATGATGAAGCAGTGGGGGAAGAGGCGGGACGATGACGCGAGGGAGGTTGCAATGTGGATGGCGATGGTGGCAGTGGTGTGGGAGTCGAGGGAAGGATGTGGTGTGGGGTAGGGCAGGCTGCGACCCTGTGGAAGATGTGGGTGGAGGGAAACGAAAGGAGTGGATGCAGATATGGAGTGAGGGAATTAGGGCTGCGTGAGGGGGGAACACGGGACGAGGAAGAAGATGGGAGGACGAGGCACAAGGAGATGGGGGAGGAAGGGAGGAAGAGATGGGAGAACGAGGCACAAGGATATGGGGGAGGAAAGGAGGAAGCGGTGCAGATGTGGAGGAGGAATAAGGGAACGAGGATAGTGGCGGCGTAGCAGTGGCAGTGGAGGACATGGAGGGCTGTGGGATTGGGAGAGCACAGATGGAGGGTGAAAGACAGGAGGCAGTTGAAGTGGTGATTGGAGTGGAGGCACGTGATGGAGAGGTAGGAAATGGGAGGTGAGATGTGGGAGAGTAGAGTGCAGCGAAAGGAGAGAGACGTGTGAGCAAGGATATGCGTGTGAGAATGGAATATGGGAAGCCGATGTGTAAGCAGAGAAGGGTGGTGGAAGAAGAGCCGAATCCGAGCTCAAGCCGAAGGATCGAATCCACTCTGAGTAGGAGGTGAGCCGAAACCGAGCTCAGAGGAGCGAGACTAGCGCAACCATATTCGGTTGGATTTGAAGGGAGAGCCGAAACCGAGCTCTGATACCAAATGCAGTGAACATATCCGTTCACTAGGTTAAGAAACGAATCTGTCTTCCATATTTGAGATAAATGATAATAATATATTGATTGATGGTGATAAAGTTACAATAAGCTCGCCTTTATAGGGCTTGAGCGAGAATAGCGAAGGGTTACACCCTTTCGCTTATTAACCTAATAATCTATTTAATATATAAATAATAATATTAATTAAATATTCATAGCAAAAAACCAACTTTAGATTTCTTATTCCAAGTCAATGAGTCCTTTTGGTCCAATAAGAAAATATGACAGTCTTGAAGAGATTTAATATAGCCAACCCAAATGATCTTATCATTACCCTCAAATCCCAATGTCTCAATCGTAAGACACTTCTAACTGATAGGAGAAGAATTAAGAACGTCTTGAATTTGATGAAGAAATAGATAGCCCTGGTCAAATAAATATTCAATCATAGCATTAGGAATCTTGTGTGAAGCCATACTGCCAATCCATGGGTCTTGACCCAATTTGACACTTTTTCCATTACCAACATCCCAGACGATCCAATCCCCCATCACATCGAATGCCAAAATAAGAGGTTTCCACATGATAGAAACATTTCTAAGATATTTCTTGCTTTTGATGAAACCATTCTTCAGTAGTAAAGGGGAAAATGTATTTCTAGTAGACAACTCTGACCCACAAGCCTTCACCATTAATAATTCTCTAGATACCTATTACAGCCAAGGCTCTAGCAAAATAGGTAGGATGTTTAAGACACCATCTCCATATTCTTCTGGTAGAGCTAACCGATTCCAAATGACCCAATGAAAATTATTATCTTCCATCTTACCCTTCCATAAAAAAATATAACAAAGCTTGCGAATGGATTCTATAATACGAGTAGGGACAAAAGCTAAGGTGAACTAGTAGACAGGTACATCCTCTAATATAGACTTCAACAAGATCAGTCTCCCACCATGGGAGAGCCATTTATTGCACCAGAGATGGAGTTTGTTCTCCACTTTGTTGATAAGCTAGGTCCAATCCCCACAGAGGCAATCATTTGGTTTTATACAAAAACCCAAATTGATGCAAATCCATCATATCAAAATAAAATTGAGATAGAATCCAATCAACCATCTTAGGTTCCACATGCATAAAGGATATAGAATATTTCTAAGAATTATACACCATTCCAGTAGCTTCAACAAATAAGGATAAATGGATTTGATTTTAGAGATATCTCTCATGGACCCATTAGTGAATAGCAGAAAAAAAAACAGTAAGTGGGAGATGACAACATTTCCCCCAATCATGATCCCTATGTGTAAACCATTAGATTTGGCATGATGAATTAACCTGCTCAGGCCTTCCACAACAAGAATGAAGAGTAAAGGGGCCAGGGACATCCCTATCTCAGACCCCTACTAGGTTTAAAAAACGGGGAAGCATATCCATTAACTAGCACAACAAAGGAAATAGTTTGAAAACAAGAACAAATCCAATTGACCATATGTAAATCAAATCCAATTTGAAAAAGAGTCAACCTTAAAAAAGTCCATTTGACACAATCATATACTTTAGATAAATCCACCTTAAGAATGGCTGTAGGTAACTATTTTATCTTAGCTGTGTGAAGCACTTCCTATGCAATGTTGATGGCATCATGTATTTTCCTACCAGCTAAAAAAACAAATTACTCTTGTAAAATCTCTTTGGACAAAATACCTTTAACTCTTCTAGCAATTACCTTAGCAAAAAGCTTATATATACAATTACACAATGAGATCAGACTGTAGTCATCCAAACTAGTACCATTGTCAACTTTGGGAATAAGATCAATGAATGTGGAATTAAAAACATGCAAGATCCTATCTCTTATCCTTGATTCTTCAATAACAACAAGCAAATCCATCTGAAATAGATCCATAAACGCATAGAAGAATTCCACAGGCCAATTGTATGGCTCGTGACTCTTGTCCTTGTACATAGATGAAACATTCGCTTTGATTTCATCAAGAGTCACTTCCTCTTTTAAAGAAAAGTTGTGTTCCTTAGAGATAAAAGTAGGATAATGAACTAAGAGTTTCATCATCTGACCAATAGGCGCATGAGCATCTTCCTTGAACAAAGAACCAAAATGTCTTACTCCTACTGTGGAAATATTATCGAAACCAGTGCCTAAATCACCTTCATCATTCTCAATCTACCATAATCTATTAGAATTCCTCCGGTGCCTAACAAAGTTATGAAAAAAATTGGTATTACCGTCTCCATTCTTGAGCCAGATGGCTCTGCTCTTGAGTCTAATGGATGCCTCTTCTTCAGAAATAATTTTTCTTCTCCTAGATTCAAGAACAACTATAGATCTTTTTTGTTCAATTGAGGCAAAACCTTCAAGGAAAGAAGCATGATAAGAACTCAACTGATCTTCAATATCACGCAGTTCCATACATTGAGTCATGGATATGTCAGCAACCCAAGCCACTACACTAGCCTTGACTCTTTTGAGGTTATTGAGGAACCGTATAGTTGTAGAATCGAGACTATTAGCAAAGTAGGGGAACCAAATAATTTTCAGAAGTTGAATATAACCCTCATATTCTAGCTACTCGGCATTGAACTTATAGGGGCTTGAGGGCTTTTCCAAGTCCATCCTCACTTCCAGAAAAATAGGGAAGTGATATGAATCATCTCCTTCCCCAGTCAATTGTTTGAAAATAGGAGCCATATGAAGAATACCTTCGTTAACAAGGAAACAATCCAACTTCTTATCTACTCTGTCAAGTCCAACTCTCATATTCCTCCAGGTGGGACATAAGATAACGGAAGGAATATTAAATAAAGAGATCTCCTCAAGATTATTAGAGAAAAAATTACAAAGAGGATCTTTATGAGCATTTAGTCCCCAAGTTTCAGCTTCAACAATAGAAAAATTCAAATCACCTCCTATATAAGCCTATTCGAATTAATGAAGTCGAACCTAAAAATATTCTCCGAGTAGGCCATTTTGTGTGAATGAGGACCATAAAAGTTTACAACTATAAAAGCTTGTTTGAATTCCCTGGAAAATAAAACCGTACTCAACTCAGAGAACACAACCCACTTATTAAGATAGATAATGGAATTTGATAGCCAACCAGTAATTATTCCTTCTGATCTACCAATTGCGTCAATGGAGATGAAATCCCATCCAGGAAGTAAAAGCCTCAGCTCAACCAAAATAGAGTCACCACAGGAGTGAGATTCTTGTAACATAAGAACATCCGGATGATATAAAGCAACCAATATCTTTGGGGCCAATTTTTTGGAGGGTTTCCCTAACCCTCTACAATTGAGGGACATAGTCAACATTAAGTAATCTTGGTCCTAGGAGAAATTGCTCTAAGATTCCCATACAAATTTTGTTGTCTCCAGGCACTTAGATCCAAAACATCTTGCTCCCTATCCAAAGCCATGATAGACTTACAACCCCTAAGTCTCGAAGAAGAGCCCAATTAAGATTGAGAGAGGCCGCTGCCAAATGAAGACAGCTTAAATCCCCTTTGCACAAAGCACGACCACAAGTCATACTGGGAGGGATTTGAGGCTAATTCTGAAACAACAATCTTGACAGGAATTCTAGCCTCTAGAGATGAAACAAGGAGTAAACCAGACAACCCGCAATCAAACTAAATAATTTCTGAAGAGATCTCTGATGGCTTCAAACCTCTTAAAGCGGGGGTAGGGGGAGAAATTAAATCTAACACGAGCCCCTTATTAGATACATCGTCAACCTCATTAGAATGAGAGACTTCATAGAGATCCAGAGAGGAATCGTAAACCAGAACAAGTTCAGGAATAGATAGGTCAGAGGACAAGGAGACCCAGGAAGATCCCTTTCCTCAACTAGAGATGGGTCATAAAGGGACAAATACTCTTTTCGATGAACAAAAGGGGGAGATTCTAAGGGTTCATTCATACTAGGTGAAGGTAACACCTCAGAAAACCTATCCCTGAAAAACAGTTGAGAGCAAAGCAAGTTAGTGCTAGCAATAAAGTACCTAGTATAGGAAACAAAAGACACAGGGTTCGAAACCCATAATGGAGAAAGGAGACTACTAGTCAACAATGACTAATGAGACAAACAAATAGGTCCAGGAGAAAAAACCTCCTTCATCACGTTAAATCCCTTGGACACCGGAGCATCGATAGGAGAACTACTAAACACCTTTGGAATACACAAAACAAAAGGGCTACTAGATAAATTCCCATCAACCAAGCCATCTACAAAACCAAAATATGGAGAAAATAGATTCTTAGCCGGAGGGGAGGTTGGAGAGACCACTGCAGTCTTGTAAAATTCTACTGGTCATGTTTGACGAGCAACATAATTCTCCGCCAAGAAGTCATTGTAATATGGATATGCTAACATAGAGTCATTGTAGTATCTTGGATGTTGCTCCATATTATTAGAGAGTAAATGTCATGCAAATTTTTTCATGTATGGATTTATTTTTAAAGAGAGTTTTATGTATAAATAAATTTGTATTTCGTAGTAAAAATATTTAACATATGTACAAATATATAAGTTGTAAAATCAAATGTAATCTATATGGAATTTTTTAAAGGGTAGAATAAGAACATTTCAACACTAAAGAGTGTTATATTTCAATCACGGTTTTTTCATGCATTTTTTTTAGCATAAATGAATTGTCTTTCTCCTTAAGTGTAGTGGCTAATCATTCTTGAGTTGTAGTATTTTTATTATTATCAATATTCACATCACAATGATGATGGACAAGGGAGTATCTTTAGATCTAGAAGGAACTAAGATTACAACAATGTAATTTTCATGAAAAAAAAGTTATGTAATTGCCTTTTGGTCAATGAGGTCATCAACGATAATGATTTTGTGGTTTGGTTGCATCCAAACACCATGGGAAGATTTCAAAATTTCAAGAGATATAATTCTTATCTTTAGCAAGAGGAGAACATATATGATTTATACCATTCTAACCAATGAGATGTATGAAGAGGCTGGGATTAGATTGAACAAGGTCACACCTTCGAGTCTGAGGGTTCAACTCAACAATATTCTAGTTCACTAGTTCTTTGTTGTTCAATACAACAATTGTGTATATTATGTCTATCAATGGTACCATTAATGACATTACTAGGGATTTGTTCAATGCTTATTTAAAGCACATTGCAAAGTTTCAAATGCTCTCCTCTTGCATGATATAGTGATGTTCACATTCGCTAAAATACTGTTTGTAATAGAACTCCCATACTAAGTTGTTACTGATCTAAATAATTCCAAACACAAAATAATGTCTACAATTTTTTTGATGCAACACCCACACCATCAAAAAACAAGCAAAGTAATCATGAGATACTTTGGATGGATAAGAATGAAGATTTAATGGAAGAAATTATGTGCATTGTTGATCTGAAATGGATCAAGTTCCAAGTCTGAACCAAAAGGGATAAGAAGATAATATTTCCTAAGCATGTGGATGGGATACAAAAGGACTAAGTATGTTGGTTCAAATTCCAAGAGTCCAAGAAATATGATAAGCATATTTATTGATCCAAAAGAGCTAAAGAAGTTTGAAAAAATTGAGTTTGTATGAGAAAGTTGTGGCTTTTAGGACACACATATACACACAGAGAAAGAGATGCAACTACTTGCCCCACCCTTTATCCCATAGGTAAGGTTGAGATATCCCTCATAGCTAATGCCTCAATAAAAAATTGGCTCATGAAGAGCAAACATGTCACAAGTGGGATTTGAACCCAAGTGGGGAGGATAACAATTCTTCTTCTTATTCACCCAAGCTAGACTAAATTTATGCACACACACATACACATTTCCAAGGAAAACCTTGCATGGAAACCCAAGGGATGCTTCCCCAAATTCATAGATGACATCCCTAGTAAACTTATTAGTGTAGACTAATGCACCTCGCCCAGGAGGATTCAAACTAGGCATTTGTTGGCAAAAAACTATCCAAATTCTTGGAAACATTGGCGATAAAGTCACACATACACACACACACACATTCTTAGGAAAACCTCATAAGGAAACCCAAGTCCCTAGTAAACCCATTGATGTAAGCTATTGCACCTAACCCAATACGATTTGAACGAAACACCTACTAGCATGGACCTAGGAAAATGCCCAACAACATTGGCATGAACAATTGATTTGCATGTAATTTCCTCTTGGTTGATGAGGTCATCAATAATAATTAATTTGTGGTTTGGTTGCATCCAAACACCATGAAAAGGTAACAATTGTTCTAAGAAATATAATTATTATTATTAGCAAGAAGATACAAGATAGGATTTATACCAGTCTAGTTAATGAGACGTGTGAAGAGGCCAAGCTTAGATTGAACAAGGTCATGCCTTCAAATTTGTGGTTCAACTCAACAATATTCCACTTCAATAATGCTTTGTTGTTAAATACAACAACTGTGTATGTAATGTCTATCAATGGTAACATTAATGGCATTATTAAGTATTTTTCAATGTTTTTTAAAGCACATTGCAAAGGTTCAAATGCTTCTCTTGCATGAGACAGTGATGTTCAATGTTCACATTCGATGAACAATTGTTTGTAATAGAAATCCCATACTAAGTTATTGTTAATCTAAATAATTCCAAACACAAAAGAATGTCAACAATTTTTTTGATGCAACACCCGCACCATCAATAAACAAGCAAAGGAATCTTGAGACACTTTGGGTGGATAAGAGCGAAGATTTCATGGAGGAAACTATGTGCAATGTTGATATGAAATGGATCAAGTTCAGAGTCTATACCAAAAGGATAAGAAGATAATGTTGGTTAAGTATGTGCATGGGATAAAAAAGGACTAAGTTTTTTGGTTCTACTCACCCCACCCTCTAGCCTATATGCAAGGTTGTGATATCCCTCATGGCTAATGCCTCAATCAACAATAGGCGCATGAAGATCAAACATGGAAAAAGCGGTATTTGAACCTAAGTGGGGAGGATAACAATTCTTCTTCTAAATGACTCAAACTAGACTCAATTGACACGCACACACATTTCCAAGGAAAACCTTGCATGGAAACCCAATGGATGCTTACCCAAATTCATAGATGAAATATCTAGTAAACCCATCAGTGTAGACAAGTGCACACCACCCAAGAGGATTCATACCAGGAACTTGTTGGCAAAAAAATAGCCAAATGCTTAGCAACATTGGTGATAAAGTTACACACACACACACACACACATTCTTAGGAAAACATCATAGAGAAAACCAAGGGATGTTTCCCACATTCATGGATGGCATCCCCAGTAAACGCATTGACAAACACTAGTGCACCTAACCCAATAGGATTTGAACTAGGCACCTACTAGCATGGATCTAGCCAAACGCCCAACAACATTGGCGGCAATCAATTGAACTAACCCCTTGGGTACACACACACACACACACACAATTACATCAATAGATGCATTCAAATATGTTTTCTTAAACTTAAAGGGGTCACCATAGCCCCATGGGAATTGGGACCATGAAGAGAAAGCCACATCAAATCTCATTTCTCACACATGTGGAGCTAGCGATGTAAGTCTATCCAAGAAGTTGGCTAATTGTGATGGGGACAGAAAAAGAACTAAGTTTACTTGTTTGAAGTCCAATCATCCATGTAATATGTAGTATGTCCAACTTAGAAAAAAAGTTATGACTTGGAGAGTGAATTAGGGACATTTAATTTAAAGTCGACTAGTGATTGCCTAAGTACTTAAAACTTTAATGAACAAGGCACTTAATGGGTTGATAATACCTTTGATCACATTTGACCAAATATTTGAACCATTCTATAAAACAATAGAGAAACAAAGTAGAGGGGACATACTTCAAACATATAAATTAGGCATTTTTTGAAGAAATTGGAAGGGAATTCTAGTTCCTGGTCACCATGCATTCAACCATCTAGGAAGGAAGGCCAGGACATGATATGATAAATAGTGAGGAAGCCTTTGTAATGCAACAAATATCCATGTGGAGAATGTGCCCCAAAACATTGTAAGTTCTCAAGAGTAATAAAATATTGTATTTAATGTTAGAATTTTTCATTAATTTCATATATACTATTTGTTTGTTGTTGTTAACATTCAATGTCATGTTATAATATAATTTTGCAACTAGTTTCTCATGTTGATAAAGGAAAAGGATAGTTATGTATTTAGGGCACAAATACTAGAAGTAGTAGTAGAATTAATTTCCATAAAGTAAGATTTGTTGCATGGGTGAACTGCCTAAATGCATAGCTTCATCAGTTTACAAATCAAATGTGTAGACTAAGGGCTACATGAATTTCATTTTTAAGTTGACAAAGAACCAAAGACCAACATATGTCGACCACTTGTTTGGTAAAATGCATGGGGGTGACCTATAGATATTGATGCTAGAGGAAACCAATGCACATTTTACAAATCAAATGTATAGATTAAGGGTTACATGAATTTCATTTTTAAGTTGGCAAAGCCCCAAAGACCAACATAAGACCAACCACTCGTTTGACAAAATGCATGCAAGAGGTGGACTGTATATATTGATGCTAGAGGAAACCAACAAACTAGTTGACAAACTGTTCACTAGAGAAATCTTCCATATATTTGTGAAATCACTTCAAGGAATGTTATTAGCCTAAAGCTCATTATTTTGGACACCATTGACAATGTGAAGTTTAAGATCTAGGTCAAGGTGAAAATCTCTTATAATAACCAATGCCTAATACTTTTCAATAAGCAATGAGAAGACAATCATGCTCTAGTTGATTATAATATGCAAAAGGACCAACACTCCATTTGTTGCTTCATTTTTGCAATGATTCCCAAGTCTTTCTCCTCTTAAGTTTCAAAAATGTATTTTTATATAGGGGTAGACAAAAGCAAGTCGATGTCATTTAAGGAAACCCTTCTTCAATAAATGAAATCCCTAAGTAGCAGTGCACACATTTTTAGTTTGATTTCCAATATGATCCCGACTCCCTCATAATTTGTGGAGAAGACATATGTCATACTACTCTTAAATTTTAACCATCTTAGATCAATGAGAAAGAGGTATGTTTTTTACAACCATCTAATTTGTAAGTTCCATGGTCTGTGATTTATGATATGATTTGTAGATTACTACAAGAGTATGTGTGTATATATATTTGAACCGAGAGGAACCAATTCGATTTCCCATCAACCTTTGTTAATTGCATCTCCGAATAGTAAACCTCGTGGGTCGGGGCTAGCCTTAATGTTGGATGAGACAAAATCAAAGATAGTATATTGTCAATGTGGTCACACAAGGTGTTGAAGGGTTGTGAGCCCCTTGCAGAGAATTGAACCTGAGCTTCCATCACGATAGCCATTAATCTCCACCGCTGGATCCTAACCTCAACCCCAGCAAGTTTAATGTATATACTAACAAAGAGGAAAACGAAATGGTAGTCCAATGATACAATTATTGATGCAAATAAATAAAAATTGAGCAAATTGACAAAACTATGACCGTTTGTTCAATAGTCGTTATCCTTATGAAATATGCATAATAATAAGAATTTGGAGATTAGCTACTTTTGTTACTTTAAGAATTACATTCCTTTCAAGGAAGGAATATAATCATTTTCAATATATAAGTTGATGGGAGTATCCTTGTACATGAGCGAGTCCTCTTTTAAAAGGCTTCTTAATTATGGCGAGTGGGTCCCAATGCCTATGCATTTGCAAAAGTATAATAGTGAGTTGATGTTGGTTTGCAATTTTGGGAAATGTGTGAAGGTTTTTATTTTTTAATTGAATGTTGCTTTTTATAGTTAAAAGTAAATGTCATGGAAATTTACGTTAAATACATGGACAGTCTCATCTTCTCCCATAAGATATAGAGTCACTTAAAATGTGTACATGTATATTAAACAAGGAAAATAGCTTGCAAATTAGTTAGTCCTTGCCATAGAATAATATTTATAGTTTTATTTATTGTACTTTTTATTATATATAATAAAATATTAATTTTTATGTTATATTATATTTGACAAATTATTAAGCAAAAATTTTAAGGTGTATTGTACAGTAAATTAAGTTACAATTTTATATTGTGTTATATTATATAGTAAATTATTATTTATTTTATGTTGTGTTATATTATATAGTAAATTATTATTTATGTTGTATTGTAGTATATAATAAATTATTAATATTTTGTTTAATAATGTTATAATACTGTTATATTATATGTAATAAATTATTAATTTTTATGTTAAGTAAATGATTGTTAATTTTTGCTAGCTTATTAAATCCAACCAGTTTAGGGTTGATGTGGCCTAGAATAAAAAGTATTTTCTTTAAGAGTTGTTTTATATATTTATCAATTGTATTCCTACATAAATTTTTAGAAGTAGATAAAACATAATAAAAATATTAAATAAAATATTAAGTGTTGAACATTAATTAGATTGGTAACTAGGTTTAGGTAACTATTTTATTTGCTTTGAGAGGGACTAATAATAATATCGAGCTATATATAATATTATGAAAAAGAATTCCCAAAAAAAAATTAAAATCTAACATCGAAGTAAAATTGGTTGGAAAAACTTTTGAATCCATAAAACTATTTAAAAATAACATTATTAATAAATGTTAAAATAGTAATAACTATTTTAAAAATAATACTACTTTAAAAACAACATTATTATATTTGATAAAATTTAAAGTAGTAAGAACTATTTAAATTTTACTTTCATTTTTTTTTAACTCATTGGCAATTAATCAAACATTATGCTAATAGATTACATTAACATATGTTGACTTTGAGTTGATATAAAAATCATAATATATTAAGGATTTTATAAAATAATAAATTAATTTTTTGGAGCTAGCTTCCCTAACATAAAAAAATGAAATCTATAAAAGAGATTGAAAACTATTAGATTTGATAAATAGTAAAATTGACAAAAATTTGAAATCTATAGAAGAGATTGAAGATATTAGATTTGATATATAGTAAAATTGACAAATAAGCATTAATTGAAATCTATAAAAGAGATTGAAAACTATTAGATTTGATAAATAGTAAAATTGACAAAAATTCGAAATATCTTGAGATTGAAAATATTAGATTTGATAAATAGTAAAATTGACAAATAAACATTATAGATTAAGAATAAGAGAAAGCCAAAACAAACT
Source organism: Larix kaempferi (assembly GCA_027924585.1). Lineage (NCBI taxonomy): Eukaryota > Viridiplantae > Streptophyta > Pinopsida > Pinales > Pinaceae > Larix > Larix kaempferi. The sequence goes on from BSBM01000469.1 coordinate 18,380,534, forward strand.
AGGGTTTAGTGGGAGATACCATGAAGTAAAATTATATAAATTATAAACTACACAATCTTGTTGGAAGATATAGCAGTAAAGTTAGGAGGTAATAAAAAGATGAAAAATTAAGATAGTGATATAATTAATTAGAATAATTAAATTTAAATTAATCAAATAATTTAAGAATTTTTAAATTTTTAAATATTTAAAAAATCATAAAATTATAAGTTAGTAAAGATGTTTAAAAAAAGAATAATGTAATTATTAGTTCAAATTAATATTAATTTAATTAATAATGGATTTTTAAAATATATTGGAATGAAAAATTAAGTAATAAAGCAAAAGGGATTTTATTATATAAATAAGAGATTATAAATAAAATTAATTTAAATAAAATTTGAATTAATAAATATATAAGAAATAAAAGAGAAAGGGTTTATATAAGAATTAGTTTAAGTTAATAATATTAATAAAGATTTAATATGTGTTGATTAATGAATAGAATTTAGTTGACGTTTATAAGAAAATATTATAATTTACTTAAATTAAATAATATAAAATGAGGGTAATAATTGAACAAATTTAATAATAAGATTAAATTAGAATAATTAGTCATATATAAATGCATTAGGAAGAGAAAGCTTTAAAATTAATAACCACCACCATAAAATAAATAGAAGTAAAATTTTTAAATCATAACTAATACCAAATATATTCACCTATTAAATTTCCCATACATAATATCATATATAATTTCATATACAAAGTAAATCTATTACCAAACGATATCAAGAACAACTAAAATTATGAAAACAATGTAGTTATTCTCTCATGACAATTATTATTAGTTATGAGTCATATATGTAATCTCATATAGTAAGAAAAATTATTACAAAATAACATTTAACACTATCTAAAACTTTTTAGTAAAAATTTGTTTTGTTCTAAATTATTCTTCCACTATATGTAAAAAAAAAATATTTTCATTAAATACTTTATGGATTCCTCTAATATATATATAAAAGTATTTTTAATGCATTTATTTAAAATATTATCACTTAATGTATAATTTATTTTTAAAAAATAAATCCATAAAACAAGAGAAAGTGATATCTAATTTTTATGATGATGATATCACACTTCTTTAAATATTTAACTTTCTCGTGAGAGACAAGTTAATTATAATTTATTATTTAATAATATTATAAAATGCATAAGCATATATATTCTCACATTATTTAGGGTTCCAAAAACAGTTGGATTGGCATCTTGTCGTAATTTTTGACAGGAATTTATTTATTTTATTACTTCTAAGGTCTCCTCTATTCTTTAAATCAACAATTGACCGAGTGAATATGTCTGTGTCGATGCACGATGCCATTTCTCTTAAAAAAGACTATTAGTATCATAACATGATCGCATCATTGGTGTTGTGAAATGTGTAAGTTGTGTGGCCATTCCACATTTTAACATTCTTTATAGACAGCTAACATAACAGGCCTTAACTCGTAAGATATGAAGCTCGCATGGATAACACTTGCTTATATAAAACACATCTAAGCAGTTCACTTGCTAACGGTTAAAGGTGGAACAAACAACACGAAAAGCACCAAAAATAACAACAAAATACAGCCAATCACTAACCACACTTCACCCAACACATCATAGGGGCAAATGCATTTAATAGGTATAAAAATAAAATACATATTAAAGTGAAGAAAGGAAAGACGCACCGATAAAGCACCAAGCATTATTAGGGACATAAGAGGTCAAGGCATGCTGTTATTAAATCTTAGGGTTTCCCCTAAATAAATTCTTGATTTGCCTCCTTTAGCATCTTCAATTCCTCCTTTAATTGCTCATTTTCATTCCTCATCTTGACACAAGTTGTCTCCTTTAAGAGTTGATTTTCATATTTTATTTATCTTTCTTAGACCTGCATTTCCTTGAATTCACTTTCTAACTCTTTGAATTCTCTCTTTTTATTCTTCAATTTTGAATTTGCAATCAAACTCGAGAGTGGCACCTGGTCCTCTCCTAGTCTTGAAGATTCTCTTTTTGTGAAAGAAGTATCAGTAGGTATGTTTTCTTCCATCTAATCTTGAGTTGGAGAAGTTCCTTGGCCACTGTCAACAATGTTTGAAGGAAATTTATTTATTGAGGAAGGTTCTCCTAATTCCGTATCTTTACTTTCTAGATATTCATAGAATTCCTATTTATTTTCATCAATTTCAGGTGTTGACCTTGATTTCCGTTTAGGGTATTTTGTCCTAGTCTTTTTTGTAATTTTTACAAATCATAGTTATGTCACTTTTCCTTGTTGTTTATCTTTCTTGGTTTTGTGTCTTGGAGTTTTAGAAATTTCATGGTTTTTAGTTGTATATTTAGATATATTTTTTGACATGTCTTCTACAACATTCCATGTTACCTCTTCAGTTTCTTCAAATCCATTTGGTTCCAAAACTCATGGCCATTCCACTCCTTGTTTAGTAGTTCACGCTTAACTATCATTTTGATACTGCCATGATGATATAGAGACCTTTCAATGTTTTTAGTTTGTATTTGAATTGATTTGTACATCTTGGTTAAACTACTCAACAAGTAATAAGTCATATTCAATGGTTTTTATTTTTCAGGTGCATCAATAGTATTATAAGGTAGAGGAAAATCAAACTAAATCTCCCTTCGCAAGTAACATATATTTGAATGAGAAAGGAAAGGTATTTCCATGGATCCTTTACCCAAACCCTTGGAACTCCTACATCCCAATATAAATTTTGTCTATTCCTTAAAATATATGGATTCATTGCTTTTAAATCCATAGATTTATTTCTAAGATAGTATTTTTTTAGAGATATTAAGAGTGATATTTCCTACCTATGCACACTCACGAACAAATGATTAAGCAAGTGCTCTAGTCACCTCCAAATTGTGCCCTTCAAATTTTCCAAAGAATTCAAGCGACCATATTCTTTTAAAAAATTTCATTGCATTATGCATGTACTCCTAGCAAGGAATATCCATGGGGTTCGAACCTGACTTCCATATTCTTTTCCAAAACCCTTTTTTAATGTGTTATATTTTATATGGTCTGTTTCTCAAGAAATTTTGAATTTTTTTCTTTTATTAATATAATTATCTCAATTCGTTGCCTCACTTCATTTGAATCCTTGTATTTTATTCACCTTGTTCAAGATCTTGGCCGCAAGTCTTTTAAAACCCTTCCTTCAACATAAATTTTCCCTACATACTTCGATTTTTGTAATATGTCTGAAACTCATGTTTAAGTTGTCAATGTCCCAAATTCGAATGCCTACATTGTTACTTCAACCCTAGGGTAATGCCTTGTATTGATTCCCATGAATTTTGAGTTGCAATTTCAGTGCAATTAATAGAGGAGACGATTTCTTTACATTATTGAATATTATTGAGTTCTTGTAAGGTAGAAGTGGAAATGACATATGGGTGACAATAAGACTATGTAGTCATGGGTTATATGGAAACATGAAAATGGCCGCAAGTCTTTTAAAACCCTTCCTTCAACAAGCCGCAAGTATTTTAAAACCCTTCCTTCAACATAAATTTTCCCTACATACTTCGATTCTGAAACTCATGTTTAAGTTATCAATGTCCCAAATTTGAATGCCTACATTGTTACTTCAACCCTAAGGTAATGCCTTGTACTGATTCCCATGAATTTTGAGTTGCAATTTCAATGCAATTAATAGAGGAGACAATTTCTTTACATTATTGAGTTCTTGTTAGGTAGAAGTGGAAATGACATATGGGTGACAATAAGACCATGTAGTCATGGGTTATATGGAAACATGAAAATGGCAGGTGGGTAAATGGTAGGATACAAAATTAACAAGAAATGTTATTTTCATAATTAGCGAAGGTGTAGGACAATATATAATAGGAAATAAATGTAGGATGGAAGGATTAATGTAATAAGGTATAGGATAAAATGGATTATAATGTCAGATAGGATAGTTTATGAAAGGTATGATAGAGTAATAGAATATGATTGATCGATAAAAGGCAAAGAGAATCACGTATGTATTCTAGTTTTATTCTAATTTCCTTATTAACAAATTACAATACCAAACCTATTTACCAAATACTTGAAATTGATGTATGCAATGATTGCTACACTATAGAACGAACACAGCTTAGCAGTGATCGCTTTTGTTTCGTTGCCGGGTGTGTGCAGATTTGTGCTGAGCGATAGGTGCCTGGGCTAACCTGCGCTAACCCGTGAGTGATTAATCGAAACAAATCGATATTAAAGTGCTCAGGGAGATCCAATTGGAGATCTGTATGACTAGTTCTTTGCGCAAATGGTGTGAACCTTCTACGGTTCAATAGCTTATGTGTGCTTTTTTTTGAATGCCTATATGTGCATGTGCTGGTCACGACTACGATGTGATGGATGGATGGGGCAGGGCCTCACAACAAGAGCGAGGTGTACGACAGCTTTTTATGTATGATTCACCCGGTGAGTGGCTGGTTCGGTGTAGTTGGACAAGGTTGGGAATAAATTAAATCCCTCCGCTTATCGTTGGCGGCAGAAAGGCATCAAATACTCCCTTCCTAAATTATTAATCTTGGAGGAGATGACCCAAGCATGGAGTGTTTTAAGAAAATGGAGGAACTCAACCAAGAAGTGGAAGACTGTAAGATTAAGTACCGCGACGTGTTGATTAGCATCTCTCCATGCTACACGACACACTACTGTACTCACGGGCAGCCAAATAGCATGTCAATTGCCACACGGCCTTTCAGGGTCCATGTTACATCCTTCAAATTTTACAAAGGCCGAGGGAGGCGTGCTGCATGTAGATTACGCTGCCATCTTCACGCAACAACACAAAAATATAATTAATTCATAGAAATGGAGGATGAACAAAACCCTCATCCCTTCCGTGTATGATTCACTTTTCTGGTAATTTTTTTTCTTCTTCTTTGCTGCTCTACTAGGCGGTTTTATCCCCTTCCATCTCCTCTTTCCCTGTTTGGGAGCTGCATTCTTGGTCGGCCTGTCTCCTTCCAAGGCTCGCGATTCTCTTCCCTCTGCTCACTAGCTGCATGAAGGCATGTTCATCCATGAAAAATATTGTGACCTGAGTTAGAGCAGGAACTGGAGAATTTGTCATGCAGACAGAAATTGGTACGCTAGCTTTAATCTTCTCTACAATTCTGCAATTCTGGACACTGGCAGCGACCTAGTGTGGAAAGTGCAAGCCCTGTACTGATTGTTCAAATGGCTCAATCTATTATCCTTCAACGTCCTCAACATACAGCAAGATCCCTTGCAACAATTCTCTGTGCAATCCTCTTCCCAACTTTTCGTGCAACAAAAATGGGGATTGTGATTACAATTATGCTTATGGTGACCAGTCCACCACCACGAGGATTCTTTCATTCGAGACCTTCTACTTTTCTTCTCAATCAATTCCTAATATCGCCTTCGGCTGCGGCTAAGACAATGAAGGAACTAGCTTCCAAGAAGTTAGTGGATTACTAGGGTTAGGACAAGGGCTTCTCTCCTTGGTCTGCCCCAATAAGTTTTCTTACTGTCTCGTTTCTGTTACTAATTCTTCTTCCCAAACCAACCCTTTGTTTTTAGGTCACACTGCTAGCTTGAATGCCACCATTTTTCGTTCAAATCCTATTATATAAAGTAGGGAGTATATTATGATATCCCCCCATAGAACTACTTAGTGCCTCCTAACAGTGACCTACTATGCCTTGCAATGTTACCCAATGCGAGTGAAGGTGATATCTCCATGTTTGGTAATATCCTAAAGGAGAATTACCAAATACTATATGAGAAAAATGTTCTCTCCTTTGCGCCCATAGCTTGTGATACCCTGTAGGCAACCTAGTGCAAGTTCAATCACCTTCTAAGCTTTTGAGTCGATTCATAATAACAGAAACGTCACATTGATTTTTGGTGGTCTACTTTTTTCCAGTATTTAGTTATATACATATTTGCAATGCAAGCCATTCATAATTTAGTTATTTCTACTTTTGCATTAACAAATTGTCTCTCTTTCATCTCCTAAGAGGCACTCTGCATACGCATCTGGCGGATTGGAGCATCAGGTCATCTTTTTTCAAGAACAAGCTATGCGCTCATCACTTTCACGACCATATTGTTCCCAGATGACCGGGTTGAATCCGCCCTCCTATCAAAGCATTGAGAAACAAAACAAAACCTACTTGCAGCCATGTACCAGATCAAAGATCGTTGGAATAATGGGTGCCCAGCTATGTCAGAGGAAAATGATAAAGGTGAGGTCAATGACAGTGGTGAATCCTATTGCGTGCACCTTTCTGTGTTTCTCTTTCCATGTCATAATAATTTTGGTATTTTGTTGTCTTTGGTATGCTTTGCCTAGTCTTGGGTTCACTAGCTAATATTTCATTATAGCTTTAACAACTTTTAGATGTCTTTGAATCTATTCTTTCAAGCCCTTCTAGCCTTTCTACCAGACCCTTTTATCCTCACATAAAAAACAAATAGTAGCTTTTATATATATTTTTGGTTTAACTTCTTTCACCCAAATTGCAACATTTCATGGATCTCAAAGAGATCCAAGTACAATACAGATAACATAAACAATGAAAATCCCATGGGAAATTAAAAATGAATTTTGTTATCTTCTTTAGGTTGCAACTGTTAACTAGTCTCTACATCGATAGGAAATGACATGCAGAAACAGGTCTGGAACAACATTCTTGAAAGAATATTTTATAACCAAATTTGTAATTCATAGTTTCAGTATGCTTACAGGAATTTTTCTGAAATGAGCAACTGAAGATTGCTGAAGATTGTTGGATTGCACATTGCTCCTTGTTTTCAACTTAGGATAACTTCTAGGTTCACGCTCATGCTGAAGTTGCATGCTGAAGTTGCAGATTCATGCTATTGAAGTTAACGGAATACTGTTAGCAAATAGCAAGATTAGCAAGATTGCAGGCAGAGTAATATCAAGCTTCAAGATTGAATTCGCATCAGAGTAATATCAAGCTTCAAGATTGAATTCGCATACTAATATCTATAAAATCAGCTAGCCATCTTAGCCATCAAATCATTTATAGCTAGGAGCTGCTCATTTTTATGAGCAGCCGGCAGTTATTTAGCTCGCAGTCATTTAGATTTTTCTGGATTTGTGATGAAATGAGTCAAATCGTTTATAGACAGGAGCATCACTTTTATGAGCATTCCAGAAGTGGCATTCGTAGGAGTATTACTCATTAATATCTACTATTTGATATGAATTGTAGGAGATATGGTAGATTGCCGATATTATATTTGTCACTTCAAATAGAAAACATTCAATTTAATTTTAATCTTCAATGTTTGTTTGGACATTGTACAAACATTGTATATTTGAATATGTTTGAATGCCATTACGTGGAGCTCTAAAACCTATTACGTGGAGCTCTAAAAAAACCTATTACGCGGAGCTCTAAAACCTGTTGCAGGGATCCAACAATAAATGCCAAGGTTGTAAATTGAGGCTTGGGTCACGTCAGTATTTGTATGAGATATAACAATTAATGTCAACCACTCTGCTGACACCTTTTAAGGGTACGTATTATATTAGGAATAAATATAATAATTAATGCTGATGACAATCAATCAGTAAAGGTGGTTATCCTTTTCTATACCTTTTCTATACCTTTACAATTATTTTGCACAGCAGGGTTAAATGGTCAATTCAAAGCTTTCAGCCAATTACAAATTGAAATTTTTGAATTTCAAATATTTAAAAAATAATTTTTATTTTCATGATATTAAACTTAATATGTAAATATAAAAGAATATTGGAAAACAAAAAAGATTTGGTTATATATATGACTTTTTTAAAATTTAATTTTTTAGTTATATATATCAGCATAGATCCATCTTAAACCCGTATCTATCAAGCACCGAGAGGGATCCAATTTCTTGAGGTGTATTTTGTTTTTAAAATTTAAACTCAAGAAATTTTATATCTCTTGATTGATAGATCCGGATTTAAGTTTTAAGTTTTTATTTTATAAACGAACATCAATTTTTTAATTACTTTTCATAATATTTTATTTTATGAGCCGACATGAATTAATTAATGGCAGACATAATACTTTTTACTCGTGTAACATTACTGGACAAGCGTTACAACATCTCCCTCATACTCGTGTGTAAGGTTACATGGACATAGGTTACAACATCTCCCCCATACTAGGCTGTAGAGCACCTCGTTTCAATCGGTACAATAAAAAGAGTTATATATATATATATATATATATATATATATATATATTACTTTCTCTTTATAGCCTGGTGGATTAGTTCAAAGGGTTGAGTGCTGTAAGTTGTGAGCAGAAGGTCTCGGGATCACATCCACGGGTGGTTATACATTACTATATAAGAGCCTCACTTGATGTCCCCACTAGGTTAGGCCTCGTAATTAGGATCGATGGTTTACCTTGGGTACCATCCTCAAATGAGGGGAAGTACTTGAGGGTTTCCCCATGATATGTTCCAATGAAAAAAAATATATTACTTTCTCTTTATATATATAAAATGTAATTTATATAGGTTTTTTAAATGAAATAAAATATGAAACTCCAACATTTATAAGTGTTATAGTTTAATTATATAATTTTTTCATTTTGTTAACATAAATGAGTTTTTTTGCATGGAAATATGTCAACACCTACTATTCCGGAGAATCAAGGTATGATCAGAGTACATAGTCCACTCAATTATTACATAAGGGTTCAACAAGAGCATCATGTCACTTACACGAATTGAACCGAGATGGGAATGGTAACAATCATTCCTCCCAACCACCCAAGCTACATCCAATAGACAACATAAATGAGTTGTCCCCCTCCTCAAGTGTAGTGGCTATTTTCTTTTCAATGTGGTTCACGGCCCTAGAGCTCACTACGTCCACGGATCCAAGCCAAGGGGGTCCACCTGAAGGGGCCTCACCCTGTCGGCATTACTTCGATGCCTAACCTTGAAGGACCCAGAGAAATGAATCCCCAACCTCAACCTTGTGTTGTTTTGGTCTCAGAAGATACAACCAAGTCAACTACCCCTCCAAACTAAATATAGTGGTTAATTATTTTTGAATTATAATAATTTCTTCTTGAGATTTTTATTACAATAATAATTAACAATGGACAAAGAAGTATCTTTAAACCCACTAGGAACGAAGAGTGAGTAGAACATTGTAATTTTGGAGCAAAATGAGGCATGTAATTACTTTTGGGTTAATGAGGTCATCAACAACAATAACTTTGTGATTTGGGTGCATCCTCACAATGGAAGGGGCATGCAACATTACACAAATCACCTTTTGGGTTAATGAGGTCATCTACAAAAATAACTTTGTGATTTGGGTGCATCCTCACAATGGAAGGGGCATGCAACATTACACTTATCATGTGACAAGGTATATTTCCATAACATTGATGGCAAGAGTTGTTTATGGCTCTAGTGGTTCACGTTGTATGAGATTTTTTTAATGTATATAACAACAATCTGAACAAGTGACTTTTTTATTTTTATTTATTTTATTTATATCGTAGCTTGAATAGTCGTTAAACAAGGGGTTTTATTGGCAAGTGTGTCATTAAAAGGTTTTTTTTTCATATTATAAAAGGTTTTATTCTATTGGTGAGCTTTCATTTTTTCTTATCAGAATATGCCAAAGCATGGGTTATACTTTTTATTTGCATGTCAAAGTGATTTGATTTAGCATTAGTTTAATTTTCAAATTTTTTATAAAGTTTTTCAATATTTATAAAATATTATTTATTAAATTGTTTTTTTTTAAATTAAAAATAAATTTTAAGATTTTTAAATTTTATTTATTCTAATTTTTTATTGGTTAAAGAGGTTATTTATGGGACATAAATACTTGAGAATGTGACTTAATTTTTAAAACACAAAAATAAAACTAAGAATATTTAATATGGAAATTTCTAAAAGTACCTTGTGGCAACTTTCACATGCCATAGGGCAGAATCTTTCGACAGGGAGGGAGGGTTTCGAGCTTAGGGTTTCTTAGCTTAGGGTTTATTAGCGATGGCGGCAGAAATTACAGGCATGGTTTGTGAACAGTGAAAACACTTAGCGTTAATGGGAAGTTTGGTAATCACCGAACTGTTGAAGTAATTTTAGTGACGTGCTAAAAGAAACATCAAATGGCCCTTTGTCTTTTGTGCTTTTGGTGTGGGAACTAAGTGATACAGGGGCTGCCTGAAGATTCGCACTTTGGCCGTTGTATAGCTGCTGAAATTTGGAAAATCCGCCGGCGAGCTTGTAAGGCGTCACCATCTTGGGATTGGGTGGTGACGTTTTTTGTTTTTGGGGCTTTCCGGTCAGTCTTAAACCTGGCAGCAGTCAATGGGGTGTGGCCACCGAATCTTGTGGCTATCATTATAAACATTACTGTCTGCGGTGCAAATTTATCATTATAAATCTCTGGCGGAATTTCCGGGGTCTTTGGCCGTTAAAGGTTACGATTTTTGAGCCGGTATTTGGGTAGTTCAGACCACGGTGCTGTCAACATGGATATAAGCGGAACGGCCGCTATCCCACTTACTGACTGTGATATGAACCTGTCGGACTCTCAGCTCGAGGAGGCGGGTTTGTTCCAGCCAGATGCATATTTTAAGCGACAGCTGGGGGATTTGCATGCAACATCCCATATAGGTCGACAGGTGGCGCCTCATGGACCGGCTAGCAATAGACACCTGGATTTTGGAATGGCATCTGGACATTTCTCGGGTGCTGACCCACATGGTGGCAACATGAGTTCTCGTCCTGGTCGTGGCGGGAATGGAAAGCGGGGACCGACGACCCGAGCTAGTAGCAGGCGACAGGGCAAATATTTCCGCAGGCCCGGAGAAGCCTGGTTGACAGTCGGCCGTGACATTAGTCTGGGGGAGATTGTAGACTACAATATGACGGTGCTCGTTGGGAAATTTTCCTATCACGCCATGAATCGGCGGCATGTTGTTAAATGGGTTGAGGATGTGTGGAGTCCCATTCTTGACTACTCCCCTCAGGTTTTCGCAATGGCATGCGGGTGGTATGGGTTTAAATTCCGGGAAGAAGCACATTGCACTCGCATCTTGGGGGGTTTGTGGTTACATGGTACTGGGAGTTTGATGCTACAAAAATGGCAGTCTGATTTTAATCCCGCCACGGCTACGGTGAGATTGAGACATCTTTGGGTGCTGTTACCCGGCCTTCCACTGGCTCTGTGGAATCGCGGGGCTTTTGAAGCCATTGGCAACAGACTTGGGAGATTTTTACATGTGGAGGAAAGCCACCTGCGGGGTTTTGACAGAAGGATGGGACGATTGCTGGTTGAGGTTGACATTTCCATTGGCCTCATTGATGTATTGCACATAGACTGGAGGGGCCGGCAGCTATCTCAGATTGTGGACTACTGGGGTATTCCCTTTCGATGCTCCAACTGTAAAGAGGTGGGTCACTTGTGGAGACAATGCACGGCACCGACGTCATCTGGTCAAGCCATGGATGGTGGGCCGATGTGGTCTTCCGACGACAGCAGCGACATAGAAAAGGATGGGGCGGGTGCTCTGGACGGCTTCTCAAACCGGGTACTCAATCCTCTGATTCCGGATGCGTCGATAATCCGTAAGTTGGAACTCCAGGACCCTATGTTTTTCCATTCATTAAATGAGTTGGATATATCCTTCATAAATTCTTTAGAGTTGAATAATGGAAACAATGGCAACTATATGAGTCACAATCGTAGCATAGAAACCAACTCTTCTGGGACTGGGCAGACATCAAATACAAATTCTGAAAACGATGAGCCGGGGTCGGAAACTGAACTACTTATTAGGATGAACAATATGGGCCCCGAAAAAAATGAAACTATCAATCTGTCTCCTGCTTCTAATGAGAACTGTGAACCCCTGGGGTCTCATGGTCCCGCCGACTCTGTGACTATTGCCCCCATTTGGGAGGATGAGAAATATATTGAGGTTTCGGGGAATTGTGCTGTTACGAGTCCGGGAACCTGTGAAATGGGGGTTTTGGCGATTGGTGAGCCGTCGGCGGTGAGAAAGTCTCCGGGGTTGTGTGGGAAACAGCCTCCCATACCATCATACTCTGAAATGGTCAAGAAATCGGCTATTCCTACCTACTTTCGAAACCGTGTGGTGGAACATAATGAGACATCGGCTGTTGCTATTCCGGGTCCCTCAGGAATGGGAGTTCCTGGGAAGGATGGTGGAGTGGGTACAACCGATACTGCTACCTTACAGGATGCCTCCGAAGACATTGTCACACAAAAGGGTGCGCGTAGGGGGGGCCTCGCACCGGATTTTTCACCATTGAAAACTAGAAGTGCCAGGAAAAACAAAAAGGTCATTCTGGGGGGGAGTGAGGATGACCTGAACATGACACAATCCCCCATTCGTTCTGACTCCAGGGCTCTTAGAGGAATGAAAGCCCTTGCGAGGGTTAGAAAATGATCTTCCTCTCCCTGAATATCAGAGGGGTGGGAGGCCTGCCCAAACAACTGGCCTTCAAACGTTTGTTAGAAATTGTAAAACCTGATCTGATTCTTCTACAGGAAACGATGGTTTGTGGTGAGAAAGCACGTATATTCCTCAATAAAATTAAGCCGGGATGGATGTGTTGCTCTGTGGATGCTGCAGGACTCTCGGGGGGTCTTCTGGCGGCATGGAATCCCCTTGTTTTGAAATTGGTTCCCACACAAGTCACTCTTGGCATTTTGCTATCTGGGAACTTAAGGGGATCGGAGAAAAATATAAATATTGTTAACTGCTATGGCCCATACTGTGACCGTGAAACATTCTGGAACACGGCTGGATCAGAAAACTTATTAAACCTGGAAAATTTGATAATTGCTGGGGACCTAAATTTTACCTGGGCTGATGGGGAGATTTGGGGGGGTCTTGCTAGGAGAGATCCTCTGGGGCCATATTTCCAAAATCTTTTTAATGAATATTCATTGGTCGATGTGGCTCCTCGACCGTTGGCACCAACATGGTCAAATGGCAGAATGGGGGAACAACAGATCCAGAAACGCATCGACAGATTCCTAGTATCGGAGTCTATGCTTGCATGCTTCCAGAACTATAGATCCTGGATGCAGCAAATTAAAATCAGTGACCATCTCCCCATTATTCTGCAATTCGAGGATGAACCAAGTTTCAAAACTTACCCTTTCAAATTCAACTCCACATGGCTCTCTGAGCCTGATTTCTGTTTGGGGGTGAGGAATGTGTGGTTGCAGACAGATGTTACTGGGGAGAGATCGGCTATGGATAAGATGGCGGAGAAACTCAAGGTATTAAGAAATTTTACATTTAAATGGGAAAAGAACAAAAAGGCATCGATGAGAAAGGAACTATCAAAGATAGAAGATGAGGTGGAATACCTGATGAATAGAGGTGTTGATTATGAGCTATCTTCGGGGGAGCTTAAACAACTATCAATGCTGGAGAACCAGAAAATGAAAATTCTTCTGATACAGGAAGAAACATGGCGGTTGAAGAGCAGAGCTACATGGCTAAAATCTGGTGACTTGAATACAAAATTTTTCCATCAGTGTGCGGATTCACGAAGGATACAAAACTCTATCTGGGACTTAAATGATCATTCGGGTAGGAGGATCCGGGGTGAGGAGACTCTGATGAACGAGGCTGTATATCATTTTCAAGATTATTATCGTGACCCAAAAAACACCACTCTGGCTGAACAATTTAAACTTATAAAGGAATATCCACGTATGTTCAATGAGGCGGAAGGTGACAGTATTTTCATGGAAGTCACTTTGGATGAAGTGGAAAAAACCCTGCGGAGGATGGCAAAAGACAAATCCCCGGGACCGGATGGATGGACTGTGGAGCTTTTCATACACAACTTTGATATCATGGGGGAAGAAATTCGGCTAGTTGTGGAGGAATCGAGGAAACTTGGGTTTGTCTCAGGGGCAATAAACTCTACACATTTAGCTCTAATACCAAAGACTTCACATCCAAACAGCTATGATGACTTTAGACCAATTGCATTATGCAACCTGGTCTACAAGATAATTGCAAAAATTATAGCTGAAAGGATCAAACCGGTGCTATCTCGGCACATTTCCAAGGAACAATATGGATTCCTAAGCGGACGACAGATCCATGATGCTGTGGGAGTGACCCAGGAAATCTTTCATACTATCAAACAGAAAAAGGTTGATGCTCTAATTCTCCAATTGGACCTGGTGAAGGCATATGACAAGGTTGATTGGAATTTCCTGAGACTAATACTAATACAGATTGGCCTACCATGGACGGTTATGAAATGGATTATGGCTTGCATTAGCTCTGTCAATTATGCAATCCTTATCAATGGACTCCCCACTGACTTCTTCAAGGCATCTCGGGGACTTCGGCAGGGATGCCCACTTTCTCCTTTACTGTTTCTCCTGGTCATTGAGGGGTTGAGCCTGTCCATTCATAAAGCCCGTCATGAAGGAAGGATTGTTGGCATAAAAGTAACACGTGAGATATCAGCTTCTCACTCTTTATTCGTGGATGATGTTATGATGTTTGGAATTGGCACTCTTGCCGAATGGTTGGTATATAAACAGATACTTGATCTGTTTTGCAAGGTTTCTGGCATGGTAATCAGTTACGTCAAGTCTTTTTTCCTGAAAAACTCTTTGTCTGATGACGTCCAGCAGTCAATCAGTTCCATCATGCCTCTAAAATTCAAAGAAATTGAAGCTGGTACAAAATATCTTGGTTTTTTCATCAAACCTTCTAAATATATGATTAATGATTGGTCCTGGCTTATTAGAAGATTTGAACTGAGGTTGGGACGCTGGAACAATCGGCATCTTTCATTGGGTGGCAGGCTTACTCTGGTAAAAGCAGTGCTGCAGAATTTAGGCGTTTATTGGTTCTCTTTGTGCAAAATTCCTCGGACCATTCTGAAAATCATTAGAAGGAAGATATTCAGTTTTCTCTGGTCTGGTGGTGGAATACTGGAGAAATTCCACCTGATAAAATGGCAAACTTTGGCAAGGCCTTGGCATATGGGTGGTTGGAACATAAAAGACATAGATAGCTTTGTTACCGCTCTGCATGCAAAAAGCCTTTGGCGTGCACTTTTTGATCCATCGCTTTGGGGTGTGATCATACGTGCCAAATACCTGCGTAACATTCCGGTTTCTAAATGGTTCCGTTTAAACCGTCCGGTGACCCTGGGTGTCTCAAACATCTGGAACGGTCTGCTGGGTGCTTACAGGATCATCGCTCATTGGATTGCATGGCTGCCTGGCAATGGTCGTGACATTAGACTGGGCCTGGACCCTTTCATTGGTGGAGCTCAACAATACACTTTATCGACGGAACTGAGGTCATATCTCCACGCAAATGGATATTTTTCCTTAGCTCATGTTGCTGGTTGGAGTGGGGCCGATCGGCCACGGTGGATCTCGGCTGATCAGATGGGTCTCATAGGTCCATTGAAGCGGGAATGGGATGAATATATCAGACCTCTGAATTTTTCTAACTTGTGTCTCTCTGACGTCGATGACCGGATTGTGTGGTCATGGGACGTGGTGGACGGGCAGGTCACGGCGGCGATGGCTTATGATGCACTATTTGCTGGGACTCAGGTTATGTTCCGATGGTGGGATAAAACTCTCTGGAAATTTGTTTTGCCGCTCAAGATAAAATGTTTCATTTGGTTAGCTTTGAATAACCGGATACTAACATGGGACAACCTCTGTCGTCGTGGAATTTGTGGACCGGGATGGTGTACCCTATGTTGCTCGGAGGGAGAGACGGTTGATCACCTCTTTACCTCCTGTATTTTCATCAAAAATCTTTGGGCCTTTATAGCGGGCAGAACGGGTATAACTTTTCTTTGGAACTTCAGCTCTCTTAATGAGTGCCTTTTTGCTTGGAATAAACTTGATCTCGGGTTCAGAGAACTCCCATATTTTATGATCTGGGAGGTATGGAAGGCTCGCAATAAAATTATATTTGAGAATCGGGCCCTTTTCCTAGCGGGGACTGGTTTCAAAACACTGGCTGCTTTCCATGAATACCTTTCTTTATGCGGCTTGGCTGGTGACCGTGTCATTAGGGATTGCATTTATCGTTTGGCCCCTCCGGTGTTGATCTTCCCTTGTGGGTTCTTTGACGGAGCTGCTGTATTCAACCCGGGGGGGGGGGTGGTGCCGGTGCAGTTATACATCTGTCTAATGCTATCTCCATTCATCTTTGGCTTAACCTGGGCGGTGGTTCCAATACCAGGAGTGAGATATGTGCACTCTGGTTATTACTATTCTGGGCGAGACTGCGGGAAATACCAGAACTTGTGGTTTTTGGTGACTCTCTTTCTGTAATTTCCTGGGCGAGCGGCAAATCTACTCTACATAATATGTTACTTCAGCACTGGATGAAAGCGGCCCTGCTGTTGATTAAAGACTTTCATTACATACACTTCAACCATATATACCGTGAGGTCAACGTGGAGGCGGACATGCTATCGAAAAGGGCCCTTAGCTCTGCTCCTGGGCTCATCATGTGGAAGGAATGGCGGGCAGACTCATTGTTTTCACAGGGCTCTCATCCTTTGCCATGGTTTTGATTATCAGCTCTATTATTATTTTTGTATTTATGCTGCTTTATGGTTATCATTAGCTTGGTCGACTTCTTATATATGATGTTAGTTTCTATGTGCAGATATCTCTTAGAGGCTGCTGCCAACTTCTTGTTGGTCATTTTATATACTTCCTCTATTTGCGGCTTTATTGGCTGTGTCGACTAGACACTGCTTTTATATTTTTGGATATTTGACAGTCTGGACAGATGATTTCATGGTTCTCTTCCTTTGATGGGACCCACTGTTGGTTTATGATTTTGTGGAACCTGTTTCTCCTTCGGGAGGGGTTCATGTTTGTATGTGTGAACATTTGGTCTTTCTTATGTTTTGCCCGTTCATGCGGTTGATGGCATTGTGGCCATTGGTTTTAGAGATGACTCATTTACTACAGGGTAGCATAGTGATGTATGACTTTTATGACAGCTGGCTCTATTTACTATTTAGCATATTAATAGTAAGTTATATTTTTTCTGTGAAAAAAAAAAAAAAACTTTCACATGCCATTGTTGACTTTTGTATAAACAAAAATGGTGTCACTTTCCAATGTTTTGATTTTGATGTGACCAATTCCATATAGTTTTATTTTAATGTTTGTATGAGGACAAATATTTAATTAATGTGACAAAGTTTACAAACTTGTCACATTCTTATGATTTATCCTTGCTTCTCAATTTCTATATTCAGCCTATAACATATTATGTCCCTAACATCAATTGCCCATTTTTGGTGTGTTAGTCTCTTCGTACAGAGGACAATTTTGTGCTTTATGGTTTGGACTAAGCATAATTTTGTTGATTTTTCTGGATGGGGTTATGTGTTTGGTATTGGTTGGGCTACAGGTGGATGGTGTCAGCCTCGGGCTTTGGAATGGGGTTACGACGGTGGGCTAACGTCGATGATGAGACTCGTCCCTGCAGAGAGAGCTCGGTCGTTAGTTTGTGTGGTGGTGCAAGGGTCAAGGTGCATGGGTGCGAGATGTCATTTTTACTCGGAGCTTGGTGGGGGTGTTGTTGTATTTGCTAGGGGTTCCTATGTATCTTCCTCTTCGGCCACAGGGTGGTCTTGGTTATGTAGATGGATTTTGGTGGGAAGGTGGGATTTTTTTTGGCGGATAGTAATTGCAGTTGGAAAATTCATGTTAGTGGGTTTTAACGCAGGTTGGCATCGGCGGAGGCTAGTGTATTTGTTGGGTACGGAGGCTGGTGTATGTGCTTGGTTCTAAACATTGTCTTTGTTGTGGGTGATGCTTGTGGTTGCGGCATTGTGCAAAGAGCTACAAATTGTGTTGTTTTCCTGCCTTGGTTTGGTGGACAAGGAAACAGTGGCAGGGGCAGTAACGGTAATGCAGGTTTGGCGTTACTAAGGTATGCAATAAAGGATTTATGGTTGCTTGTTCCGGGGTTGTTGTATGTTGTTTGGATGTTATCGGGGCTTGACTTTTGGATGTTGTTGTTAATATGTTTTATGTGCTGACATTTACGATGAAGTCATTGCTATTTTCCCCGTGGTGGCAGAATGTGTTGAGCTTGTGACAGGTTGGTGAATTGTTCCCAGGGTTTGGCTTATGTGTTGGGTGGCCATGGAGGCTTGAAATCGGATGCCTTCATCTTTCGACCTTGCGAGGGTCTAGCCCTTTGATTCTAGTTGCGAGGGTTTATCCCTTCGATGCTAGTTGCATCTGTTGTAAATTTGCTTGCAATAGTCGTGGATGCTTGTATGCCATACTATTTATGTAGTTGAATGTAAATTTTGTGAGGCTATATGATGCCCTCAAGGGCCTCGACACTTTTGTGGATGCTTGCATGCCATACTGTCGATGCAGTTGAATGTAAAGTTAGATATTGTTATTTTGTATGTGATGCTCAAAACTATGAAGCTTATGGCAGTTTGATGAATTGGTGTTGGGATTTAATTCAGGCGCTTGGATACTGTAAAAAAATTCTCTGGATCTTGTATATATATCTGTGGTCATAATAAACTATTGTTGTGTTTCTTGGTTGAATATTTATGGTGATATTTGTATGCTCGATGTAAGTGTTTTTATTTAAATCCATTGTTTTAAAATGTTGTAGCTATTTTGTCATATAGCTAGTGCATACTGTCAAAATTCCAAAAAAAATGTTCTGATTGTTTAAAATGGTTACTTAGGCTTCTACAATTTTTTTTCCTAGCAATATGTGTGCTTTGTTTTGATGTCCGCATTGAAAAGTTAGTTGCTTTTTGAGAGAACATTTTTATATAGATGTCGAGGACATGTGTGATGGTCGTGGTTGTTTTGTCAATTTCTTGGCTTGGATCTTCCCCTTGGGTCATGCTCTGTAGGTTTTTTAGCGCGTGCCAAAGTTAGAGCAGTGGAAATCCCTGTCAATGTTAATTACAATCCCTTCCATTGTAGGGGCTTTTTGAAGAGAACGTTTTTTTGTATAAATGACTATGGCATGTGTGCTAGTCGTGATTTGATAGTTGTAACTATGCTAGTTGTTTTTATATGTTGGTCATGTGCTTTAATGCACATATTCTTTTCTTTAGTTTGAACTTAGTGTAGACAGGGGGTGTCACAATGTGGTCCACTTCAGTGAGAATACAAAGCTTGGAAGGGACATTGACACAAGTCCACCAGATTGATTTATGTAGTTGCTCCTGCTTCAAATCCCATGTAGTTGGATTTTCTATATCTTCAAGGGAAGAATTAGAGGAATGCCCAACAACCTCCCAAATGTCAAGTAGCAATTCCACAATAGACTTCGTTGTGGCTGATTTTAATGTGTCACAGTCACCCATGAACATGATTGCCCCGATTTTGGGATTAATTGCACTCAACTGATCATGACCCACATTTATCGTGAAATCATATATTGGTGTCTGGTTCTTGCTGGGAACAAGTTTTTACACCTTTTAGTCAAATAGTGGGTACACAAGTATTTTAAATCTAGATTTTTTTTAAAGCAAACTATGCATATATAGCATAGAGACATACCAGTGAGCCTTAAAACTGGGTAAGGAAATATCATTTTGACAACATGCCTATTGGTTCATGACAACCCTACAATGCATAGGCTTCTTAGTGCTATAGCTTCCCCATTGAATCACAAATCCAATGATAGACATCCTAGATCATTGAGAAATATTCTTAAAAGCATATCATTTGGAGCCTAGATAAAGCTTTCAAAAGTGTCTAGAATAAGGTCAATGATCTGCTCTTATGAAATCATTGGTTCTGAATAAAAATTCAACCTTTATCAACTAGGGTCTTAAAAGGTCTTTCCTTTCTAAATACATTTCTCCACCCAATTCATGGCAACAATGTTGCAACTACATTCTTTATCCGAGCATAGCATTGGTTGCAAGGTAATACTATTTTCCAATTTATAGAATATCCAAAGAGACATTAGACTCTCACTAGTGAGACTATGTGAGGTTAAGGTCTAAATTCATGGGTCTCGAGTGTTGGTTTCCAATCTTTCCAGAGACAACATCACGCTTGGGATAGGACCTAGTCAAGGCAACTATAGCTTGGAGCTAGTACTCATATGGTGGCAGTGATTATGTAAGCTAGATGAAATTAGGGCTATATGTTATTGATATACATAATGCCTATCCAATATTTGCATTGAATAGGATAGAACACATTTATAACATAGATACGAAAATTTGATAAATGCCATTGAAAATATGGTTTTTTGCTTTTGAATTAAAGTAACCTCATGCAAAAATGAATAAAATAGGGTGAATCAAGAAAAGCAAAATATCACCCGTCGGGATGTAAACCAGCCGATAAGCCCATGATACGATAAGACACTTTGCAAAGGAGGTCGTTGGTTCAAACCTCGGATAATCTGTGCTCCATTGTGGCAGTATTGGTGGATGCACCTAGGGGTATAGTGGTAGCAGACAGAATCGATCCCATGTCACGCGAGTACGAGACTGCCCTAGTTGTTGATTCCTCTATTAAAAATAAAATAAAAGTAAATTATCATATGCCTTGTAGGCTCATCCTCCATATGTTTGTTTTTGTGGGAGTGTATCATTAATCATTGTAAAGTTTCTTAGCTCCATTGTATAGTTTGCCATGCTGGTGCGATGACCTCATAGACTTGTAGACTATTTCAGTAGATCAGCTAGCTAGACGAACATTGCTTCCTAATAGACTTGGTGCTAGTTCTTGTATGAGTCTTTTGCCTCCAAGAGTTGTGGAATTTTATGAAAACTTGACACATCCTTTTGACCAAAATGTCAAATTATGGTTGATTGTGTAGTAAAAGTAGACTTGTTGCTAGTTGTTATATGGGTCTTTTTCCTCCAAGAGTTGTGGAGTTTTATGAAATCTTGACACATCCTTTTGACTGGAGTTGTGAAATTATGGATGCTTGTGTAGTAAAAGCTATGAAAGCACCTTGTTTTTTCTAGTCGTATCAGTGCTCTAGCTTTGCTTGAATTAGATTTTGCAACAAATAAACTTCTATTCTTGTTCTAAATGCATTCTATTAGACAACTAGATGAATAGAGCTATGTGCTAGATTCATTGCTAGATATTGAACACATCTTTATGCTGCACGATTTCTAGATGTGGTACTCATATGGTGACAGTGACTATGTAAACTAGATGCAATTAGGATTGTATGTTACTGAGATGCATAATGCCCATCTGCTATATGCATTGGCTAGAATACAACAAATTTATCACATAGGTATGAGAATTTCACAAATGCCATTAAAAATATGGTTTATCCCTTTCTAATTAAAGTGACCTGATGCAAAAATGAATAAAATAGGGTGAATCAAGAAACACAAAATGTCCGCTGCCTTGTACGCTAAGCCTCTGCATGTTTTCTTTGGTGGGAGTGTATCGTTGACCATTGCAATGTTTGTTGGCTCTGTTGTATGGTCCAGGTTCATGCAATGACCTTGTAGACTTCCATAGCATTTCACTAGATCAACTATCTAGATGAACATGCCTTGCCGATAAACTTGTTGCTAGTTGTTTCATAGGTCTTTTCCCTCTTGTGAGGTTTTAATGCCTATTTCAGTAAATTTGGACTTATTAGGCAAAATTTGGACTAAAAAAGTGTGAATTTAGAATTTGAAAGTGTCAATATCAACCTTTCTAAAGTGCAAAATTAGGTTCTAAAAGTGGCAATATTGGCTTTGAAAAGTGTGTTTTTTTATTCAAATAGTGTGTTTTTTGACTACTTATGAACCCTAAAATTGCAGTTTTTTATTATGAAACTATAAATTTCAATTCAAAAAGTGTGAATTTCAAATAAAAAAATGAAAATTTTGATTTGAAAAGTGCAATTTTCATTTGGAAATGCGCAATATTTTAAGGTGAAAAGAGCAATGTCTATAATATTCAGTCCTTGTTTGAATAACAAGTTTATCATTTCTTGTTTCGTTTTTGATATAGTATCAAGAATATCTATTTTTTTAGTAGTTTCCCAATGAGGCAGGAATTATCTATGTAATCTGTATAGGCACAACTTACTTACATAGTATTAACCAATAAACAATGTATTCTGCATCACAATAGTAATTTTCCTCAAATGCCTAGAGGCTCGTGGATGTTCCAGATGCTCGACGTTTGCTTGCCCAGCCAGGTTGATAGACATACTAGAAGGATTGTAACAAAATATAATTTTTTGGGGCTAAGATCCCATCAAACGATATCCATAGGAACATCCATCCCACTCTCAACACTATGCCCCATATGTTCTCGTTGTGCCTTAACTGCTGCAAGGCTCTTCTCATTTATTCTAATTTTTTCTCATGTCCATCCTAGCCTTGGTGACCATGCCCATATGATGCTATTTACATCGATCATCATATTTTCTTCTGCACCAACAACCCATTGTTGCTTTCTATTTAAGCAGTTTTTGTACAAGACCTTCAGATCCTTCGATGCTCCTGTTGGCTTCCACCATTGCACCTCTACTTTGTAGACCCAAGAGTACTAGCATTTGAATTCTGATAAATATTACCAATCGTCCTACCTAACCATATTGCACACTATGGCTCTGGTGATTGCACAATGACCATTTGTCCCTTTACAACATCCACTATTAGAATGAATTCATCTCTAGGCTTGTTGCATACTAGTCTAACATTGCAATCTTTCAAAGCAGGAACATTTTCCTTCAAATAGGCATCCATAATTTCATGTTCAAATCTTGTAGTTTCACTACTATGAATATCATGGATTTTCGATGGCCAAAAGTTAGTTGCTGACTGATCAACACTCTCGAAGGGATTGTCCAAAGCTTTATATACATCCTCCCAATAATTTAACTTGGGACGCCAAAATTGTTCACCTCCATTCTCAATCCCTCGATTCCAGAATGCAATATATGTTTCTATTTCTTTTTATTTTTCATCAATGTCTGAAGGTCTTTTTGATTGCAGATTTATAACCTAGACTACCCCACCAGAAAGTCTGTGCTACCATCTAGAAATGACCACCACAGATGAATAGGAGATGACCAAGATTCATCCCAAAGTGATTCCCTCCATTGCATGACTGGAATGTTATCTATGAGCTGGATTTTAAAAAACTGGCATTCTTTTATACTAATGATCTTGGCATTTCCATCCAAAAGGTGATGTTTCACAAAACTCTTAAAACCATAAAGTTCATCAATTAGATAAGGGACATAGAAATTTTGATCCCTATACATATCCATAACTTTTTAGAGTGGAAATATATCATTGCACATTAGTTTTATCAGTAGCATTCCATAAGTTCCATCTATGTCTTCATGGGTGTGTCCAACTGGGAGGAATCTAATTTCAACAATCGCGAACACTCTCCTTGTTGTTAAAAGAGATAAAAATGAAAATACAAAGTGGTTTTTGTTATCCCCTGAACAATTATCCATTTGCAACAACAATTATCGATATCTACTTTCCCCGCGCCTAAAAAAGAACGCTTGGAGAAAGGAGCGAACACTCTTTCTCCTCACTGTATTCTTTCAACACCCCAAAATAGAACAACTTGAAAAAAGAGCGGTCGCTCTTTCTCTGAGAATATTTCCACTTGCCAGCAAACTGTTCGAAGCAATGTTCCTATGAAATTTGTGTTTAGAGAGTCGATATCTACTTTTCCCACTACTAAAAAAATATCTGGAGGAAGGAGAAGACGCTCTTTCTCCCCAACATTATAAAGATCAACCATTCATTTTTCGTCATGTCCCCATGCTCCTCGTAGGGGTGGACGCTCTTTAAATAATTTACATCTTCACATAAATCATATATGTTCTTTAAAATTACCAAAACCCCACAATCGACCTACTGGGGGATAAAGTGGCAACTCTTTCTCCTCAACATCTTCTTTCACCACCCTAAAATTGAACAACTTGAAGAAGGAGCGACCATTCTTTCTCTGAGAAAAATTATACTTTCCAAGAAAATGGATGAAGCAAATTTTCAATGAGCTTTGTTGTTAAAGTGTCGATATTTACTTTCCGCGCCCCTAAAAAAGAACCCTTTGAAGAAGAAGTGGTTTCTCTTTCTCCTCAACATCCACTTTCAACACAACAAAATAGAGCAACTAAAGGAATGAGTGACCACTCTTTCTCTGAGATAATTTCCACTTTTCAGTAAGCTATTTGAAGCAAGGTTCCTATGAAATTTGTGGTGAAAGTGATGGTATCTATTTTCCCCGCCCCTTAAAAAGAACCCCTGAATGAAGGAGCTGACGTTCTTTTTGTTGAGCATCTACTTCCAACACCCCAAAATAGAACAACTTGAGGAAAGAGCGACCGCTTTTTCTCTAAGAAAATTTCCACTTGTCAGCAAACTGATTAAGGGGAAAATCCTACGAAATTTGTGCTTAACGTGCCGATATATGCTTTCCCCACCCCTTAAAAAGAGCGTCTAGAGAAAGGAGCGGATGCTCTTTCTCCTCAGCATATACTTTCAACTCCCCAAAATAGAGCAACTTGAGGAAAATCAACCGTTCTTTCTCTGAAAATATTTCCACTTGCCAGCAAACTGTTTGAAGCAAAGTTCCTATGAAAATTGTGTAAAAATTAATATATTAATATAAAGTGTTTTATATACATACCAATATATATTAAATGTTGATATTTAAAACTCTTTAAAAAATGTGAAGTTGCATATTAAATGTTAATATCTAAAAATTTTAAAAACTGTGAATTTGCAAACTTCTGAAAATAATAGTATAAAATAAATGAACTTAAATAAGTTAAATATGTTTATTTTTTTAAAAACAATATAAATAAATAGAATTTGAATTTGTTGAATTGTTTGTATTGTTTTGATATCAATATTTAATATGATTATTATATGAACCATTTTTATAACACTAAATTATTTAAAAAATATCAAATTCAATAATATAATCAATACAATTTTTCATAATAAAAAATTCAATTTTATAATTAGAAATAAAAATCAAGTAAATCATAATTGCAAATATTAATAAGGTAACTTAATTTCTTCTATAGATAAATATACATAATCCAAAAATCATGCTATTTTTTAAAAGGAAGAGAGATTCAGAAATTAAATTAAAGTATATTAAACTATAATTATGTTTATTAATATTTTGTATATTTAAGTAAATTTTAAATATTATATTAAACTAAAAATGAAAAGTGGAAAATGAGAAAAAATTTCACACTTTATAAAGAGCATAAAATATAAAAATTGCATATTTGCTTCGGAAAATTAGTTTAAATATTGTATAAACTAATATTAAGGATATGAATGGTACCATTTCAATATAAACATGTGGATTTAAGTTATATAATTTTTTGGAATAAGTATATATATATATACAAGTTGTCATATGTGAAGTAACGACAATACAACATTGAAGTGACAACAATACAACACTATTTCATAAATATTTCATGAACTTCTAAGTTTTGATAATATATGTAAATTTTATTTTATTTTCCTATTTTTAACTAATGTGATCAATGATAAAAAATTGTCTTTTCAAGGACTATAGGCTAATCAAATTTCAACACATATGAAAATAAATCGAATAAATAAAAACAGATTAATATTATTTTTCTCAAACTTTAAAAGTACTTTTGATTTCTTTGTATCATTGGCCAAACTAATAGGGTAAGGTGAAACGTATAGTCTCTGCCTACGGCAGGACTAAAAAACAGGCAAAGATTCTGCGTAAAAAGATCAAGTACGGTTGTGCCTTTTCGTCTCATTCAAAGAGATATGCAATGCAAATGCACTAATAGTAGTAACTTTGATATCACACAGTCCTTAAGACTGTGTCTCTCTTGAAACAAATCGCTAAACCAACAGAAAAAGAGCAGTCCAAGCTACGCAATCATGATGTGATATCAATATGTTCATGTACTAGCAGTAATTATATATAAAAAAACTTCAAGCAAACAACTTGGGGCTGCATCCCACCCATATATGCATATTCAGTAATTTATGTATGTGACCACGCTGTAGGGCATTGATCCATCAAATGAATGTGAAAAAGTACTTTAAGAGTGACCCAAGGAGAACCAGGGTAATGCCCCTTTCCCTTCTCCTAGAGAGTGCAAATAGTTCACCATACTATGTGCTATCATCAGTCAAAAGGAAAGCGTTAAAAAAATAGCATTTCAAGTTTAGCAGAGGGGAAGAAGAGGTTGTACTGAAACACAAATGCCCCTTCGGTTCGTAAAACAATTCTGCAACAATTGCCCTGAGACTCTGCGACATGTATGCTAGAGATTCCTACCATTTTCATAACAACATGAGAGTACTTACATGGAAATCAAGGAGCAAAAACACCTCGAACTACGTAGTTCCTCCCAACCATAGAAGCAGGCAAACAAATCTACTTGCCAACTTCACCCCTGAGCTAGATCACCACCTTTGATCAATGGACTAGTAACAACTGCACGCAGCACTCCCCCAAAGAGTTTGTAACAGTTTATATGATGGACTTACAAATCTCAGAGAACACTTAGCAACATACCCTCAATAGCAGCAAAATTCTCTCCATGCACAACACAACGTCATGTGCTATCCCAGTGCACTATTATATAATTTATTGTCCGAGTCTTGTGCCATCTCAATGAAATATCAAACAATCTCTTGATCCCTTAAATTGTGGATCTGGTCGGAGTTGTTGAGTTTTCGGCTTGGATTTGATTGATACTCAAATCTATTTTCTATCTCGTCCATTGTCTCTGGTGGTGTCCCCTTTTTAACTGATAGTTCCAAGTGTTTCACTTGTTATTAAAAATAAAATTATAGTTTATGGTGCCAAATATTCTCTCACGTAAGTGTGAGTTACAAATAGATTTTTAATATCTCTTTACAAAAATAATAATTGTTTTGTGAGTAAAATCATTAACTCGAAATAAAATAATAAAATGTTTGTGGGGGTATTACAAGTAGTGCTCTGGGTACGTTGCGTTGTGGTATCAAAGCAGTGTTGGGCTCTAGATAGAGTAGTGTTGGGCTCCTACACGATTTCTCAAAGAAAACCGCCATTGTTAATGGCGTCAGGGAAGAAGTAGGAAATGAGGAGTAATGATGCCAGTCCACAGTCAAGTTCAGATAAACAAAGATATTTGGACTTGATACACATTGTCATTCACCATCATCGTTTTAGTCAAATTGTATCACATAATATCCTAAGACATCTCGGGGGTTAAAACATACTATTTCTGGAAGCTATAAAAAAAAATATTTATATTAAAACATGGAATCATGTAAACCTCTTATGACACAGACGTTCCAAAAACTGTAAGCTAGTTTACACGCATAGACATGTTGGTATGGAGAAAGAAACATGCATAAAAGAACACATACAACAAAATAGTGCAAATTGATCATGTAATAGTTACATTATATTCATCCGATAAATTTCATAAAGGCTATCAGTCGAACAGGACAATGAGATAAATCAGTTGAACTGTCTTTCATCCCAATTATACAAAATGAATGATAGACCCTTTGCAAAATAGGCCAATCTAATACTATCCTTCTTTCCATTCTTCTATTGTCCCTCTAAAAGTACAACCCTTAGAAAAGGCATGCCTATACAAAATGTGCAGAAGGGCCTTTTCAAAATAGGACACAGTCCTCCCCTTCTATTCTTATATTGTTCATAGAAAACTAGACAAGGAAAACTAACAGAAAACGAAAAACTAAAAAAAGACGAGGAAAACTAACATAAAACGAAAAACTAAAAATGATCCTGAAAATACATCTCAGGGTTTAATGATTCCAGTCCATAGTCAAGTTTAGATAGACAAAGAGATTTGGACTTGATACGCATTGTCATTCACCATCATCCTTTTAGTCAAAATGTATCACATAATAGCCTAAGACATCTCAGGGGTTAAAACATACTATTTTCAGAAGCTATCAACAAAAAATATTTATATTAAAACATGGAATCATGTGAACCTCTTAAGAAACGGAAGTTCCAGAAACTATAAGCTAGTTTACAAGCATAGATATGTTGGTATGGAGAAAGAAACATGCATTAAAGAACACATACAAAAAAATAGTACAAACTTATCATGTAATAGTTAAATTATATTCATCCGATAAATTTCATAAGGGTTGTCAGCCGAACCAAACAGCTAGATAAATCAGTTGAACTGTCTTTCATCCCAATTATACAAAATGAATGGAAGACCCTTTCCAAAATAGGTCAGTCTGATATTATCCTTCCTTCCATTCTTTTATTGTCCCTCTAAAAGTTCAACCCTTACAAAAGACTTGCCTATACAAAATAAGCAGAAGGGCCTTTGCAAAATAGGACACAGTCCCCCCCTTCTATTCTTATACTGTCCATAGAAAAATAGACAAGGAAAACTAACAAAAATGAAAAACTAAAAATAGACAAGGAAAACTAACAAAAATGAAAAACTAAAAATAGACAAGGAAAACTAACAGAAAACGAAAAACTAAAAACAAACAAGGAAAACTAACAGAAAACTAAAAACTAAAAACTAAAAATGATCCTAAAAATATAAAGAAGAGAGCCTGGTGGGTGTGTTGCGTGGTTCCTTCAATTAATATCCATTAAATTTTCCCCCGAGGGAGTCTGTTAGCTAGAGGGGATTGTCCAGAGTCTACCGAAGTCGTTGGGCTCCTCTCGACGTCACATTGAGCTCGACTGGCTGCGGCGTGTTCGACGAGGAGTGCTCGCATCCATTCAATAAGTTATTCATTATTGTTTGCGAACTTGCGGTCGATGTTGTCCCCAATTCTCTTCTCCCTGGATTCCAAGTCACGTTTGTTGCATTTTCCCTCGAGCTTCTGCCGAAGTTATGCTATCTGCTTTTCCAACTGCTCCACTCTTCAACTATTCACATCACCATCGCTAGTCGTTCCAATAGGGCCACGACTCCTACCATCCGCCATGATTTATAATAACGAGATAGGCTTGAAGAACTTGAGTAACAAAGCTTCGTGTATGGGAGCTTGCCATTGAGCAGAGCACTGATCGGAATTCGGTGCCTACCCTTGTCTGAACCTTCAATACCCAAACGAGGAAGATGACTAGTGGAGGGAGAAACCGTCGAAGATAGAGCTACATTAGACAACATTTTCGGCGAGCACCAAGGAACAAGGGAAGATCCGATTTAAAGGACCAGCACTAGCGAAAATGAACAAAAAACCTGAACCCCCAGATACGAAGAAATCTCCAGCACCGCTGAAAATAAATTTGAAATTACTTGAAAGATGGGGTATATCAGATTACGAGTGAGAGACCTCACCCTGACCGACCTTTGAATGGGCTGATGGGACATATTCACTGCTAGGTTTCACTGATATAATCATAATGTAATCGTGAACGACAATTACAAATCTAGACTAAAAATCGTGCTTTGAAGATACCCACCTGCATGAAATCGCGATTTGATCGACTAAAATATGCAATTTCACCAATTTTTAGTTCGACGGATTCGACATAATGGTTGGAAATGAGGCGTTCTGTGATGGCCAAATTTTGGAATCAATCAATCCTATTTTCACGCACATCGATATTGGACGCACCCTCACCTTATAAAAAAAAATTGCCAGTCTTTGAACGAATCCAATCAGGCCACTTGTGTACTTCTAGGTTTATGTTTTTGAAGAAAATATGTATTTATATACTTATATGTCGATTTACTACTTTATGCCAAATTTGCCAGCAAACTATTGGCGGGCTCATAGCATGTCATGTTTTTTTAAACACACCATTCATCATGGCATCTAAATTACACAACTTCTACTGTTACATTGGTATGCTGTATTTCTGGACATCACAGCTGGAAACGTGCGGGAAAGAGACTTATTTTTCGGGCCAAATCGTTGTTGTTTTAGAATACGAGCATTCATAATAATAAACATAGAATAACCAAAATAATTATAACTTAACATTTTAAAATTAAAGAATTAACTTAAATAATTAAAAATAAAAATAAAAAAATTGCATAATTTAAGTAGTAAACATTCATATATAAAAAAATTATGGTTCTAAGGAGATATGATTGCAATTTACCGAGATTGGTAAGACCAAGTTCAAGAAACTTGAGATTATTATTTGGATATTTATCATTTCTATATGGCAATGCCTAGCCTTAACATCAAGCAGCAACCAGTATCCAATTTAACACATACATTATTTTTCTTTACCCATACTACCTGTTTTAATAATTCCATAGCATGATAATTTAAATTTCCATCTTGTAATTTCACTTTCTTCAATTAGAGAGAGACAAGAGTAGTACCTGGAAGTGGAGTTGTCCGAGCAACTCAACAATTTCACTTTCTTCAATTCCAAATATGAATCGGAGATATTGTACCTAGTTTCAATTACATAGCACCCCGGCTCGATTGTATCACTCAACAAGATACACAAGCAAGTGGCCTCTGTTAAACACGTAGTCCTCCCTAGGGATTCAAAACTACCCCGACATTGCTGAAGATCCGGAATATAAATTGATTTTAGAGTGAAGTTCTTCAACTCTCCAAAGAGTTAATAACCCCATTCAAATTCACACAATCCCACACCTATCTAGCAATAGAGAGATTGAGTACGGGAAGTCTACGAACATTTATTGACTAGATGGTTTCACCCCTACCTAATTGGGGCATAGGCCATGGCTGTCCCTTGATGGTGGACACAACTTCATCGGGGCTCAGTATTGGAATTTCACTAGAATTTTGCCTGTCATACTATTTTTTTTTACGTTTTGGGGTTTAACATTCCCCTTCACTGAACGTTTTACTTAAATATGTACCGCTTAGTAATAACATGTTAGTGTTGTAATTTGGAAGTATAAAATGAGCTAAATATGGATCAAGGACAACCAACCAGGTGTATTCATATTTCCTTTAACAAGTCCACATACTTACAGTAAATGTTAAAGAAGTGATAAATATGAATAGATCCATGAGTATGAAACCCTAACCTAAATATGTGAATAGATCCATGAGTATGAAAAAATAGATTATAATATCTTGTACAATATGGATAAATTGTTTTTATTTCTAGAAGTGTGATTTTGGGAAATAAAGAGAATCTACTTCCTAAACATAACTCCATCGTCAAGGAGAACCATGCTAAGGGTTAAGGTTCGACTGATAAGGAGGTGATTGGGAAGTTGCAATCCTTGGTTCAAGAATCTAGAAAAACTTAAGGGTTGTTTTACTTCCAAGTGGAGGACATTTTGTTGGTTGTGTTTTTTATGGAAATAATATTTTAGCTCACAAAACTTAATTACTATAGTTAAGTAGTAAGGGCGAAGGCAGGTGGGAGGCAATGAAGCAATCAACCAAAGGTTCAACTCAGAGAGGTCCAAAGTATGGTGGGGCTTCTTTGCAGTGTTACAATGAAATGGCTCTTAAAAAAAGGGTTTCTAGAGTTACTAGTTGTTTGGAAATTCCCCTTGGACTCAACTTTGTGCATTTATATCTATGCTCCTTCAATCAATGGTCACATATTTTTTTCTGTGGTGAAAATCCACATTTGATTTATCATGATAAGTGTGAGATGCACATATCATTTACCATGAGTGGGTCTACACTGAAAGAAGCAAAGTGGATTTACCATTAACTGATGTGTGTATATACCAGAGATCCAGTTTCCAAATGAGCTAGAAGAACTAACTTTAAAGTTAAAGAGAGAGAACGAGGATCCCATTCAGGTACGATGATCTCACTAATAGGTATGTGCTAACTTACATCATTGTCTCTAAACCGTTAATCTAAATTTTAACATAAATCTATTTATGCAAATAAATTGCAAAGGAAAGAGAGTTAAATCATAACCAATGGAAACCACTATAGGTGGAGTACATAATTGAAGCCTAAAGATTCCAACAACGTGGAATCAAGCACCATCAAAAACTTATGACAACAATACTGTAGGACGATCATTGAGATATGAGTTTGAGAGAAATAAAAAAATATTGGATATCATAAACATCCAAGCCTATGTTATTAACGGTACAAATTTTAGTACCCTAAATGAAAGACCTCTACCAAAGCCAAAAAAGGCATTGCAAATACTTCAACTACAAGGATGATCTGCAAAAAGTAGATTTCGGATCATCATAGTTGAGAAGTAATTTCTTCATGCAGATGATGTAGATGAGGCATATGACGCTTTATCCATGTAGGATGAAGTTCGACAGGCTCAAGCTCATGCTTTGGAGAGGAAACACGAGACCAAAGTGCATGAAAGTACAAATAGTCATACTAATTTCTACTCACCTACACTCAATTTCACATTATTGCATAGTTTTGCATAACATTTACATATAACATGCTTTAATGATTTTAATCAAATTCTACTGAATTACAAATCTTATTTCATGATAAGCATAATCTTCCAGAACAAGTATGCATCGCACTATGCTTTTCAACTCACCTCAAAAGTCCATTTTCTACAATAACACAATGGCGGCTTCTCTCCGAGTGCTTTTTGTATGAGTTGCTGCAACTGTGGAGTCCACACCACCTAAAGTGGCAACACCATTCACTATTTCAAAGTGAAAAAATTCATACGCAATGCATCATCATGGAGGTGAGACATTTAAAAAAAATACCAAGTTCTCCTTGAGAATGAAAAATTGCAAAAAATCCATACATTTCAGATAGCTTCCTTGTTTGGAATTTAGGACTGCGCCCATATGATTTTGTCCCATAATCTAGCCAAGAACCATAGTCCTTTCGCATGCTCTCACCCATAATTGAATGTCAAGGATACTAGAAGGCAAAGGATGCACATAGATGTTTCATATCTACTGTATTACTGTTGTTTCTTCCCACATATCTCTGCCCAGAAGTGCTAGCAATTAGCTTAGCAAAGATGGCAAGATACAGTACTAATCGAACTATTCCTTTAATTTTTTGGATTTGTTCTTCTAACACATCCTTCAGTTTCCAATCAATTATGATGCAACAAACACTGAAAAGAAAATGTCACACTGCCTCCATCCCAATAATTGAATGGGTCACCTATGGTACACGGTTCCAAACTTGGTGTGAATGGGTCTCTCGCCTGTATTCATTAGTAGATCATCATACAACAAGGAATGGAGTCATTCAAAATAGTCTCAGAAATACTGAGGGGGAGAGCCTTAAAAGTTTCAAGAAGCTCAAGCTCATGAGAAAAAGGACAAGTGGCTTAAAGCTATGCAATACAGGGAATATATTACCACAGAGGATATACTCCTCGCCAATGATCTCCACTACTTCATGATGGATACTGGAATGGGTACGAATTTTCTTAAAAATAGGGATGTGTCTGGTAGGGGCCTTATATAAGAGAGAGCTATAATTTTTGTCTTAATCGATCACTCCTCCATTCCAACTCTCTATTTCAAAGAGGAGTCATTAATAGCTTTAAAATGGCAACTGAGGAGAGGGCAAGGCAAGCTTCACAAGATCTGAATCACTTTGAGAGTGAACTCCCTTTACCCTAATTTTTTTTCAATACTAGTCAAATATAATTTGTTAACCCGTTACTCTAATTGACTAAGCTACCATTGACTAAAGCTTACAATACTAAGTCAGAATTTGTCGTGTGTTAGGTTTTCAGAAGATTGAGTTTCACATTAAATATTAAGAATAGAATGCTAAAAAATCTAATCAGAAGAGCACAAAGCATAATGGAGGGATTGATTGCTTACGTTTGCAGGGCCATTACTCGCAATCGTCGTAATTTGTAAGTTGTAAATGCAAGAGTCGGCATTATTATGAAATCCTTTACTCCAAAATTTGTGAGCCCCGATTTCCAAACCTCTGTAGCAATCCACCGAGTTGCTGACGCTTCTAATTTGGAATCTAGTGATAAGTGGGATCCTGGAGGGGAATCCGAGTGAGAGGAGGCATAGGAGAATGATATCTTTGCTGGCTTGTTTAGGGAAAAACCACAAAATTCCATTTTCAAACCCTGCCCCAACTACTTGTATCGGTATTGGAATGTTCGTGGTAACTAGTAATTTGGTAAATATTGATTTAAGTTGGGAGTCTGGGATATGCACAGTCAAATTAAGCTACTGCTGGAATTTGGAGGTTGGTCTCTATGCACATTCGCATAGTACAAATGGTTAGCTAAAACACACTTATCACGGAACAAAAACCCTATCTCCTGTAAAACACAAATGAAATCACTTAAATTGGATAATCTTACCAAGAAGCTGAGGCCGAAAATAGCAGAATTGAAAATGAACGAGGAAATAGTCCAGACTCCAACGAGATGTGGGTATGCTTGCAAGTTGCGGGCCTATTGCTTTCCAATCCCTGTCCCATTGGAGATTTGGAATTGGGCCTAGGCCATCACCTATTCACTATAGTATTAGTACATCGTCCATGATCTAATTCCATTGATTTTGCATTCAATAAACATTTAAGAATTTACCTAACAACTATCGTGGACTATAAGCCCAGCCTCCAAGTGGCATGGACCACGCCCCACTCCTAGACTATAACCACAAAAACCACATCTTGGCTTCCTGACTGGACTCCTAACTCAATATAGTTATTTATGACATTTTTAATAAAATCTAAAAATTCAAAATGATAGTTTATAAAAAAATTAAACATCTAACCAAACTTTTTGATAAAAAAAATTCTTGTATTTGACGGGAAAAATGCTCCAAGACGGGCAAATGCCCGTCAAATTCCAACACTGTCGAGGTTTGAAGAAGCTTTGGGTGGCAAGGAAAGACACACGGGAATCATGAAAGGTCTAAAGATGTGGGAACCTCACATTAGTGGCTCGACCAATTGGGCACGAATTACATTGCTATATTAATACTCTTGTACGTTGACCAAAAATTCGAGAAACTTAGTCACATGACATCATAGTTGTCCCATGGCCATGTGGCATCTCTATAATAATTTTATAATAAATTGTGTTTATATAGTTTACATTGATTTGTTTTAAATAATCTTACAATAAAGATTTATATTATATTATTTAAAAAATAATATGTTATAACTTAAGTTTAATTGCGATGAGAGGCGCATTCAACAGTCCAGTATTAGGACCAGGGATCAAATTTGAAGGGTAGGGTCCTATTTCACTTTGAAGGGCTAGGATATATTGAACCCTTCAATGCCAACATGGTAAAATAAACCATTCCTTTCATTTGAAAATGTAATAATAGATCAAAAATTCATTGTGTATTAAAAGCATTGTAATCCAATTTCTCAAAAAAATGACAAAATTTGCATCATTCCACTCTATAGCTTTTAATAAGCAATGTCTAACCCAAATAAACCAAGAACCCATATACAGAAAATTTTAGAAACATAAAAAATACCTGACAATATGAAAAAATCAATTGAAGAATATTTATAACCATGGAGACTGAATTAACAAGTAATCAAACTTCTAACAGAAAAATCAAGGTTGGATGAAAATGAAATACACTCTATACAATGTCCAATGAATATAGAGATTGATAAATACAAAAGAGAGTGAATCTAAAAAACATGTTCATGAATACAAAAACTATTATCTTGAATCACTTCAATAACAAACTTCACTCATTTAAGCCCTTTATATATGATTCTAGCCACTCAACTTTGTGAACTAGAGGAGAGACATACTCCCTTGGAGGAAATAATCATTAGGGGAGGTGTCATATTCTGTTTGTAGTGGTGATGTACACATATGCATGTGGGTAGTGGACGGGTGTTGTTGGGGCGGGTGTGTCCTTCCTTTTCTCAGGAGGAGGCCCCCTTGGAGTTTGGAGAGGGTATGATATACCCTAGAATGAACATGGCAAGAAAGGGTGGAAGTAGCTTGAGCAATGTTGACGATGATGGTGGAAATAGCTTGAGCAAGGGGTGAACTTGAAAGTGGACAACAAAGTGCAAAGGTATTTGGAAAATGACTGCCACAAATTACCCATTGGGAATTGGTGGTCCCTTAAGTACTCTAATGTTATTTCAACATTAGTAATCTTCTCATAAGATATGAGATTTAATCTTTTGAGTTTGCTTTTAAGATTTATCCATATCTCAAACTCTGCTCTCAACTTGTCTACCATTGCATCACCAAGTATGATTCTTTCTAAATAATCAAACTATGCAACATCATCTCTCTTTTGAATTAGAATGTATTTGTACTCATCCTTCTTATACATATCACCATTCCCATCCCATGGAAGACGTAAACCAAGACTAGTGCAAGACTTTTCTTTATAAAGACCTTTGAATCTAATAATCTATTCATCCAATGATTTAGCTTTGTCTTGAGTTCTAGACATCAAGACCTCCTTGGTAATCATTTGGTTGGCTATCTTTATCAAATGAGTCTTGTTTTCAACCTACAAGTCCTCCAATTGTTTCATAGTTCTACTAGTATTAAGGAAATTTATTATTTCAGCATCCTACTCAGTCATTTCTCCAAGTTGTTTTTCAATGTCATCTTTCATTTCCTTTTGACATGTTTAATACATCTCTAACTCATATTGTATAAGATCAAAATAATCTCAGCTATCTAGCATTCCAACTGATATTTTGTCCCAAAGGGTCTTTCTAGTTCTTCTCAACAACTCTTCACCCTGGACATCTAGTTGCATCTTGGTAATTTGACTTTTTAATTCATTTATCTTTGACTCTTGATCATCAATTGTATCGTCTTTTATATTTGCTTCATCTACTAGTTCAACAATTTTGTTATCTCTTTGGATCAACTCTTCTTCAAGCTCTTTGATCTTATCATCTTTGTTATCTACTTATTGAACATGTGTGTCAGGCTCTTTCATTGCATCTGTAAGTGCTCCTTTTGTTTGTTTGTTTTGCTTCTCAGGCTCTCTTGAAATATGCTTTGCCCCCTTTGAAGGTTGATCTATCTCTTGTAAGCTTGGAGATGAAATTGGAGAAGTTGGTTTGTTTGCTAATGATGTTATTTGTATCTCAAGAGAAGCTATTTGGCACATTACCTCATTTATCTGGTTTTCCCTATATTCTGCCGGATTTTTAAATATTAGCATACATTCATATATGTGCTCCTTTCCTTCCTTCATTTTGGTTAGCTCGGGAGTTTGCACTGGTTGAGTTGCAGGCATATTTAATGGCTTCCTGAGATGGGCTATCTCATTATCCTTTTTTTACAACAAATCCTAAGCTTGGGAAGTGTCAGTTGGATTTACTCCCAAGGACACAACTTTGCTTTCAAGCTCTTTTATATAAACCTGTTTATCCTTAACTGCTATTCTCTTTTCCTTTAGTAACTGTTCAAACTTATTCAATGTTGTTCTCAACTTTTTCTCTATGACCACAGATTGAACCACCTCCCTGCAGATCATGTCACTAGTTTGTCTATACCAATCCAACTTATCTAATTTCCCATAATGTTTGAAGTGGAATTCATATTCATCAACATTCCAATATTTAAATGATGAAGGCATGGGAGTTAAAGGGTGCATTACTGGCATCCTTAAGGTACTATCCCGTGTATGGTCTTCCACAGTAAACAATTTTTTACCAGCTGGATCTATTTGCTTCTTCAAATCTCTCACCACTCCCATACCCTTATCTCTTATATCCAAGTATTTATTTTGAATATTTGACTTTGTTGGAATTGGGCCTATTATAGGTGATGATGTCTATGAGCTCTAAGGTATTAGAAATTCTTCAAAGGGATAATGTATGAGCGTGACTGGTGATAAATATTTTATGACCTATAGTTGTTTCATCACCTAAGTCTGTTAACTTCGATGGGATACCATCTTCTTCTTCTGCTTCAACCAATGCTTTCTCTCATTCTTCATCTTGCTCCGTTCTTGGCTTCTTGCTATGAGGCTCTTGATCAGCACCATCAATATCCATGTTTATCTGGAGCACTTCAACTCCTCTTTTTTGGCCCTGCTACAAATTTGCATCTTCATGCTCTTGCAAATTCCTCAAAATGTCTGAGACTTCATTCGAGCTCTTATTATTTGCAATCACTTCCCAATGAGGCTTGGGAACATATGTATATGTAAAAAAATTGTTGGCTACCCTCATATTTGAAATGATTTGGTGAGGATCATATGATCTAGATTTTGATTTCTCTAGGCTTAATTGCTTTAGATATTCATCCATATATTGTAGAGCATTTAATCCTTTTATTAAAAATGGCCCCACATCACTTGGCAACAAGATTGCTCTTTAATGTTTGAAATGAACACAATGCATGTGGTCAAACATGAACCTCTGCCTAGTGCATTCCATGGAAAATACTCTAGGATTAAAGAATGAAGGCAGCTTATAAGGTTTTCCCTCAAAGCCATAGATCCTCAAAACTGTATAATATTCATACAATAACCAGTCCCCTACTCTTGTATCTGGGTTTAATTGTAAAAGCTTCTTATTTTCTGGGAACATCCTTGGAGGAGGAGCATCATGCATTAAAGAATAAGTGATTGACATGACCTTATTGACAAACTCTTTATAATTTGGGTTCCTTGGCTTTGTGAGAATGAGATTGCTCCATTCAAATACGGGCAAGGGATTTCCAGCTTCATCCTTAGTTTGCACATTTAGCTCACTATAGAACTGTGAATTTTGGTACAAGAACATATAGAACATATATGAAGGGTACCTAAACCTTTCTAGAGCAATAATATCTAACAATAAGGTGTTGATGGCCTGGGATAAGTATTTATAGAAGTCAAATTTATGAGGCATGAAAGTAGGAGTTGGGTTCAAACAACTGAGAAAACCTAGAATTGCCTCATCAACCATATAATCATTGTCATAACCTAACCAAGTACAAATCAGGGATATATTCGCTCTAGCATTCTCATGGAAGACAATGTTTTCATATGGAGGATCTAGAGCATTGGTTACAATCCCCTACTTGAAATAGTGAGACAGGTATTGGTTTCTTTCCAAAGGTTGTGGGATACGTCTGCTATAGATAGGTTATGTTCATTTAAGGGTAGAAGAATTTGGTGTTCTAGGAAACACAACATCTTAGCAATAGTTTATATGTTTACAGTGCAGAGCATTTTTGAGTAATCTACAGTTATTATGGCCTTTTTACTAGGTGAATATCTGATGGAGCACCATGTCACGAATTCAAGAAAATAGAGTATATGGGGCAAATAGCTCTAGCCAAATTGGTCTCCCAAAGGTGATGGGGATCCCAACCAGTCGTGTCTTGGGATCTGGCTTCTTTAAGAGTGGCAATTAGGTCTGAGCCCGTTATAACAGTATCATAGATGTTAGTGTGATGGTCAATGATGTGCTCATCACTAATGAATCTGGGTTACTTTCTAAGATTTACGTTTTATTGCAGGGTTTAGTTGTGCTGGGCTAGGTTCAGATTTTACTGAATTACAACAGTTTAAACAAATTTTAACAGCTAAAAGCAGGGTTAAACAGACATACTGGTTAATAGATTTACCTAGAAGGTTAAAGGTCATCGGAAGTCAGTCGCTCAGAGGGGGTATGGTTGACTAGAACGGGCTTAGCAAGGTTGGTTGGGTGCTGATAGCAGACTTATTCTCCTCATAAAATGGAAATATAGGACAAAAAAAAGCATTTCCCTCTTAAACAGTCAACATCCAATCAAAACTTGACATTAGGCAGAGTTGGATTTGATGCGGGACCACCAATTCCTAATGGGTAATTTGTGGCAATCATTTTCCAAATAGCTTTGCATTTTGCTGTTCACTTTCAAGTTCATGAGCAAGGGTCAAGAGTTACTCAAGCTAAAGCTAAAGGCTCTTAAAGGGTAACCATAAAATAAGCTAAAGGCTCTTAGAGTAGTATAAATAGGAGAGGAAAATTTTCATTTTCATCATCCAAAATTGAAGAGCTCAAATACAAGAGTAGAGGGTAAAATTTCAGGGAAAGATGAAGTGAAGAAGGCCGAAATTCTAGTGGAAGATGAAATCTTGTGATGATTTCTACTTGGTTTTGTTTTGTTTCAGGTCATCTTGGAATTTTTAGTATATCTTTGTTTTCGTGATTTTCAGACCGTGAAATGATTATGGGATGGAGCCAAGATTTGTGAGTGCATGTGGTAAAAATTTTAGATGCTAATTTGCTATAGTTCTGAAGATATGACCTCGAAAAGTTAGGGTTTTTGAATAATCTTCAAACATGTCAATTTGACATTTTCCTTTTAAGTTTTGATCCAGAATGTTTTAGATATTGCCCTTTGGAGGAGATGCAATAGAGATCTTGAAGAACATATGGTTAAAATTTCAGATCTCGGTTCGCTATATTTTTCAAAGATATGAACTTGGGCAGTCAGGGCTTTTAAATGACTCAAAAATCATCTTTAAACAAGTTAGTTTGACATTTTCACTATAAATTTTGATCCACGACGTTTCAGAGAATGACCCTTAGAGGAGATTTCGTAGAGATATTGAAGAATATGTGGTAAAAATTTCATATCATTACATGTTAAGATTTATACTTGTTAAAAGTTAGGGTTTGTGACAATGACATAGACAATGAAAATTCAAGAGAAGGTTGACAAAATCTTGCATAGCTTTCTCATACAGTATCAGGATCACAAACTTGTTGGCACATTGGATCAACATACTTAAAGATGATCTTGGTAATTATCTTGGTACATTCTATGTTGACCTTGGCATAGATATTATTGGTGATTGTATTGGAATATTCCATGGTAATGTTATTGGCATGAGATACCTCTTTTGGAATGTACAATGAGGTCTATGATGTAAGGGTTTTGTTATCACATTTATAGTAGTCCGGGCTACCATATCTTCATATCGGATTCTCCGTATTTTTCTTAGCCAATCCTTTACATTGAGATGCTTGAGATCGGAAATTGATGAGCATTTATTCCAGGATCACTCATACTTTCACACAGCCCCAAAGAAGATAGTACAACCTTATGCCATGACTGAGCCTCATGAGCTCAGATTTGATGAACGATGTTGCCATTTTCTTCCATGCATAGCAGTGTGATAGTGCCCAGATGTGTACAGTAGCAGTGTTCCAATGACAGTGGATGGTTCAGATGGTATGTACAGGTATATGACCCAGCAGGTATATGGATGTGCATTGGTTATGATTATTTTTTCTCTTTTGATCATTTTAGTAGCTTGACTTGGTATCTAGTGGTCATGATATGGCGGTATACATATGTTATTTGGATATGGTTGATTCAATGATTATCAAAATGGCCTAATTACTTAGAATAAGAAATTCTTGTTTATACTCATTGGTTTTCCCCTCTTTAGTAGTATGGATGTGATCATTCCCACCATTTATGGTTTGCTAACTTTGGCATCATCTTTCACTTTTCCCATCCATCTGTTCTCTCCCATTCTGGTTTTTTACCCTAACTTACACCTTAGCCTGTTATATGGAGGACCTCCACACTTTTTCCTCTATGTTGGATATCATCCCTGTTAGTTTGTGTCTCGGCTCTGAGTTGGCAACAGAACATACCGAAGCCTTGATCCTTCTAGGCTAGGAGAACCCATTGGTGTTGGTTCCTAAGCTTAAGTGAGTTGGATTTGATGCCTTGACCTCTCTGTTCGGTTGCCCCGATGTTTGGTCCTAATTGTGGATAATCCCCCTAGTTTACTGAGTTGTGTTGGATAGACCTGAAGCAAAATGTAATACCATCATTACATGCATGAATGAACTATTGTTATATATCTTGTGCAAGCCCATGGAGACAAATTAAAATCGTGCTTTTCAGCACAATGAAAGAGGGTTATGAAATTGAATGAATTGAAATGTGAAAACACCCCGGATGAAAGCTGCAATTAGTTGTGCTTCTAAGCACATGCAAAATCCAAGGGGTCTTAAGGCCTAAAAAGTAGTGGTAAAATATATGATGAATCCAAAGACTATTGGCCATGATATTATGTAATGATTAAATTCCTCGCGGAGCCTACGGGTTGTGATGTGAGATGGAATAAGGGATAGTTAATTCCAAGTGTCCCCTAGAACCTCAAGTTACGGCTAGTTGTGCACCTAGTCACGATGGTTCTAGTAAAGATCCTCACGGAGCTGGATTCAGCTTGGATATGAGCTGTAGACATTTTCGAAGGTTGAATAAGCACTTCTCAAAACAACTCATTCCATTTGTGAGACACTATCATTCCCTGTGTGTTTATTATCCAACATATGTTTAAGTGTGTATTCCATTTTCCCTTATCCAAAGTATCACAGTGTTGAGTTAGTAAATTCATCCCCTTATCCTAGCCTTGCATTTCTCACCTTCACCCATTGCTAGAAAAATGATCACGGCCATGAAATGAGTATATTCTTGAGGTTTTGTTTCGAGTAGTTGGTTAATTTTAAACTTATATTTAATATGATTATTGCTTAACCGCCAATGAAATGATACTTCATGCTTTAAGAATTGCTATTAGAATGATTAAAAGATAATACCTAATCCATTTGCACTTGCAACATCAGGCATTTTGAGCCTGTCACAACCCGATCTTTCTGAAAAATTTAAAATTTTTATTTTAACAATAAATGTTAATTAATAGCATTCCTGGTCCTGTTTAATTTCAGTAACTAATCATAATCTTGTTTAAAGATTCTGTCTTACTACAATTGTGATTTTTGTGATTTTAAATGTTGACTGTTTTTGTTTCAAACTGCAAAGGGAGAGCTAGCCATAGCTGACTGGCTTACTTAGCTTATGAGCTAATGCATAATTTGTCTTTTGTTCGCAGGCACACCGATGTAGTATGGATCACTGTGATTTAATTTTCTTTTGTAAGTATCAAACTTCTTTTCCCTGCACTGTATAAACTTAAAGAAGATCTATTTACTATTACTGGTTGTCGTGTAAGATAGTAAGGTTCTTTTCATGAAAATTTATACTTGAATTAAGATTGATAGTCTGCCTCGACATGGTATCTCTTATCCGGGACAGTATCATCAGGTTTTGCGATGAATTACAAAGTTTCCCGTCGTATCCAATGCGATATGAACAGGACCCTATGTTAATGATGTAACTATCACTGTAACAATTTGTTTGTATCATGTTTAATGTCTACATAAGGTGACGTTTGCGTTATGTGATGTATTGTCAACTATTACCGGTGATTACTGCTGTGTTCATGTGTTATTAGCATGAGTGGGAGTTGTGACACCTCTAGCGATGTTCCAATATATTCATCTATGTTTCAAGGTCCCAACGTCCACTTAGTATTATTGTTTAACTTGTGTCATCTAACTCTGTCTTGATTTTAATCTATGTCCATGGTATGGACCTGTAGATGAATTTATGTTTAGACATCATGATAATAAATATTGTTATTTTCATTGTTGCTTAATTAACAATAGTATCGAGAGAAATATGATGATAGGACATAATAACAATGGTGTATCCCATCATATGGTTATGGTAACATTTCAAGGTTTTAAGGGACATGGAGTTTTCACTTGAAAGTTGACTACATCATTGTTTAAATGATTGTAGGTAAATATATAAGGTGCCCTTGACATTATTCGATGGCTTGGTTTCAATATATATATAATACAATGATTATCAATCATAGTGGTTCTCTATACGTTGAACAAGGTTTATATTCATGCAAGGATTTGGAATCGGTGATCAATTATTCGAACTGCATCATACTATAGGAACTCGACCCATGTTACGTTGATAAATTACATGGCTACGTGGTTGGCTCTCCTCCATGCATTTGGTGATATATAAGCTAATAATGAAACCCT
The DNA here is from genome assembly GCA_027924585.1 of Larix kaempferi. NCBI lineage: Eukaryota > Viridiplantae > Streptophyta > Pinopsida > Pinales > Pinaceae > Larix > Larix kaempferi. The sequence goes on from BSBM01000469.1 coordinate 18,424,323, forward strand.
ACCTGGTCATTGTCTTTGCCTTCGGGCTCGGGTTCTAAAGGGAGAAACCCTCCATGTCTGAACTCGTTAGTTTGGCATTGTAACAGGCTATTTGCTTAGGTTCTGGTTACGTTATTTTCATTCTTCTGATAGTATAGAAGTCTTGAGCTCTGAATTGGCGTCTGCTACATTTTCATTTGTATCCTGGTCTCGTTGTCATCACCATTTTTAGTCACCTGCTACTTACAGCTTTCCACTGTCGCTGGTGTGAGTATGAGGCAGGGTTTCGCTGTTGTTTTTATCCAAGAGGTGGTTGTGCATTTGGGTTTGGGGGTGTGCTTCTCGACTGGTTCATTCCCAGCTTAAGGGTTTCGTCTGGAATGTTGCCTGTCGCGGCTGTCAATAGAATAGTACTGGAAATTTCCCTTGCTCATCTAACTGAAGAATGAAATGGGGTTTCGCTACATGTTTCCACTGGTGGCTACCAGGTTGTCCACGGGTTGCTTCCTCCATGGCTCTGGTAAGATAATGGGTTCACAGTTTTGGTTTTGCACAGATTGTTTAGATTTACACTAGTATTAACTACTCTCGGCATTCAATAATGTGATTAATATCTCTCGGCATTCGTTAATGTGCAGGTCACGCGGTTCTGAAGGTACACAGGGCTTCATCTCCAGCGCTGGCTCCTCCGGGTAAGCCTGGTTATCCACGGCTGTCTCTCCCTTTGTTGGTTTTGTTGTGCTAGGGTTGAGTTTGGAGGGGAACTCCTGTATAATGGGTTGTTATGGTTCTTGTGACATGGATACAGTCACATGTATAAATTGTTTTGTTTATAAAAGAAAGGGTTGATACCTGGCATGTCTATAGAGAACCATCCACGGCTCAGACTGTATGAGGCCAGGGTTGTTATTGTCATTGTATTTTCTATGTGTAGGGTTTTACCCATGCTGTACAAGTTAATAGTTACTGTGATGTTGGGCCTGTCATGTGGCCGTGTATCATTCTGTGTGTTGATAAATGAATAGAGTGTTTAAATATATAAGGACTGTTTTGCATTCTCCAATACTTGCAAGTATGATAACTCTGCTGTAGATGAATCCATGTATCTGTCTATCTGCGTTTTTCTTGGATTTTTGAGTGTTTAAACAAAAGAATACTGATGGTTTTCTACCATTACTGTAATGGTTAATTAGTATAGAGTAAACCCTGGCGAACTGGGAAATCTCTTTCGAATTAATATATACATGTAAAAGTGATTGAGTTCAGTGGTGACTGGAAACGAGTTGGGAAATTTTGGTGTTTTGTTTAAATATAGAATATAACTGTGGATAAGAAAATATACATAAACGATGTATAAAACCTCCTGTAGGTTCGGTCTGTCATATGAGGCATTTCTTTTCTTTTGTTTTCACCCTATCGATTTAATAAGGTCTGGCTACGGCCGTGATAAGTTTGCTATCCACTCCCAAAGGGTAATACTGAAAATGAGATAAGTCTTAATACAATAAATAATTATGAGGGTTGTAACAGCCAACAATGGCTACGCTCGTTGATGGCTTCCCTGCGTTTAAAATGTGTGACTATAGATAAGACAACCTACGACAGAGCTGTGTATTTCATATAATACAAGCTCTATAATGAACAGTGATTCTATGCTTATGATTTGGATCGTGAAACAATAAAGTCTCTATGTACTAAGACTTGGCCTCGAGCCAGTCAAGATATTTGTCTTGTTTTATAATAACTCTGTTAATCTGTGTTGTGACAACATGGCTATAAATGCCATAGTATTAAGTAAAAAAAAAAAAAAACAAATTACAGTTTATGTGTTTGAAATTTGACTATGATTTTTATTTAATAAGATTGTATGGGAAGTTTTTAAACGATGAAACATGGTTGCAACCACATCTTTTGGATATTCGATAACTGTCAATGATATTCTGAGTAAAAGTAAATAGAATGACATGAGTTTTGTTCTCCTTAGCTCGGTACAAAGAATGACCTGTATCTATAGTTGACTGAAATATGAAACAGATATATATATACAGGTATATTGCTCAAATAGAAACTATTCCTGTACATTTTTCTAGTAGGAAATATCTCACAGTAAATCTAAGATTTATCTATGTCTGTTCTTATGATTTTTTTAATAAATATAATTCTGGAATGACTACTGTTTAATATTCTGTCTATTATTTAACTATTAATAGAAATTCTAGAAATAAATAAACATGATATTTGACTACTGTAACAGTAACAAATATATTCTGCATAGGATAATTACTCTATTTACGTGATAATAGGAATTACAGAAAAACTGATCTACTGAAAATAAATACTGTTCAAAACACAGTGGAGATAGTCCATTCTACATTTAATTTATTAAATAAACAACAGGAAGAGTGGCAGAACCTGTTTCTATGGCAGACAATAACAGCGATGGGAGGCTGTTCCTCCCTACCAATTCCTGGAGAGTGCCCAAACAACACTTCTCAGGACCCCCGAGCTTGCTCTGGTCTAACTGGCTGGAACTAGGTACAGCCAACAATTCCCTCAGCCAAAACAGCTATACTAGAACCAAGTTACTGCAACTTCCTGACTCAAAACACTTCCTTACTGTTTTCCCACTTCCTCAATGGGACTCCTGAATAGCATTCACCTGAATGTATTCTCCCTCTAGAACAATTGCTGACCCCCAGCTCAGTTCATTGAGTAGTATTTAAAAGATTGCCTAGGTCTTAGTTGGGTTAACTGTCATTAATGAGCCACCTGCTCAGATTCCACTTTCTTGGGGAATCATGACCCCAAAATATAGGGAAGTTGCCACCTGCAACTCAGGAAGTGTTTGAGGATGCTGCCACTTGTCTTTTGTCCTTCCACCTAATTCCATCCACCAGTTAGACCAGTAACCTCTTTTAACAGCTCTCCCATGCTGTTGTCTCCATAATTTATTTATTAATAATAATTATTCAGAATTTACATTCCATTTCTGGAGACTCTGCTGAGTCATCCATTCCTACTTAGCATTAAATTAATCATAATGTTTCAGGAATATTAATAAAATAATTACATTATTTTAATAAAATTGGGGTATGTGACATACACACCCCCTTAAAATGTAACATCGTCCTCGATGTTACTTATTCTTCTTCTTCAGCCACCTGCTGGAATAGATGGGGATATGCTTCCCGCATCTTACTTTCCAGCTCCCAGGTAGCTTCTTCAGGACTAAGGTGCTTCCATTGCACCTTCACTTGTCCAATTATGCGGTTCCGTAGAGTAATTTCCCTCCTCCCGAGGATACAATCCGGTTCCACCAGAACTTCCCCTTCTGGTTCTACCTGTACAATGTTCCAATCAATAACATGAGTAGCATCATGAACATACTTTTTCAAAACAGAGATATGAAAAACATTGTGTACTTTTAAATTTGGTGGTAATGCTAACTGATAAGCAACTTGACCGATTCTAGATAAAATTTCAAACGGACCACAGTAACGTGGTGCTAATTTTGCACAACTTCCTAATCTTAGGGAGCTCTTCTTTGGCCTTACCTTGATGAACACATGTTCACCTACCTGGAACTCTTTAGGAGTTCTTTTTCAAATCTGCTTGACTCTTTTGCCGATCCTGGGCAATCTTCAAGTTCTCCTGCACTTGTTTCACAATCTGTTCCATTTCTTTCAATAAATCAGGTCCTAACACTAATCTATCTACTGGATTACTCCAAGAGATAGGAGTGTTGCATTTTCGTCCATACAAAATCTCAAAAGGACTAAACTTAGCTGATGATTGATAGCTGTTATTGTATGCAAATTCGGCTAAGTGTAAATAATCCTCCCACTTACCTGGTTGATCTTTAACATACATCCTTAACAGATCTTCTAATACTTGATTAACTCTTTCAGTTTGTCCGTCCGTCTGAGGATGGAAAGAGGTGCTGAAATTCAAAGTGGTGTTTAATCCTTTGAACAAGGATCTCCAAAAATTTCCTGTGAATTTGGGATCCCTGTCTGATATAATAACTTTTGGAATACCGTGTAACCGAAAAATCTGTTTTAAAAAGATATCTGCTATGTTTGCAGCCTTGTATGTGGTTTTAACAGGAATAAAGTGTGCTGATTTACTTAATTTGTCCACCACTACCATAATTGAATCATTCTGATGTTGATTTTTGGGTAAACCCGTAATGAAATCCAGGCTGATTATTTCCCATTTCCAGCTAGGAATAGGTAAAGGTTGCAGCAATCCAGCTGGATGTTGGTGTTCTGTTTTTACTTGTTGGCAGTCAAAACACCTAGCTAAATACTCAGCTGTTTCAGATTTCATGTTAGGCCAAAAATATTCTTTTCTCAACATGGTGACGGTCTTTTGATAGCCTGGATGCCCAGAGTAAGGGGTTTTATGAATTTCGTCTAAAATTAACAGCTTAACTTTAGGTGCATTAGGAATATACAGCCTGTCTTTAAACAATAAAAATCCGTTTTCATTTAAACTATACCCTTTTATCAAACTTTCTGTGGGTTGTTCTTTGGCTGTAGTTTGTAAATGCTGATAATTTTTGTCTAATTTTATCCCTTCAGCCAGCTGTTCATTTAAGTCAGAGGTATAAGTGCTGCTAGCTGATATAAAATTTAGCTTTGCATTTCTGCTCAAGGCATCAGCCACCTTATTTTCCTTCCCTTTTATGTGTTGGATTTCAAAATCGTATTCACTTAGGAATGCCAGCCACCTGGCTTGTCTTGCATTTAAATTTGGCTGATCTAAAAGGTATTTCAGACCTTTATTATCTGTTAGTAAGGTGAATTTTCTGCCTATTAGGTGGTGTCGCCACATCTTTAAAGCATGAATTACAGCAGCTAATTCTAGGTCATAGGTGGCATAATTCTTTTCATGGATTTTCAGCTTCCTAGATTCGTAAGCAATGACATATCCTTCTTGAGTCAGCACTCCGCCTAAACCATCATTACAAGCGTCGGTGCAAACTACGAAATCTTTATTTGGGTCCGCTATTCTAAGAATAGGTGCAGTTGTCAATAAGGTCTTAAGTTTCTTGAAACTTTCTTCACACTTCGCATTCCAATCAAACTTCTTGCCTTTCTTTTGCAAAGAAGTGATTGGGTTGGCTATTTTTGAAAAGCCTTCAATAAACCTCCGGTAGTAACCGGTAATCCCCATGAAAGATCTAACGTCCGTCACATCTTTAGGTACTGGCCATTCTTCAATCGCCCGAATCTTTTCGGGATCCACTGAAATCCCTTCCTTAGTGACTACATGTCCTAAGTACTGGATTTCATCTTTGAAGAAGTCACACTTACTGAATTTCGCAAAGAGCTGTTGTTCTCTCAGTTCTTGTAAGACTATACGTAAGTGTTCTTTATGCTCCTCCTCACTCTTAGAATAGACTAAAATGTCGTCGATGAATACGACAACAAATTTATCCAAGTACTTATGCATTATGTTGTTCATTAAGCACATAAAAACAGTTGGGGCGTTAGTAAGCCCAAATGGCATTACGACAAATTCGTAATGTCCGTACCTTGTTCTAAAGGCTGTTTTGAAAATGTCCTCTTCTTTAATTCTTACCTGATGATAACCCGATCTCAGATCGATCTTGGAGAATACCGTAGCGCCACGTAGCTGATCAAACAGATCATCAATACGAGGTAACGGATACCTGTTTTTGATCGTCATCTTGTTTAGTTGACGATAATCTATGCAAAGTCGCATAGTTCCGTCCTTCTTTTTTACAAAAATCACTGGTGCTCCCCAAGGGGATACACTGGGTCGAATATAGTTCTTATCTATTAACTCCTTTAACTGAGTTTTCAACTCGTTAAGTTCCAAGATATTCATACGATACGGGGCTTTTGAACTGGGAACAGCACCTGGTACCAACTCAATTTTGAAGTCTAGCTCCCTCTTGGGAGGCAATTCAGGGATTTCCTCAGGAAAAACGTCAATAAATTCATTGACTACAGGGATGTTCTCTACTGTTTTCTGGTTGCTTTCGGACTTATCTGTCTCATCTGTAATAGTTACAGCATAGGTCTTGCACCCTTTTCTGACTGCTCTTTTAAGTTGTAAGGCAGAAATCTGCCTAACTACTGTTTTCCTAGGGATACCCCTGACAGTTACAGGCTGTCCACTACTGTTTACACACCTAAAAGTTTTGTCAAAACAGTTTAAAACGACCCTATGTTGTTCCAACCAGTCCATTCCGATAAGTATGTCATAAGAGCCAAGTGGTAAGATGTTCAGTTTAACTGTAGTTCTAAAATCATTCATGTTTAAGATGCATTCTTTTACATAACAGTTTACTTTCCTCTTTGCCCCAGTAGCTAATTGTACAGACCAAGAATTATCAAATCTTTCAACAGTCAAATTACATTTTTCTACCAGCTGAGGTGAAATATAACTAAGACTAGCACCTGGATCTATTAAAATAGTAATAGGGGTTTTGTCAATCATACCTCCTACTTCCACCATGGAAGTTTGGTAGTCAGCCTGGTGGTTTTCCAACGCTGCATTGATTCGGGGCATAGTTCCTGCAAAATCCCCAACTGTCATTTCATCTTGCACAGTATGAATATTGCTGATTTGTTTCTTTCTGTTTGGGCAGACTGAAGCATAATGTGGCCCATTACACTCCCAGCACTTGACAGGTTCTTTTCGCTCAAAGTTTTTAGTGTAGTTTCCATGGTTATTAGGAGTCTCCTTGCTGTTTTTGTAATTGTTGGAATGACTGACAGCTCCATTTTTGTTTCCCTGGAAGCTTTTACCATTGAAGTGGTTTCCGTTTTTGCCATTCTTGAAACTTTTATGAGAGGCAAATTCCTTTTTCTTGTACTCCATCTGATTGCTGTTCTTTTTGGCTTTCCAGCTGGCTATCCCCTCTTTCTTTTTATTCTGTTCATAACAGAAATTGGCTTTGCGCATGGCTTCTTCCAGTGTTTTGGGGTTGTCATATTCAATTCTGTCCTTGATATGATAGGGCAGACAACTAAGAAACCGCTGTATTTTTGGTTTCTCTTCGACAAAATACGGTACATACCGCAACAGACTTAAGAATTTACTGTTTAAGTCCTTCATCGTCATAGATCCGAGCTTTAATTCATAAAATTCCTTGGCCCTCTCTTCATAATACTGTTCGGACAGAAATTTCTTCTTGAAGTATCTTTTAAAGGTACTCCAATTAACTTCTCTTTCTTTGATCCCTTTGACCCTTTTCAGATCTTGCCACCATATGTCCGCCTTTCCCGAGAGGTTGTAGATGGCCATTCGTGCCTTCAGCTGATTTGAGTAGTTATAGATCTGAAAATATTTTCTCATCCCGGATAACCAGGATTCCGCCTCTTCTCCAGTTTCAGATTCTCCATTGAAGGTTGGGGGCTTTATCTTCTTAAACTCCCCGGAAATCTCTTCATAAGGCCGGTACTTTTTCCTTCGGTTGTACAGCTCAGTTTCACTGCTGTCACTGCTAGTGTGATAACTAGGTTGTCCTTTTCTTTCTTCAGACGATGAACTGCTGTCGGATTTAGCTGGTTTTGTCCTTTTTGACCCTTTTTTATGACTAACTTCTTCTGAGTCAGCTCGTTTGCTCCTTCCTTCAGTCTGAAATTTTTCTATCAATAGCTGATTTAACTGCTCCTGAGTCTTTAGAATCCTTTCATTATCCTTCTTGACTGTTTCCATCTCTGTCTTTAGTCCTCTTATGGTCTGCATCAGCTCAGTGGTGTGAGCAATTGCTTCTTCTGTCTCAGGTTCTCTTGACATCTGTCTTGTCACTGCATTTGGAGATTCCTCCTCAGTGTATTCTCCCAGTTTTTCCATACCTGTCTGAAAAATTCAGAAAAAAAGAAAATTTTCTGTTCTGTTCATGAAACCGAAATATATGTTAGTACTTTATAAAAAAAAAAAAAAAAATTCTTTTATGGTCACTGTTTTTCGGAAGTTAGTGGAGTCACATCCAAGCCTAGTGTCTGAACCATGCTCTGATACCACATGTCACAACCCGATCTTCCTGAAAAATTTAAAATTTTTATTTTAACAATAAATGTTAATTAATAGCATTCCTGGTCCTGTTTAATTTCAGTAACTAATCATAATCTTGTTTAAAGATTCTGTCTTACTACAATTGTGATTTTTGTGATTTTAAATGTTGACTGTTTTTGTTTCAAACTGCAAAGGGAGAGCTAGCCATAGCTGACTGGCTTACTTAGCTTATGAGCTAATGCATAATTTGTCTTTTGTTCGCAGGCACACCGGTGTAGTATGGATCACTGTGATTTAATTTTCTTTTGTAAGTATCAAACTTCTTTTCCCTGCACTGTATAAACTTAAAGAAGATCTATTTACTATTACTGGTTATCGTGTAAGATAGTAAGGTTCTTTTCATGAAAATTTATACTTGAATTAAGATTGATAGTCTGCCTCGACATGGTATCTCTTATCCGGGACAGTATCATCAGGTTTTGCGATGAATTACAAAGTTTCCCGTCGTATCCAATGCGATATGAACAGGACCCTATGTTAATGATGTAACTATCACTGTAACAATTTGTTTGTATCATGTTTAATGTCTACATAAGGTGACGTTTGCGTTATGTGATGTATTGTCAACTATTACCGGTGATTACTACTGTGTTCATGTGTTATTAGCATGAGTGGGAGTTGTGACACCTTTAGCGATGTTCCAATATATTCATCTATGTTTCAAGGTCCCAACGTCCACTTAGTATTATTGTTTAAGTTGTGTCATCTAACTCTGTCTTGATTTTAATCTATGTCCATGGTATGGACCTGTAGATGAATTTATGTTTAGACATCATGATAATAAATATTGTTATTTTCATTGTTGCTTAATTAACAATAGTATCGAGAGAAATATGATGATAGGACATAATAACAATGGTGTATCCCATCATATGGTTATGGTAACATTTCAAGGTTTTAAGGGACATGGAGTTTTCACTTGAAAGTTGACTACATCATTGTTTAAATGATTGTAGGTAAATATATAAGGTGCCCTTGACATTATTCGATGGCTTGGTTTCAATATATATATAATACAATGATTATCAATCATAGTGCTTCTCTATACGTTGAACAAGGTTTATATTCATGCAAGGATTTGGAATCGGTGATCAATTATTCGAACTGCATCATACTATAGGAACTCGACCCATGTTACGTTGATAAATTACATGGCTACGTGGTTGGCTCTCCTCCATGCATTTGGTGATATATAAGCTAATAATGAAACCCTACCTGGTCATTGTCTTTGCCTTCGGGCTCGGGTTCTAAAGGGAGAAACCCTCCATGTCTGAACTCGTTAGTTTGGCATTGTAACAGGCTATTTGCTTAGGTTCTGGTTACGTTATTTTCATTCTTCTGATAGTATAGAAGTCTTGAGCTCTGAATTGGCGTCTGCTACATTTTCATTTGTATCCTGGTCTCGTTGTCATCACCATTTTTAGTCACCTGCTACTTACAGCTTTCCACTGTCGCTGGTGTGAGTATGAGGCAGGGTTTCGCTGTTGTTTTTATCCAAGAGGTGGTTGTGCATTTGGGTTTGGGGGTGTGCTTCTCGACTGGTTCATTCCCAGCTTAAGGGTTTCGTCTGGAATGTTGCCTGTCGCGGCTGTCAATAGAATAGTACTGGAAATTTCCCTTGCTCATCTAACTGACGAATGAAATGGGGTTTCGCTACATGTTTCCACTGGTGGCTACCAGGTTGTCCACGGGTTGCTTCCTCCATGGCTCTGGTAAGATAATGGGTTCACAGTTTTGGTTTTGCACAGATTGTTTAGATTTACACTAGTATTAACTACTCTCGGCATTCAATAATGTGATTAATATCTCTCGGCATTCGTTAATGTGCAGGTCACGCGGTTCTGAAGGTACACAGGGCTTCATCTCCAGCGCTGGCTCCTCCGGGTAAGCCTGGTTATCCATGGCTGTCTCTCCCTTTGTTGGTTTTGTTGTGCTAGGGTTGAGTTTGGAGGGGAACTCCTGTATAATGGGTTGTTATGGTTCTTGTGACATGGATACAGTCACATGTATAAATTGTTTTGTTTATAAAAGAAAGGGTTGATACCTGGCATGTCTATGGAGAACCATCCACGGCTCAGACTGTATGAGGCCAGGGTTGTTATTGTCATTGTATTTTCTATGTGTAGGGTTTTACCCACGCTGTACAAGTTAATAGTTACTGTGATGTTGGGCCTGTCATGTGGCCGTGTATCATTCTGTGTGTTGATAAATGAATAGAGTGTTTAAATATATAAGGACTGTTTTGCATTCTCCAATACTTGCAAGTATGATAACTCTGCTGTAGATGAATCCATGTATCTGTCTATCTGCGTTTTTCTTGGATTTTTGAGTGTTTAAACAAAAGAATACTGATGGTTTTCTACCATTACTGTAATGGTTAATTAGTATAGAGTAAACCCTGGCGAACTGGGAAATCTCTTTCGAATTAATATATACATGTAAAAGTGATTGAGTTCGGTGGTGACTGGAAACGAGTTGGGAAATTTTGGTGTTTTGTTTAAATATAGAATATAACTGTGGATAAGAAAATATACATAAACGATGTATAAAACCTCCTGTAGGTTCGGTCTGTCATATGAGGCATTTCTTTTCTTTTGTTTTCACCCTATCGATTTAATAAGGTCTGGCTACGGCCGTGATAAGTTTGCTATCCACTCCCAAAGGGTAATACTGAAAATGAGATAAGTCTTAATACAATAAATAATTATGAGGGTTGTAACAGCCAACAATGGCTACGCTCGTTGATGGCTTCCCTGCGTTTAAAATGTGTGACTATAGATAAGACAACCTACGACAGAGCTGTGTATTTCATATAATACAAGCTCTATAATGAACAGTGATTCTATGCTTATGATTTGGATCGTGAAACAATAAAGTCTCTATGTACTAAGACTTGGCCTCGAGCCAGTCAAGATATTTGTCTTGTTTTATAATAACTCTGTTAATCTGTGTTGTGACAACATGGCTATAAATGCCATAGTATTAGGTAAAAAAAAAAACAAAACAAATTACAGTTTATGTGTTTGAAATTTGACTATGATTTTTATTTAATAAGATTGTATGGGAAGTTTTTAAACGATGAAACATGGTTGCAACCACATCTTTTGGATATTCGATAACTGTCAATGATATTCTGAGTAAAAATAAATAGAATGACATGAGTTTTGTTCTCCTTAGCTCGGTACAAAGAATGACCAGTATCTATAGTTGACTGAAATATGAAACAGATATATATATACAGGTATATTGCTCAAATAGAAACTATTCCTGTACATTTCTCTAGTAGGAAATATCTCACAGTAAATCTAAGATTTATCTATGTCTGTTCTTATGATTTTTTTAATAAATATAATTCTGGAATGACTACTGTTTAATATTCTGTCTATTATTTAACTATTAATAGAAATTCTAGAAATAAATAAACATGATATTTGACTACTGTAACAGTAACAAATATATTCTGCATAGGATAATTACTCTATTTACGTGATAATAGGAATTACAGAAAAACTGATCTACTGAAAATAAATACTGTTCAAAACACAGTTGAGATAGTCCATTCTACATTTAATTTATTAAATAAACAACAGGAAGAGTGGCAGAACCTGTTTCTATGGCAGACAATAACAGCGATGGGAGGCTGTTCCTCCCTACCAATTCCTGGAGAGTGCCCAAACAACACTTCTCAGGACCCCCGAGCTTGCTCTGGTCTAACTGGCTGGAACTAGGTACAGCCAACAATTCCCTCAGCCAAAACAGCTATACTGGAACCAAGTTACTGCAACTTCCTGACTCAAAACACTTCCTTACTGTTTTCCCACTTCCTCAATGGGACTCCTGAATAGCATTCACCTGAATGTATTCTCCCTCTAGAACAATTGCTGACCCCCAGCTCAGTTCATTGAGTAGTATTTAAAAGATTGCCTAGGTCTTAGTTGGGTTAACTGTCATTAATGAGCCACCTGCTCAGATTCCACTTTCTTGGGGAATCATGACCCCAAAATATAGGGAAGTTGCCACCTGCAACTCAGGAAGTGTTTGAGGATGCTGCCACTTGTCTTTTGTCCTTCCACCTAATTCCATCCACCAGTTAGACCAGTAACCTCTTTTAACAGCTCTCCCATGCTGTTGTCTCCATAATTTATTTATTAATAATAATTATTCAGAATTTACATTCCATTTCTGGAGACTCTGCTGAGTCATCCATTCCTACTTAGCATTAAATTAATCATAATGTTTCAGGAATATTAATAAAATAATTACATTATTTTAATAAAATTGGGGTATGTGACAGAGCCTGGGTCATATTTTGATCATTCTTGACATGGTCAAAACCAGTTTGACCAAGTCAACCGCAGGATCTAAGATGAGTTTGGACATATGATGTTCAATATATATTATTTGTGGTCCTATGGTTCCCACTTGATGGTTCCATTCAGTAGACGCAGGTTTTATTGGATGGTTAGATGGATTTTTATTTATTATTATTATTTACATACCATTATTTATATTTGTCTAGGCATGGTTTTGCTTATAGATGGTTATCCAAGTGGTCATATGATGTATGAGCACTCATCTCTAGTACATGTGGACCTTCTAAGTCCATTGGGACACTCATTTTTCAGTTATAGGCACTTCAGGATGAGATTTCACTCAGAATGTCACTTTATTGCATTTTTGCCATATAAAATGGTCTATTAGCACAATAAGAGATCTTTTTGGTTCACCTAGGGCGCTACAGAGGAAGTATGGTGTCCAGCCACTTGATATTACCATATTACCATGATCCCAAACATTTTGGCATAGTTAGATTTGTGCCCAGGGGAACAGGAAGAGAGATACAGACATTTTATTCTTTTACAGGTGATTTTCTGAGGATCATAAATGGAAGAAATGGTTACTGAGGAAATCGATTTGGGAAAATGAGGCAAATAAATGGCATGAATTTGATTCATAGGACTTGTGTGATGCATCCCACACCTTCTAGCACAGTTTGCAACATTCAGTGGAGCCCACACACACTCCGAGCTATTATTTTGTATTTTTATTATGTTATTGAGGGGGCACGATTTGGCCATGTGTCACAGTATGTTATTATTGTTGAGTTACCATATGTTATTTTTCCTTGGGGACATGCTAGAGAAGGATAGTTACACCTCATAGCCCCACCGTGAGCTTATGTCATGATGTCTAGTCACTTTTATGTGGTGCATCCCCCTTAGGGTGACTTAGCTAGTGTGCCCCCTCTATTATTGAGTTGATCCATGTGTTTTATATTTGGGATCATCTTAGCCATTGATTATCACTTATGTATATTTTGATCTCAACCACTTGTTAAAAAGGTGGTTAGGATTTTGGTCTCTATCATTCATATTTAAAGGAGAGACCCCCCTTATTGTAAAGGGACTTTTGGCTCTTGGTTACTGGAATAGAAAATATATTTTGTGAGAAACTCTTTTGATATTGATCTGGATGTTTGGCTATCTCAATTGAAAATGATTTTCCATTGCATTGAAGATATTGGTGAATATCTTGCACATCTTTCGATCCACATTTTATCTGCAGGTGAAGAAGACGACTTGGAGGAAGGATGCACTGGCTGGGGAGACTTACCTTGTCTCTCTCTTTCCAATTGGTTTGATTCAGATAGTGATTCTTTCTTTGTACTACTTATTCTCTGTGATAATTTTCTTCATTTGCATTTACCTTCATTATTGCTTGCTAATTGAATTTATCATTTTGGTTTTGCAAGAAGAGAGGGCCGCATTAGTGGAACCAAGCAAATTCATAGAGGCGAGAAAAAACATCAAATATTCACTTGATCTTTGCGGGAGTATTCCTTGACATACCATCATCCATTTCCATGATCCATGTAGGCTTGCAAGGTACGCAATTTATTCTTTTAACTTACCCATCTGTCATTTATATTCAAACCCTAACTGCAAATTATTCAGAAAATTCTCCTAGCCCAGAAGGATCAAGACTTCGGTAAGTTATGTTGCCAACTCAGAGTCAAGACACAAACTAACATGGATGTTATCCAACATAGAGGAAAAAATTGGGAGGTCCTCCCTATCAAGGCTGAGGTGTAAGTCAAGATAAAAACCAAGAATGGGAGAGAACGGATGAATGGGAAAAGTGAAAGGTGGTGTCAAAGCTAGCAAACCATAAATGGTGGGAATGATCACATCCATACTACTAAAGAGGGTAAAACCAATGAGTATAAACAAGAACTTCTCATTCTGAGTAATTAGACCATTTAGATAATCAATGAAGCAACCAAATCCAAATAGCATATGTATACCGCTAGATCATGACCACTAGATACCAAGTCAAGCTACTAAAATGAGCAAAAGAACAAAACAATCATAACCAATGCACATCCATATACCTGTTGGGTCATATACCTATACATACCATATGAACCATCCACTATCACTGGAACACTGTTGTTGTACTCATCTACACACTATCATACTGCTCTGTATGGAAGAAAATGGCTACATCGGTCATCAAATCTGAGGTCATGAGGCTCAGTCATGACATAAGTTTGTATTGTCTGCTCTGGGGCTGTATGAAAGTATGAGTGATCCTAAAATAAATGCTCATCAACTACCGATCTCAAGCATCTCAATGTAAAGGACTGGCTGAGGAAAATACTGGAATCTGATCTGAAGATATGGTATCCTCGGATACTATAAATGTGATAACATCTAGCTCCAGCCATGACAAGTGCTCTTCTGAATAGAGCGCTTGAGAACCTCAGAATATCTGGTCCTCCTCACTCTGTTACTCATATCCTCGAACGTGCACTCTAGCTCTACATCATCTTCAAAATATATACCCGTTGTCTGCAAAATGCAAATGAGCTATACCAAACTCACAGACCAGTCGTAAGTAACATTCGTATATAAACAAAAATATAAAAATAACAATATTGAATTAAAATGTTGAAAGTAAAGAACCTAATCTATTAACAGGAACTCAAACTTTTATTATCAGGAACAGATAAATAAAAGGCACTCAAGACTAACTACCAGCTTCGAAAGTGAGCTTAAGAAAAAGGTGCTAGACTCAATGGCAAAAATATACTATACTACTGCTCAAGTGAGCTTATTCAGTTCCTACCTACTCTAAGCTACCCATGCAAACAAGTACTAAGTGAAGTCATAGATCCAATGCATCCATTCATCAAATTGATTAATGATTCCTCCTTGATGTTCTTTAACAATACAAGTCAAGATTAGATTAAAGATTAATGAATTTAATATCAATATGTTCCTGACTCGATCAAAATTTGAGAAGCTATTGGAATAGTGCAAAATGAAATCATGCCAAGGACGAGATTGACTGATGTAAACATCCTCTATCAGAATATTGATAGGATCATAAAATTTATGCAAGTTATTGTTCAAAATGTATGGAGGGAAAATATGTGATAAAAAATTCAATTCCCCTTAGCTCACACTGTTTTCCTCATCTACCTGACTAGGACACTCAATTTTGTTCACTTCGTGAATGATGGACGACCAAAGTGGGGATAAATTGTAATAAAGTAAAATTGAGATTGAGATCAGCCCCACTTGTTGTTCAAAAATAGAGAAACGATGAAACCGATCTTTAAACCTATTTTCAAGCCACCAATAAGAAGGACTGATAAATTAAGAACTATTATTGATCCAAAGTGAGTGAAAAGGGAAATGAAGTGCTCTTTCTCCAATTATGTGACAACGCTTAGACTCCCTATTGAAAATTTCAGAAGCAAAATATTGACTAGACCACAAACCAAAAGAAGATTCAAAAAGTTGGATGGGAGGGTGGATTGAAAATATGTATTTTCTCCCAGATGGATTGAAAAAATTGACCTTGGAGTTCGATAAAAGGGAAAGTCTTTCAAAATAACATTCTTAATTTCAGGAATGATTTCAAGTTCTCGACCAAGTTCAATACTTACTACCTAAGGACAAGGCTCACCATAACTATCCAAATCCAAGAATTGAATAAATTTATCCTGATCAGGGATTGAATGGGAACGAATGTCAAGACTAGATGAGTTAAGTGAAGGATTGTTTGTGAACTTCCCATCATTAGTTAGACATTGATTTGAAAAATCTATTAAGGAAAGCTCTTGATTAGTTTGATTCATTAACCCATCCTCATCATGAGATTTCTCTTCAATTGATTTATCATTAAATTCACAGGGATTCTTAAAAGGGATCTCAAGAGCATCTTCGAAGGATTTACTAATGGAAGAATCAACCATGGATACTTCTTGACAGAAATCATTGGTATCATCCTCTTCATCTGTGACTTCTTCAGGTAATAATGACATGATTTTGATAAGTTTCCCTCTTGTGTCAATGTTGAGGCAATAATCCCAAGGAGTTGAAATTTGCTCACTGTCATACATCACTTTCTCGTGAAACTCTATTGTTTAGGAAAAGAAGAATCAATTTGATAAGGACAATCATTAGTTAATTTATTATCAGTATCCTGATCAGCTTCATCAAGTTGATTTTCATCAAGACACTCATTGTCTGATTGTTCTTCCATAGATTCGTTAATGTTTTCTCCCCACTCACTTATTAGCAAATCCATGAACATGTCATACCCAGTGATGGATCCCGGGGCTAAATGATCAAACCATAATCAGGCATCCCCTTCTAGGGACACACCAAGTGCTCGCATATAGACATCCTCACCATCGGCACTCAGAGATTCCATATAGTTCCAGAGGGCATCCAAATGAATTTCAATAGACGTTTCATTACTTCCATCAAAATGAGGCAACTTCCTGATGTATACATTTGGCATAAGATGAGGTGCCCCATAGATTTCTGAAAAATCAAAAGGACATAGCTTGGGTTTCCTAAAGGCTCTAGTTTCTTGAGTTGGGTGAGAATCATTTACCAAAAGATTTGGCTGTGTTTGATATTTTCTAATTGATTCACTAGGGATATTTGGGGAAGAAAATTTATTAGATGAATGAGGCAAATGATGGGTACCACAAGAATCTTGATATGCAAGTTCATGCCCATAATTATGTTGATAATTATCCTCATACCAAAATCTTGAATTTCTTTCATTATACTCTTTTATTTCTTTTGCGGTCCGCAAAAAGTCAAAGAGAATATATGGGTTCATTATGAATTATAAATTCAAGATTCCGCAGTGGAGTCTATATATAGGTTCTCTAGTGGAGGCGCATTGTGGAGTCACCAAGTGAACCACAAAAGTAATTAACCGAAAATATAAATGTTATAGGAGAGGTGAGATGAGTGAATTAAAATGGTGATTAAGTTAATTATTCAATGGATAAATATAATCACCAATGTAAAAGACCAGATGCAATAAGATATAAGATAATGCACGAACACTCACAGACACCGAAGGTAAGCCTCTACCTCCCCGGCAACGGCGCCAAAATGTTGGCAAAGAGAACTGGAGTGGAGCTAAAGAATAAATGTCGAACCAAGGTAGGCCTCTACCTTCCCCGAAAATGGTGCCAAAATGTTATCACATAACTTGTAGTTGCCCCAATAGGTGATCCTATACAGGACAGTAGAGGGGACAGGCAACCAAAGAGGTGACACAAGAGTGCCTTGATTGGCGTGACAACCAATCCATATTGGGGATCGAGGCCCTCTTGTGTCACCTATTTGGTTTGTCGTCCCCTCTATCGTCATGTATAGGATCATCTATTGGGGCAACTGCGATTTGTGTGATAATAGTACCAGTACCAGCGCACCTACAGAGGTGCCCCAGGGAGAGGGGGTCATTTTTCTGACCAGGAGGGGTGTTTTAGCCAACTTTTTTTAGTAGGGGTTATGCCCAGACCCTCTGGTTTCTCCCTTGGAAGTACTATGGCTTAGTGGCATTGTTGACTGCCTCATGAAAGGGCTTGAAGCCCTGAGATTGGTGTGTGGGGATTCCAGGGGTGGGTCACTGGGTCACATGACCCCAACCTTGAGTTTTATTTCTGACGACAGATCTTTCAGTACTGAGGCATATGTATCTCCTCCAAGTCACCTCCCACACCCTCCTAGTCCTCCAGTTCACCAGCGCCCTCTCTCCTTGGGCCCCTCTTGATGATGACATCATCCTCCAGTCCAGGTTGCAATGCTTGATTAGGGGGGGGCGTTGAGGGATTTTCACTATTGTTGGGGTTAGATGGGGCATGACGACCCCCCCCTCGCCCCCCGCAATATGGCCTTCAGAACAGGATGATATGCTTATGTTTAGCCATTTTAGTCACGTGTGGGTAAAGTCTGGGGAAAATACCCCAATTTACCCACAATTTTGATTAGTTTATATTATTATTGTTTTAATTTTAAGTTGACATTTTAAAAGGCATGTCGGCCTGGATATTTTTATTTTCGTAAAGTGAGTGTGAGAAAAGTATAAATACACTTCTCCTCACTTCATTTTAACATAACTTATGGGATAAAACTTTTCATGCTGATTTTTGCCCTCACTGGGGCTCTTTGATTGATGCGCACCTCCTGAGGAGAATTTTACTTGTGGTTTGGAGCAATTCTTGGAGTTTCTCTTATTCTTGCTTGCTTTGCTAAGGTGATGCTAGATTTGTTGGTTTAACACATGCACAAGGAGGTATATATGTTCATTTTTTATGTCTCTTTGTTAATTGTTGGAAAATGATGCTTGTGTAGGATTGAATGGTAGCCATTAATGCTGCATTTTGTCTCAACTAGGTCTTTTTCTAACTTTTAGTCACCATAGCATTGTTAGGACCTCCCCCGAAGGAGTCCTTCTTAGTCTTGAGCTTTAGGTCTTCGATTTTTTCCACTACTAGGCCTCCTTCAACCAACCTTTGAGGTTGTTGATGAAGGCCCTAGTTTCCAAACTTGCCAAGCACCATCTCGAGAGGGGGGCCTCTTTCTTTGATGCCCTAGGGCTGGGTTAATTTTCTCTTGAAAAGGATTCCCCGTGTTTTCAAGATCAAATGTTATTACCGCTGCCCAACATTGGGATGTTATTGAACGTTGTTTTATGCTCACTGACACTACTCATCTAGATGTTAAGTTTAAACCTTTTGCTTCTTGTTTGATTGACGAAGCTGCAGAATGGTTTAAGTCATTGCCTGCTCGAAGTATTGCTAACTATGTTGATTTAAAGACTAAATTCTTTGATAGATGCGAATAAAAGAAAGATCCTATGATGTTGAATAATGCTTTGATGACTATTAAAAGAAGCGAAAATGAGACTATTGATGAGTTTGATCGCAGGTTTGATAGAATTATAAAAGAGTTCTCTGCGAATTGCAAACCTCAAGATCCAATGATCTTGTCATACTACTTAAAGGAATTTTCAGGTGATTTCATGTTTCATCTCAGTCTGGACCGACCAAGCGATCTTGCAACTGCTAGGAAAAAGGTAAGGGTTCTAGATGACAGTTGGAAGGCCCAACACTTCTGGCCACTCAAGAGCTAAACCAAAATTGAAGAACAAGGCCTCTTATTCCAGTAAAGGCCCTGATCCAATGAACATATTGATTGAAGAGATGAGACAGTTGAGGGTTGACATGACTCTACAAACTACTACCATGCAAAACCGGATTGTGTAGCTGGAAATAAATCAACAACCAAGTCAACCTCGATTTCTGCCAAATAATTTCAATAAAGCTCCTCCACAACAACAAAGGCCTCTCTCATATTTTGAGCCTACCAATGCAGTAAGTGATTTTCCATATTATTGCAAGGCATGTCGTAGCTTTCATGACGAAAATACTTGCGCCTACTATATGGAGTATATCATGAACAATATCCCTTTCGAAGATGATGACTCTGAGGTATGTAATTTGTTTGAAAGAAAGCAATTTAAATTATCTAACAAGCATATGCAGGAGGTCAGAAAAGGTTATATTGACGCGGACAAAGTAAATAAGCTTCTCGAAGAAATGCCTCCTTAGGAACATATTAGAAAATGGTATGAAAACAGAACAATAGGGGATACTTATCAGAGAAGAAGGTTCCCTCCTACAAATATGGAAAGGGAAAAGGCTCCTTCCCCGCCACAGGTAATTAGGCCTCCTATTGATTTAGTTATTGATGAGTCTTTAAGGATTGATGTTTCAGGTGCCCTTAACTCTATGAGGGTACCAGTGCTGATCTCCGAGTTAGAAAAGATCCCATCGGTTATAGAACAAATTGCAGAACACTTCCACCTTCAAGATCAACTCTGGGATAAGAAACCAGTGGTCAACCAGGATGAAGAAGAGGATACTCTGATCATATTGTCCAATATGCTACCAACTGAGAATAAGAACCCTGGACATAAACCCTTTTTTATTTCTTTATGCATTGGTGATTTAGTTTTACATAATTGTATGTTTGATTCTGGGGCTTCCACTAACGTTATGCCATTAGCTGTGATGAAAAGGTTAGGTTTAAATATATCAAGACCATACAGGAATATGTGTGCTATGGATTCTCGAGAAGTGAAAGTATGTGGGGTGGTGGTAGACGTCCCAATTCGATTAGCATTGCATCCTACCATAATGATAAAGATGGATATCGTTGCCATCGATTTACCAGAGTCATGGGGTATGTTGTTATTCAGGAAATTTGGCTCAGACTTGGGAGGGATTTTATAGTTGGATTTATCATATGCCACGGTTCCCACTCCTGAAGGAGGATACATTACTCTACAAAGGGAGACTATGCGAAAACACCACATGCAGGATCCTAAAGAACCATAAAATGAATACATTTGTCAAAATGACATCGGGTCATACTCATTACTTACTACGGAAGTTGCTCCTCAAGTAAACACTGACAAGTTATGGACTTTACACTTCGACAGGGAAAAATGCCTAGCAGGTATGGGTGCAGGTGTCATATTGATATCTCCCAGGTATGAAGAACATTGTTTTTCATTTCGATTAGAATTTGATGGTACTAACAATAATGTTGAATATGAAGCTCTGTTATTGGGAATTAACATGGCTAAGGACTATGGTATAAAATTATTACATGTGTTTAGTGATTCTGACCTGATTGTATGCCAAGTAAAAGGGATGTTCTCGTGTAAAAAGACGCAATTGAAAAGGTACAGGGATATTCATGTCCCAGTTCGATTCGCATTGCATCCTACCATAATGATAAAGATGGATATCATTGTCATCGATTTACCGGAGTCATGGGGTATGTTGTTATCCAGGAAATTTGGCTTAGACTTGGGAGGGATTTTATAGTTGGATTTATCATATGCCACAGTGCCCACTCCTGAAGGCAAATACATCACTCTACAAAGAGATACTATGCGAAAACACCATGTGGAAGACCTAAAGAACTAGAAAATGAATACATTTGTCAAAATGACATCGGGTCATACTCGGTACTTACTATGGAAGTTGCTCCTCAGGTAGACATTGACAAGTTCTAGACTTTACACTTCGACGGGGCAAAATGCCAAGCAGGTATGGGTGTAGGTGTCGTACTCATATCTCCCAGGTATGAATAAAATTGTTTTTCATTTCGATTAGAATTTGATGGTACTAACAATACTGTTGAATATGAAGCTCTGTTACTAGGCCTTAACATGGATAAGGACTATGGTATAAAATTATTACATGTGTTCGGTGACTCTGACCTGATTGTATGCCAAGTAAAAGGGATATTCTCATTTAAAAAGATGCAATTGAAAAGGTACAAGGATGCAGTTAGGTTGGCAACTGAAGAATTCCATGCCATATCATTGGAATCCATTCTAAGACTACAGAATCAAACAGTTGATATGGGCTTGCAGTTTTCTCATCTACTTTCGACCCGACCAATACAGTACAGGATACAGGGAAAGTTCAGATGGTGTTTCTCCCTTCCGTGCCTGACAATTGTTGGATTTTGTACAACAACTTCGGAAGATATTATTCATTATATTTTATTGTACCTTCATTGTACTTGTTTGTACCTCCTAAGGGAGATGAACTTTATGTAATCAATTATGTAAACACATGAAAGAATCAATGTAAGCCTTGGGGTGCAAAAGAAACAAATAAAAATATTAAATTTAAATTATTTATTTCCCCCAGGTGAATTCGGCCCAGTTAGGGAATTTTACAGTTTTGCACTTGTATAAATAGGAGGCTAGTGCATCTCATTATCTCATTCACTCACTTAGCAAGTGTGCATCACTTGGAGGAGGTTGATTTCGCATCACTTGAAGGAGGAAGCTTATTTGGGGCATCTACTTGTGAAAGATACTTTCACATTCTTTCTCTTTTCTTATTTCTACTCTGATCTCGGAATTATCATCTCTCTACGAAGGTTGCTGGGTTTTCTCCCATTTGGGTTTCCCAGGTCAAACTTTGTGTTGTTGTTTTGTGCTTTGTCTTGCTTCTAGTGATCTTGGTAATGCATTTATATTTTATGCTATGAATGTATGAAATTTAACATGGTATAAGAGCCATTCTAGAAGAAGCCATTGCCAAAGCATTGTCGAAACCCTGTCGGAACTAGGGTTTCATCTTATGAAGTCTCCAACCATTTATTTTGGAGAAAAGAAGCTATAGGAATTTTGTTTTTTTCAAGGCACATCTATTGGTGAAAACTGAATTCAATTTCGAGAACTTTCAATTTTTGACCTAACTCTATGGCTGCAGCAGAATTAGGGTTTCAGTTTTAACACATCTCTCTCCATAGATTCGGACAAGCCCACCATCTATTCAACTCTCCTTGGCAAGGCGGATTTATCTGTGGGTTCAGTTTTTCAAATTGTTAACTTTCATTTTAGACCTAGCTCCTGCTAGGGTTTCTGAACCAAATCTGCAATCAAGATGATTGGGATGAAGGTTGAAGATCGTTTGGAAGGAGCCTCCAACTTTATCTCCTAGAAGTCTAGGGTTCTTCTACTCCTAGAAGAACATGATCTCTTGCTATATGTAAGTGAGAAGGTCCCTGAACCAGAAGTCGAAGAGGATAAATCCCGATGGAGAAAGAATGATGCTAAAGCAAAAGAAATTCTTGTGGATTCAGTGAGAGACCATTTGGTTCCTCAAATCTTGGGAAAATAGAATGCTAGGAAAATGTTCAAGACCATTATGAAGTTGTTTGAACACACTAGCCTAAATGTATCCATGAATTTGAGAAACCAGCTCTCAAATATGAAGATAGCAAAGTCAGAATCCATTGCCTCATACTTTATGAGGATCGCAGAACTCATAGACAAGCTCAGCACCAGTGGAGATCCTATTGGCGATAAGGCGCTTGTCCTCCACACCTTAAATGGTCTTCCACCATCATGGGAGTCCTTTATGCAAAGCATAAGTGGTAGATCCAAACTACCAAAGTTTGACAAGCTTTGGGCAGATTGCTCTCAGGAGGAGACAAGGATCGCAACACGTCAAAGACTCCATGGCCATGGCACTCAACCTGAGGAGAACCAAGATTTTGTTTCGCATGCCACGAAGGGTAAGGGAAAAGGTAGGAAGTTCCATAAACACAAGCACCAAGATCGAAGACCAAGTCCTCGCCCAGATCAAAAGGAGAAGAAGGACATATCTCAAGTTCAATGCTATAAGTGCAGAAAATATGGACACTACACAAATAGCTGTCGAAGTTCAAGTAAAAGGAAGCATGAAGCCTCAACTACTGATTTAGAATAGGATCATCATCGCAAGAAGCAAAGGGATGATGATCGTTCGGAGTTCCTCTTCTAGAAGATCCAAAATGCAAGAACATAGATCTCTTATGGTTCCCACAAGAAGGCAGTGGGGGCCCACACACCAAAACAATAAGAGATAAGTATTTTGTTTTCTTGCTTACATAGATTTGCTTTTGTCTTATATGCTTTTTATATGCAGATCTAATGTATCGAGCAATTGATATAGTTTACCCTGTTATATTATGCATATGAGCTACACAACATTTCATGAAGTTAATCTAGATGATATCTCCCTCCTACATGCTTAGGGTAGTGCACACTCTTGATGGCATGGTCTAGTGGAGATAACAGACATCTAGATACTTCCCAGAAGTGTTTGTTAGACATGTTCATGATTGTTGAGATAAAGTATTAGCTAATATGCCTGTGTAAACTATTTGTTTTTCCATTTGATTATAAAATGTCACTGATCATCAGTCAGGATTTGACTTGTAGGGAAAACACCATGTGATTTGACCTACAAGACAAGACTTGTTCCGATGAACATATGAATCCCGTTGATGTTCAGCAAGAAGCTTCCTGGAATATGACTCTCAGCCTAGAAGGATGACCTCGGAGGAAGCTTTTACAGAAGTGAAACCAAAAGTAAGCCACCTTCAAATATTTGATTGTCCAGTCTTTATACATGTTCCCAAGTTGGAACCTTCAGGCAAGAAGGGAACCTTTGTGGGATACAGTGAGTCTTCAAAGACTTACAAAATCTACATCCCAAGGTCCAGACAGATTCAAAGTCAGTAGGGATGTGACCTTTGAAGAAGAATTAGCTGTCAAGAAAGGCAGAGGATCAGAAATGGAGATCGATGATGAAATGATAGAACCAAAGGAGATGAGATCATCCCCCCCTCTTGAAGATGGAGTTAGTAGAAAAGGATGAACCTATCGATTCCATTGATTCAATTGATATCCCCAGAAATGTTGCAGTAGGTCGGAAAAGACCTAGATGGGCACAACAGACTTAGCATGGAGCATATGGGAAATACAAGGTCAGATTTGTTGCCAGAAGATTCTCTCAGAAAGAGGGAGTCGATTATGATGATACATTTGCTCTTGTGGCTCGAGATACTTCCATCAGATCGATCATTGCTATTGTTTCAGCTATGAGATGGAAGGTGCATCAGAATGATGCAGACCCCAACCTTTGCTACAAGGTTGTAGATGATGAGCCACTGACTTTGGTGTTATATGTTGATGACTTGTTTCTCACAGGAAATGAGAAACTTATTGTATGGTGTAAGAAGAATCTCGCCTCTGAGTTTGAAATGAAAGATCTTGGATTGATGCATTACTTCTTGGGATTAGAAGTATGACAAAGGCAGAAAGAGATTTTCCTAGGACAAGGAAAAAACACCATTGATATATTGAAGAGATTCTGAATGTTGGACTGAAAGTCCATGGCTACTCCAATGGATGCGAATTGGAAGAAGTTGAGAGATTCTACTTCAAATTCTGATTTGTTTGATCCCACCATTGGACCAACACCAGACCAAATATATGTTTTGTTTTGAATGCCCTTAGTCAGTTCATGTGTGAACCGAGGCAGATTCACTAGATTGTTGCAAAACATGTGCTCAGATACCTATGTGGCACTGTGCGATATGGATTGAAGTATGCTTCAAATGGTGACCTAATATTGCAAGGGTTTACAGACTCATATTGGGACGGATGTGTTGTAGATCGGAAGAGTACTTCTGGATGTTGCTTCAGTTTGGGTTCTGTAGTTATTTCCTGGTGTAGCAGAAAGCAAAACTCGGTGGCACTCAGTACTGCAGAGGCCGAGTACATGGCTAATAGCATAGCATCTCGAGAAGCAGTTTGGCTTCGTAAACTCCTGGCAGGATTGTTCGTCCAGATTCCAGAGTCGACCATGATTCACTGTGATAACTAGAGCTATGTGAAGATGTCAGTGAATCATGTATTTCCTGACAGGTCAAAGCATATCGAGATGCGATATCACTTCATTCATGATATGGTGCAAAAAGGTGCGATCGAGTTACAATACGTGCCGACAGATGACCAGACTGCAGATGTTCTCACCAAGGCTCTTCCCAGGGTGAAGTTTGAATACTTTCACGGAAGACTTGGATTCAAAGAGAACGTATCTCTCCTTGAGAGGGAAAGATGACATTGAGATGCTTGCCCTGCTTTTCCCTAGTGCCTTCTGTATTCCAATTATTCAGCCAGATATGGGAGAAATCCCATAGGCAGATGAGTAGGATAGTCATCAGTTGGTTGGGCTCACCCAGGTACCTTCTGCAGTCCAGTTACTCAGCCAGATATGGGAGAAATCCTATAGGCAGATGAGTAGGATAGTCAGTAGTTGGTCGGGTTCACACTGGTGCCTCTGCAGTCCGGTTACTCAGCTAGATATGGGAGAAATCCCATAGGAAAATGAGTAGGACAGTCAGCAGTTGGTCATGTGGCTACACGAGTGCCTCTACAATCCAGCTACTTAGCCAGATATGGGAGAAATCCCATAGGCAGAAGAGTAGGACAGTCAGTAGATGGTCGTGCCATTTTTCTCGTCTGAGATCTCATCCAGGTATGGGAGGACCCCATTGGCAGATGATACAGACATGTAGCAAATTGTATAGCAGAGATGGTACAGCTGATAATCTTAGATATCCATGATTGAGTGATTCTCCTGGATCCAGGATCGAGTGATTCTATTGGACTCACCGAAGGACTGGTGAAGATGATGCACAAAGACTATGTGGACAACCTTCGGTATGCATAGAGATGATGGAGATAGTGTAGAGTACAAGATGAAACCCAGATGATCGTGATGCAGATGAAGACCGATGAATACCTTCCTCATTGAGAGGGAGTGTTGGATTTTGTACAACTTCGGAAGATATTATTCATTATATTTTATTGTACCTTCATTGTACTTGTTTCTACCTCCTAAGGGAGATGAAATTTATGTAATCAATTATGTAAATACATGAAAGAATCAATGTAAGCCTTGGGGTGCAAAAGAAACAAATAAAAATATTAAATTTAAATTATTTATTGCCCCCAGGTGAAGTCGAATTTAAATTATTTATTGCCCCCAGGTGAAGTCAACCCAATTAGGGAATTTTACAGTTTTGCACTTGTATAAATAGGAGGCTAGTGCACCTCATTATCTCATTCACTCACTTAGCAAGTGTGCATCACTTGGAGGAGGTTGATTTTGCATCACTTGAAGGAGGGAGCTTATTTGGGGCATCTACTTGTGAAAGACACTTTCACATTCTTTCTCTTTTCTTATTTGTACTCTGATCTCGGAATTATCATCTCTTTGCGAAGGTTGTTGGGTTTTCTCCCATTTGGGTTTCCCAGGTCAAACTCTGTGTTGTTGTTTTGTGCTTTGTCTTGCTTCTAGTGATCTTGGTAATGCATTTATGTTTTATGCTATGAATGTATGTAATTTAACAACAACTTTGATGATTGTGAAGTATTCGATGGTGAAAAACATATCTGCAGGTTCATGGCCAACGTGGAGGAATACTCAAACAACCATATTGATTGGAGAGAGGAAGGATCCACAGAACAACCAGATTACAAACCTATCCCGATGGAGAAGGTCTCTCTAGAAAGAATATTTGATAGGGATGATCGGTGCAAACAGAAAGTGGAAATAATTCCGGATCCCGGGTACGAAGAAGTAAACATTGGTTCACAAGAAGATACTCGCCCAATAAAAGTGGGAAAAGCACTAAACTCTCAAGAAAGGAAGGAAGTAATTAATCTAGTCTAAGAATTCAAGGATGTGTTCGCCTGGTCGTATGATGAGCTCAAGACGTACGACAAGAACATAATTCAACATTCTATACCTTTGGAAGAAAATGTGAAACCTCATCGACAAAAGTTACGGAAGATAAATTTGAACCTAGCTCTATTGGTGAAAAATGAATTACAGAAAATGGTTGAAGCCAAGATAATAGCTCCGATCAAATATTTAGAATGGCTTTCTAATACGGTCCCTACCAGAAAGAAGACAGGAGATGTCCGAGTATGTGTTGATTTTAGAAACCTGAACGTGGTCTCGAAGAAAGATAACTATCTACTCCCAAATATGGAGCTTTTGCTACAAAGGATTATAGGTTCACAGATGATGTATTTTCTTGATGGTTTTTCGGGCTTCAACCAAGTGGCAGTTAAGAAGAAGATCGAGCTAAGACAGCTTTCACTACTCATTGGGGCACTTACTAGTATTTATGAATGCCATTTGGTTTGATGAATGTCGGGGCCACCTTCTAGAGAGCCATGGATTATGCTTTCAAGGACATCATGCAAAAAAAATTGGAAACATACAAAGACAACCTGACGGCTTATTCCAAAGAAAGAAAGAACCACATCAAGCATCTACAAAAGGTATTTGAACGTTGTCGCAGGTATGGCATTTCTTTAAACCCTAAGAAGTCCATTTTGGGGGCCACTGAAGGTAAATTGCTAGGCCATATTGTTATCCAAGAAGGTGTTAAAATTGATCCCGATAGAGTTAAGGCTATCAAGGAAATACCTTTGCCTAAACATCTTAAAGCTCTAAGGTCTTTCTTTGGAAAAATTAATTTCATTCATAGGTTTATACCCAATTTTGTTGAACTTACTAAACATTTGAATAAGTTGCTTAAGAAAGATGCAGAGTTTAGGTGGAACGATGAATCAAAGAAAGCTTTGGAAGACATAAAGGATGCAATCACTTGAGCTCGATCTCTGGTATTGGTAAGTCCGGACTATTCCAAACCTTTTCAAATATTTTCCTTTGCATCTACTGACACCATTGTAGGAGTCCTCCTTCAGAAGAATGAAAAGAATGAAGAACAACCAATTTATTTTATGAGTAGATCCTTGAGCGGCACAGAAGTGGAGTTTCACAGTATGGAAAAGCAAGCTTACACCTTGGTGATGTCACTAAAACACTTCAGAGTATATACAGGGTATTCGAAGATTATGGCTTATGTTCCTCATCCAACAGTGAAATAAATATTGAAGCAGCAAGATGGCTTAGATGCTCAAGCCAAATGGATTACGAAGATACAAGAACATGACTTGGAGATCCATCCTACTAAGTTGATCAAAGGCAGAGGACTAGCTCAGTTATTGGCGGAAGGAAATGAAAAGGCCTTGGTCCTAACATAAGAAAGGCTTCCTATGGTTTCAGTTGTCAAAGAGGTCATAGCATAGTGCGACTGGTAGAGAGACATTGTGTACTATCTGCAGAACCTTTCATGCCCTAGTCATTTACCATATCACAAAAAGAGAGCTCTGAAATTGAAGGCATCCAAATATTGTTTCGTGGATATTGTCGTAGATGATGGATGGATTCAAGGAGTTGGTTGGAAGAATCCAGATGGAATTATTCTCACTTGCATTGAACCTCCTAAAGCTGAAGAATTGATGAAGGAATTCCACCAAGGACTTTGCGGAGGGCATCATGCAGCCTCTACAACTACACATAAGATTCTAAGATCAGGATATTATTGGCCCAACATCTTTCAGGACGTATACAAGTATGTACAGAGTTGTCAACCATGTCAGTTGTTTACAGGGAAACAAAAACTCTCGGCCTAGCCGCTTCAGCCAGTCATAATCGAAGCACTATTCCGGCAATGGGGCCTAGACTTCATTGATGAATTCAAAGAAAACTCAAGCAACAGTCATAAGTGGATCTTGATAGCTACAGATTACTTTACTAAATGGGTCGAGACCATTCCTACGAAGCAGTGTACATCCCAGGTGATTATAGATTTCTTGGAAGACAGAATTATCACTCGTTTTGGTACACCAACCAAGATCATGACGGATAATGCACCAGATTTTATAGGAGGAGAATTGTCCACCTTTTGCTACGAATATGGTATTGTGTTGTCACATTCTTCCAATTACTATCCTCAAGGGAATGGACTTGTGAAATCAAGTAACAAAAATTTGATGAACATCGTAAAGAAGACCGTCGGAGACAACAAAAGATCCTAGGATAGTAAATTGAAATATGCAATTTGGGAAGACAGAATCACTGTGAATAAATCTACCAAGAAGAGTCTGTTTGAACTAGTCTATGGATTGGATGCTACACTACTAATCAATTTGAAGCTACCTGCATACAAGATGCTCCAACATACGTTGACGATCCAGACAAGTACCAAAGAAGAATCAATAGCTTGATAGAACTGGATGAGAATCGAAGGAAGGCATTTGATCACCTAACAAAACATCAGGACAAAATCAAAGGGAAATTTGATAAGAGAGCTCAGCAAGCAACTTCCAATTAGGGGACTTGGTACTCTTATGGAACAAAAGAAGAGAACAATAAGGTAAGCATGGAAATTTTGAAAGTTTATGGTTAGGTACATACCAGATTACTAACATTGTAGGTACAAGTACATTCCGGTTGAGGCACCTAGATGGAAAAACGATCCCTCTTCCTGGAAATGGACAGGTACTGAAGAGGTACTTTACAGGTGATATTTGATCCTTTGTATCTTCATGCTAGTTGATTTATTATTTGTTCATTAGTTGGTTTATTAGTCATTGTGTTGTTATTCGATTTTAGTATGCATTTATTTTATCTTATTGTTTATGATGAGCAAGGCAGGACGGAAGTGTCTGCCTCATGGTAGTTTGATGTCCTTGGTTATTTGATATGTGTGTAGGTCTACAGGTACCCAGATGATTCATGGATTCTCGATCACCCTTGGGAGGATTACTCATCCCGCAGTTGGAGCCAGTGTTACATGGTACAAGTACCAGTGCACCTACCTAGGTGCCCCAAGGAAAGGGGGTCATTTTTCTAACCAGGAGGGGTGTTTAGCCAGCTTTTTTTGAGTAGGGGTTATTCCCAGGCCCTCTGGTTTCTCCCTTGGAAGTATTATGGCTTAGTGGCATTGTTGAATACCTCATGATAGGGCTTGAAGCCCTGAGGTTGGTGTCTGGGGCTTCTAGGGGTGGGTCACTTGATTTTTCATTTTGGTGATAGATCTTTCAGTACTGAGGCATATGTCTTTCCTCCAGGTCACCTCCCACACCCTCCTGGTCCTCCAATTCACCAACGCCCTCTCTCCTTGGGCCCCTCTTGATGATGACGTCATCCTCCAGGCCAGGTTGCAATGTTTGATTAGAGGAGGCATTGAGGGATTTTCACTATTGTTAGGGTTAGATGGGGCATGACGACCCCCCCCCCTCCGCAGTCTGACCTTCAGAACAGGTTGATATGCTTATTTTTAACCATTTTAGTCATGTGTGGGTAAAGTCTGGGGAAAATACCCCAATTTACCCACAGTTTTGATTATTTTATATTATTATTGTTTTAATTTTAAGTTGACATTTTATAATTTCAAAATGACATTTTAAAAGGCATGTCGGCCTTGATATTTTTTATTTTGTAAAGTGAGTGTGAGAAAAGTATAAATACACTTCTCCTCACTTCATTTTAACATAACAACTTATGGGATAAAAAATTTCATGCAGATTTTTCCCTCAGTAGGACTCTTTGATTGGTGCGCACCTCTTGAGGAGAATTTTACTTGTGGTTTGGAGCAAATTCTTGGAGTTTCTCTTGTTCTTGCTTGCTTTGCTAAGGCGATGCTAGAGTTGTTGGTTTAACACATGCACAAGGAGGTATTTATGTTCCTTTTGTATGTCTCTTTGTTAATTGTTGGAAAATGATGCTTGTGTATGATTGAATGGTATCCATTAATGCTGCATTTTGTCTCAACTAGGTCTTTTTCTGACTTTTAGTCACCATAAAATTGTTAGGAGCTTCCCTGAAGGAGTCCTTCTTAGGCTTGAGATTTAGGTCTTCAAGTTTTTCCACTACTAGGCCTCCTTCAACCAACCTTTTAGGTTGTTGATGAAGGCCCTAGTTGCCAAACTTACCAAGCACCATCTCAAGAGGGGGGCCTCTTTCTTTGATGCCCTAGGGTTGGGTTAATTTTCTCTTGAAAATCCTAAGTTTCCCTACTTCTCTACTTCTTTTAAACCCTAAATTTGTATATTTTGTAAGTGTTAAATTATTCATGTTATTTAGTTAGTTAATTTTGTTATTTTTATGTTTTTATGTACATATTAGCTTCATAAACTAAATCCAAAGCCCTAATTACTACCTTCTAACCCTAACTGCATACCAATTCACCCTCACGGCTCCCCTCTACACTCACCTCCTACCTTCGTTCTCCCCTCCTTGCACCTCGCCTTCACCTATTCTCTCCTTCCATACCCTCGCTCCTCCTATACGCTAGTTCACTGCCCCCTTTTCTCCTTCCACAAAACCTGGCCATTACTACTACCCTTCCTCTCAAACCTTCGGCCCTCTCCCTTTCTATCTCGGGCATCCTCTTCCTCCCTTCGATTCCCTTTCCTCTCTCTCCTCTCCGCTATCCCCTTCCTCTTCCATTCCTTCCAAACCTCCACTCCCTTTCTTCCCTCTTCCCTATCACTCACGGCCTTCCTAACCTTGCAATAGATTGGGTACTTTGCTTCTGCTACCTCCAAAACCCCTACCGATCTGCACATACAAATAAGAAAACAAGTTAATTTAAAGGTTGATATCTTGCATGTAAAAAGGTATGAATTGTTCCTACACAGAGGTCTGAAACAAACACTTGCAACCTGAAGTTTACATGAGCAGAGGTCTGAAATTAATTACACATACAGTGGACTCGTGTATACTTGCATTTTTTTCCATCTATATGCTATTTTTAATGTTATTTACAAGGTTGAGAACATACTGATTATGATCTTAATACAACAAAACTGAAAGTCTGAGTTTATACTCTACAAAGATTTGAAGGTTGGTAGTACATACAGAATAACTCTGTTGTTGCATCTATTTGGTACTTCACTTGAACATCATTTCCTATTGCATCCAGATTTAAATGAGTATGTTGTAATGAAGGTGGTCCATGTGGGATATGTGTGGTAATTATTTTATTTCTGCTAATCACAGTTACACTAATCTATTGAAAGCCATCTTCTGGTGCTTGAATTAACACTTGGGCTTTGTTAGTCAATACTTTACTGCTGCTATACTGTGTCCCTTGCATTTGGATACAGATTTGATAATCTGATCAATTTGAAGTAGGTACACATTTGATATTATATTCTTATTTACGTGATTGATAAATCATTGATGCACAACATTATTGGCCTTAATAACATTGAATGAGTTTTGTGATCGATTATACCACTACTTGCAAAATATATGAATGTTAGATATTACATCACAGGCTAAAAATATTACTTTGATCGTTGCATGTGATCCCTCGGTTTAGTGTTGTCCATTTGAATCCATAAGGCACTGGTCATTGGTATCTTTTGCATAGACATATTTGTATTTGGCCATATAGCTCATTTCATGTGACTATCTAAGGGTTCTCCCCTTGGAGGTTATTGACTTCTGAAGAAGTAGCGCATTGTATCCGAGGTGACATTGGGATACCCTAGTGCTTTTGCTTATCGATGATTTGACCTGCTAATTAATCCGATAACACTGTGCTTTGTCTTTCTTCTAGTGATCCTTTTGATTTTATGCAATTGAAATATTATGGTGTAATTGTATGAGACACTAACATGGTTCCGAAGCGGTACTAGAAGAAGCCATTGTCATAACTAGGGTTTCATCTTTCAAGGCCTTCACTCAACATTTTGGCAGAAAAAAGCGCCTTGGGAATTTTTCTCCAAGGAGGGCGCATCTTTTGGTGAAGGCATAATCCAATTCTGAGAATTTTCAATTTTTGACCTAATTCTGCAGCTGCAACAGAAATTAGGGTTTCAGTTTTTGACCTACTTCCTCCACAGTTTTGGCTCAGCCACACTTTTTCTCAACTCGCCTTGCTAGGGTGCATCTCCCTGTGGAGTTAGTTTTCCAAGAATTCAACTTTCATTTTTGACCTAGATCTTGCTAGGGTTTCTGCTTCAGATCTACAGTTAGGATGATTGGAATGAAGGTTGAGCATCATCTGGAAGGGGCTTCCAACTTCATCTCTTGGAAGTCTAGGGTTCTTCTCTTGCTATAAGAAAATGATCTCTTGCAGTTTTTCAATGAGAAGGTTCCATAACTAGAAGCCGAAGAAGACAAATCTTGTTGGAGGAAGAATGATGCCAGAGCAAGAAGGATTTTGGTGGACTCAGTCAGAGATCACTTGGCTCCTCAAATATCAAGAAAGAAGACTGTTAGAAAGATGTTCAAAACCATAAATAAGCTATTTGAACATAGTAGTATCAATGTGACACTCACATTGAGGAACCAACTATCAAATATGAAGATGTCAAAGTCATAATCCATTGCCTCATATTTTATGAGGATCACAGAACTAAGGGGCAAGCTTAGTACCAGTGGAGATCCCATTGATGATAAGGAGCTTGTCATTACTACTCTAAATGGTCTCCCACCATCTTGGGAGTCATTCATTCAAAGTATAAGCGATAGATCCAAGCTACCCAAATTTGATAAGCTATGGGAAGATTGCACTCAGGAAGAGACAAGAATAGCTACAAGGCAAAGACTTCATGGCACTCAACTTGAGGAGAATAAAGCATTCTTGTCCCATGCCAAGAAAGGCAAGGGAAGGGGAATAAAGTTTTACAAACACAAGCACCAAGATAGGAGATCAAGTCCTCCTCCAGATCAAAAGAAGAAGAAGAAGGATTTGTCTCAGATACAATGCTACAGGTGCAAGGCATGTGGTCATTACACCAGTAATTGTCGAAGTTCAATCAAAAGGAAGCATGAAGCCTCAATTGCTAATGTCGATGAAGACACTCCTCACAAGAAGTCAAGGAATTATGATCGTTCGGAGTTCTTCTTCTAGTTCTCCATATGTTGAGGAGATATGAAGATCCAGACTGCAAGAATAAAGGTCTCTCATGGTTCCCACAAGAAGGCAGTGGGAGCCCACACACAAAAACAATAAGATATAAGTATTTGTTTTTATTGCTTGCATAGATCTGTTTTGTCTTATACATATCAAATTATATGCATATCTATCAGGAAGTGTATTGAGCATTTGATATAGTTTAGTTATTGATGTATTGTACGCTCTTGTTGCATATGTTATGCATATGAGATACACAACATTCCATGAACACATGATGGAGCTAGTCTAGATGATATCTCCTTCTTGCATGCTTAGAGTAGTGCACACTCTTGATGGCATGTCCTAGTGGAGATAGTATACATCTAGATAGTTCCCATAAGTGTTTGGAAGACATGTTTATGATTGTTGTGCTAAATCATTAGCCAAGATGCCTAGTGTAAACTATTGTCATTGCATAGAAATAGAAATTGGTTAAATTTGATTATGCAATGTCACTAATCCTCAGACAGGATTTGACTTGTAGGGAAAAGATCATGTGATATGGCCTACAAAAGAAGGATGATGAGACTTGTTCCGATGAACAAGTGATGGACACATGAATCCAGTTGATGTTCAGCATGAAGCTTCTAGGAGTATGACTCTCATCCTAGAAGGATGACCTTGAAAGAAGCTTTCACAGGAGTGAAACCAGAAGTGGGCCACCATCGGATCTTTGATTGTCTAGTCTGCATACATGTTCCCAAGGAGAAAAGGACGAAGTTAGAACCTTCAAGCAAGAAGGGAACCTTCATGGGATACAATGAGACTTCAAAGGCGTACAGAATCTACATCCCGGGATCTAGGAAGATTGAAGTCAGTAGGGATGTTTCCTCTGAAGAAGAAATGGCTGTCAGGAAAGGCAGATGATCATACATGGAGATCGATGATGAGGAAATGCTAGAACCAAAGGAGATGAGATCATCTCCCCCTCCATTTCAGAGGGAATTAGCAAAAGAGGATGAACCCATCGATTCCATTGATCCAGTTAATGTTCCCAGAGATATTGCAGTAGGCCGGAATAGGCCTAGATGGGCACAACAGACTATGCATGGAGAATATGAGAGTGTTGAAAAACACAAGGCTAGATTTGTTGCCAGAGGGTTCTCTTAGAAACAGGGAGTCGATTATGATGAGACCTTTTCTCCTGTGGCTCGATATACTTCCATCAGATCGATCATTGTTATTGCTTCAGCTATGGGATGGAAGTTGTATCAAATGGATGTCAAGACAGCCCTTCTCAATGGTGTTATTGAGGAAGAAGTATATATTGAACAACCAAAAGGGTTTATTTTCCATGGAAAGGAGTCTCGCATATGCAGATTGAAAAAAGGCCATGTATGGACTCAAGCAAGCACCCCGTGCTTGGTATGGATGGATAGATGGATTCCCAATGAGTTTGGAATTCACCAAGAGTGATGCAGACCCTAACCTTTACTACAAGGTTGTGGATAATGAGCCACTAATTTTGGTCCTTTATGTTGATGACCTGTTTTTCACTGGAAATGAGAAACTTATCGTATGGTGTAAGAAGAAACTTGTCTCTAAGTTCGAAATGAAGGATCTTGGATTGATGCATTACTTCTTAGGATTAGAAGTATGGCAGAGGAAAAAGGAGATTTTCCTAGCTCAAGGAAAATACACCATAGATATTCTGAAGAGATTCGGGATGTTGGACTGCAAGTCCATGGCCACTCCAATGGGATGAAAATTTGAAGAAGCTGAGGGATTCTGCTTCAGATTCAAATTTGATTGATCCCACTATGTATCGCCAGTTGATTGGGTCCTTGATGTATCTGACGAACACCATACCATATATATGTTTGGCTGTGAATGCCCTTAGCCAGTTCATGTGTGAGCCGAGGCAGATTCACTGGATTGCTACAAAACATTTGCTCAGATACTTGCATGGCACTATGGGATATGGCCTGAGATATGCTTCAGAGTGTGACTTTAGATTGCAGGGGTTTACATACTCAGATTGGGTCGGATGTGCTGCAGATAGGAAGAGTACTTCTGGATGTTGCTTCAGTTTGGGTTCTGCAGTGATTTCCTGGAGCAGCAGGAAGCAGAACTCAGTAGCACTCAATACTGCAAAGGCCGAGTATATGGTTGCTAGTACAATAGCTCGAGAAGCAGTATGACTTCGTAAATTCCTTGCAAGATTGTTTGTCCAAATTCCAAATCCAACCGTGACTCACTGTGATAACCAGAGCTATGTGCAGATGTTAGTGAATCATGTATTCCATGACAGGTCGAAGCATATAGAGATTCAGTATCACTTCATTCGTGATATGGTGTAGAAAGATGCGGTCGAGTTACGGTATGTTCCGACAGATGACCAGACTACATATGTTCTCACTAAGCCTCTTCCCAGGATAAAGTTTGAATACTTTCGTGGAAGACTTGGAGTGGAAGAGAACATGTCCCTCCTTGAGAGAGAAAGATGAAATAGAGATGTTTACCCTGCTTTCACCTAGATACCTCTACTCATCCAGGTTCTCATCCAGGTATGGGAGTAATCCCATCGGCAGATAAGATAGACAGGTAGTAGATGGTCGAGTTCCACCCAGGTGCCTCTACTTGTCCAAGTTCTCAACCAGGTATGGGAGTAATCCCATCGATAGATGAGACGGACGGGTAGTAGATGGCCAGGCTACACACACATGCCTTTACTCATCTAGGTTATCAGCTAGGTATGGGAGTAATCCCATCGGCAAATGAGACAAATATGTAGTAGATGGTCGTGTGATGATTGCACAGGTACCTCTACGTGTTCAGGTTCTCATCCAGGTATGGGGGTATCCCATCGGTAGATGAGACAAACAGGTAGTAGATGGTCATGCACCATTGCTCGCTAGGTTCTCATCCAGGTATCGGAATATGCCATAGACAGATGAGACAAATAGGTAGCAAACGGTAAAGCAGATGGTAAATCCTATCTCTCGGACATCCAGGTAGGATGGAGAGACTACTCTTAGACTCACTGAAGGACTGGTGGAGTTGATGCATGATGACGCTTCTCGAAGGACTGAGACTGTGTTGACAACCTTCAATATGTATAGAGATGATTGAGACAGTATAGACGTACAGATGAAACCCAGATGATCGTGTTGTTGATGATGACCAAAGAATACCTTTCTTGTTGAGAGGGAGTGTTGGAATTTGTGCAACTTCAAAAGTTATTCTTATTATATTTTATTATAATTGATTGTACCTCCTAAGGGAGTTGAACTTGATGTAATTAATCATGTAAACCCTAGAAAGAATAATGTAAACCTTGGGGAGAAAATCAAGTAAAGATACTAATTATTAAATGCATTTTTATATTCCCCCAAGTTAGGTCGGCCCAATCAAGTTAGACAAGTCGGACCTGTTGAGGAAAAAGCCAGTTTGGCACTTGTATAAATAGAGGAAAATTTCACCTCATTATTCACTCACTCACTCAACACAATTTCGCATCACTTGGAGAGAGATTCGCACCTGCAGCTAGGAAAAGACATTTTGGGGTTTCTACTTGGAAAGTACTTCCATCTTTTCGCTCTCATCATTGTACTTTGTTCTCGCAATTATTCGTCTCTATACGAAGGTTGTTGGATTCTCTCCCAATTGGGTTTCCCAAGATCAATTCTCGTGTTCTTTGTTTATGTGCTTTGTATTTATTATAGTGATCATTTTGATTTTATGCAATTGAATTATTATGTTATAATTGTATGAAACACTAACAAAGACTAGCTCACCTTTCCTGGAATTGCCAAAAAAATTGCAAGTACACATTTTGGAAGATCAATAACTTGCATGTGAATACTTCAAAGTGGAGTTTGAACATGTAGGAGTATCAACAACATAAGATAGTACAAATTTCCATCATTGGTTCTCATCAGAAGATCATGCACAAAGGATGGTGTGCATTTTCCAAAGCTAACTTAGGGTGATTTGATACTGAAGTTTCACAAGTTCAAATTTTAAATATGACTGGACATTCTCTGGTGGATAAAGGAGACTATTAGCACAAGATGAGATCAAATATTTTAGCATACATGAAGAAAAATTCTCAGAATCATCTTGGAGAGAATTGTTTGGCTCTAGAATGCATCTGTCCAAAAACTAGTTCACGGGCTGTAAAAAATGTCAAAACATAAAACTGTTGTTTTTGCAAACCTCTAGTTTCCAGATGAGGAGAATATTGGAATATTTTAACATATAGGAGGCAACATCACATCCCCAGAGGTTCATATTCCATCAATTCAGCATTTGTGTGCCCCTTGCATGCCTTTTGAAATCCCATTCAGTCTGATTTGCTAAAACCATATTTGAAGGCAATTTTTCCTCGTGTTGCAACAACAACCATTTAATGGAACATCATGAATGGTTGAATATTTTATATCCATGCTTAGTTTCGTCATTTGAGTTCATTATTTGAGTTGGGCATTCATTTTGGCCAATATTAGTTCACATAGCGTGAAGGTGATGAAACAGCTAAAGTGCCATTTTGGCATGTCTATAACTCTCATCAGAGGAAATAATTAATGAATTTTGAAGTTGTAAGGTTGTGAACCATGTAAAACTATACAGGAATGTACCTTCAAATTCCAATACATGTGCATTTAATATGGATGTGCATGCATTTTGAAAAGCCAACTCAGGCCGGTTCGATACTCTGTTTTTGGGACCAGAATTGGATTTTTCTTAAGCGAGCAGTGGAGATTCTTAGCACTTAATTTGCATTATAGTGATGGGAGATGGCTTTTCATGAGATTTACACATGCATCTTTCATTAGACCTCTTCAGGCATGTATTCAAAGGTAATGGCATGCATTTTTGCATGCATGGAGTGCATTTCTGCACTTGGACTTTTCACAAGCATTAAGCAAATTTGGAGGTTGATGGCATTGATCGACTTGCCAGAGCATGTATCAAGAAACGAAGTGGTTGAAGGTTCGTTACATATGTGAGTGGATTCCCACACATGTTATAGAAAGGGTTAGTTATGGAGGGTGACTTGGCACTCTACCAATTATTCGGAGAACTCTTAATCATGGCCCATGGGTGAGTTATTAAATATAGTATAAATGGTGATCTGGAGTATTCAACATTGTCTCAAGGGATTGACAAGGTTATTCTTTAATACAGAATCCCACAGAGATAGTGACGAACCTTGGAAGCTTGGAGATTGGTTTTCAAGGCTTGACTCTTTCATGGATCATGGAGCTTATTTCATGGAGTTAGGGATTTCTTTGATGGTCGTGTACATGAGATAGATGATCATTTCTAACTTTGTCACAAAGATCAATTGGAGTTATAATGTAAACTTATAGAAAGGAAATATAAATCTTTCCAAAGGGGGTGGGTTCTTGGAGTAAAATCCCTACGATTAATGTCTTATCTCGAAAGGGATTGGATTTATTTGTAGCTATGGTTATGCCTACAATTTTATTATCTTTCCTATAGATCTAATTGTTGTATTGATGCTACAGTCAAAAGTATTTTATGAACTAGCATGCATGTATCTTTCATGTGGATCTTGTTCATCCCTTCTAGGTTTTTTCAACTGAGAGAGACCAGAATTGTAGTTCTCAATCTGTCCCCTGTTGTTCTTTGCTAAATTTGAAATAAACCAGAGATTTTTGTTATCAGACTTGCTCTGCATTTTAAATTTTAATTAATAACACTCATGTTAGTTTCTTTTTACATGGCTTGTGATTTATGAATGATTGTCTATGAAGGTTGCTTCATTCATATCATTCTCATTCAACACTAGTACAAGATCTGGTTGATTTTTGTTAACAAGTTTATTCTCATATGTCATATTACCTTGTTAATGTTCTCCATCATTCACTTTGAGGTCTCCACATGCTAATTAAAGACTCCATAACCCTAAGGACGAGCACCAGTCTTGTTGAATGCATCCTTCTTTTAGTTGATCATAAATTTACCCTGTTATTTGATCTATCTTATTCCCTCTGAGCCCAATTGCAAATCAGAGGTAGTCTTTAAGGAGTCCCCCATAATGTTGGAAAAGCACCAATTGTAAAGTGAGAGAGATGATAATGGGCATTGCCTCTATGTTTGAACCTTTGTTTTAAAACTCGACCGACTTGGACTCAGACTCGTCCAAGTTGACCCCGAGCCGAGTCGAGTCGACCCTAACTCGGATCAGGTGGTCGGTTCGGTACCAAACCGGCCAACTCGGTCGAGTTTAGGGTTGACTCGCCAAGTCAGCCCAAGTTAAAAAATTGCAATCTTTTATATTTTTGTAAAATTAAATCCTAAACTAACTAACCTAACCCTAACAAACTAACAAAAAACTTGGGTCGTGACCCCCCCTTTTCTATCCGCTTGGAGAGTTGGAAGTTAGCCCGAACCGCTAAGTCCGTGACTGTTATCTTGAGTCGTCGATGGATAGCCGCCTGGACTGTGTTTTCCCGAAGCCCGAGTCGTCGTTGAAGATCCGCATGGACTGTTTTTGTTTTCCCAGAGGTTGAGTCGATGTTGGAGAGCCTGCAACCCGACTGTGCAGCGTGGACTCGTGGTAGCCTGGAATGGGGAAATGGAACCCGAAGACCTGTCACCTGTGTCCCTGGCCCCTGTGGGTGGTGTGGGGTGGCTACCTCTCATTCCATAGACAGAGGTATGTCGACAATAGTGGTTGCTCATGCTGGAAATGTGCCATTGTTTTTTTTAATAAATTTACAATACAAAATTATACTGCCACTGTTTTTTTTAATTTACAATTTTACAGAACTGTAATTTACAATACAAAATTTAGTATTTTATTTTAATGTAATTCACTTACAGATGACAGTTTAATAAATTAATAGCCTGTAATTTTTTTTTCTAAGTCTATAACTTTTTTTTCATTTTATTTTCATGTTGAACAGTTGATGTGTGAACTCAATGAAGTGTGAAGTGTGAACTTAAACTCAAAATCCAACCAGTTGTAGCCTATGACCTGTCATAAACCATTTACATTTGAAAATGGCCTCGAAATTGAAAGATCTAGCATGGATCCATGCTTATGTGGTTGACGGTAAGATGTATTGCAAATATTGCAAAAAATGGATTAAAGGATGGGACATTCATAGGCTTAAACAACACTTGGCTTCCATTAGAGGAAATGTTTCCCCGTGTGACATTGATTCAGAGGTGATTGGAGAGATAAGGTTGAAGTTGCAACAGCAATTTGATCAATATCAAGTGGATAAGATTTGTTACCTCCTAATTTGTACATTAGGTGGATTTCTTGCGAGCCGACAGAGTTGCGAACATTTCTAATGTTCATCATCAGAGTTCATAAGTTCATCAAGCCAATTTTGGCCCATTTGTAAAAATTTGCATGTCCATACCCCCATAGGGGAATTGTAATAAGTTGATCTAAGCATGGCATTTTGTAACAAGCTTGGCCTACCTTAGGTTTAGCTATCAAGGGGATACTCTAGAATGTTTTTTCCTTAGGAATTATGCGTTGCGTTTCAGTGAAGTATAATTCTTGAGTTTTTCACTCACACCTCCAAAGCTGGAGTATTTACCATGGTGGTCAAACCTTAGGATGTTATTAAATCCTAAGTGTATGTATTTTTACATGCTATCCATCAATAATGAGTCATATGGACATGCACTAGATCCCCTAGGATTTTCGGTCAATTTCGAGAAAAATATTTTTCCCGTTTTACGGGTTTTTTTAATAATTTAATTAAAAAATCCAAAAATATGATAAAAGTGTGGTTAGGAGGTGGAATTTTCCATGGGGGTGCTCGTTTTCTAACACGGAGCACCCGTTAAACCCCTAAACCCACTTTTCCTAAGTTCTAAGTGAATATTATTCACTTCAATAGAAATTCTCTCGAAATTAATTAAAGAGAATTATTTAATTAAAATAATAAAGATATGAGAAAATTCATTTTCTCTAAAAAAGAGGAAAAATAGCCAAATAAAGTGCCAATTATGATGGAAATCAATATCGAA
Source organism: Larix kaempferi (assembly GCA_027924585.1). Taxonomy (NCBI): domain Eukaryota; kingdom Viridiplantae; phylum Streptophyta; class Pinopsida; order Pinales; family Pinaceae; genus Larix; species Larix kaempferi. The sequence continues at coordinate 18,466,838 of BSBM01000469.1, forward strand.
GATGATTCCTATCAAACTTGGGAGCTTTCTGTCAAAGTTCGGAGCACTACAAGTTATCGTCCTTAAGAGATTGCGCCCTCCTTCTAAAGATGGGCGGCTTCCATTATTTGGCATGAGTTTAGTGGATGGTGAGGGTTCCAAGGCAAAGGTGGCACCCCTCTTGTGAGTTCGCGGCCACCTCATTCATCCAACACTTGGTTAAGGAAGCGTTCCATCTTAAACTCACTCCTTTGAGTGAGGAATGCGCCCCCCAAGCCCTAGAAACTTCATGAACTCATCCTCTCTTCCTTTTCTTCTATAAATGCAAGGTTTTCTCACTCATTCCAGGATGGATGGTGGAGCCTCTACCCATTTTAAAATTGTTGTATCCGATGAATAGATATTGAAAGACTTTGGAGGTCCATGCTATGCCATTTAATGAATGTTATGTTATTGAGGTGATGTTGTACCACTTATTTTCTCTTGTTTCAATATTGGTAATAGATATAACTTAAAAGGTTGTTCATAATCATAGAGTAAACATTTACGGTTGTTAAGTTGTTTATTTGCGTTTTGTTTTCAAGAGGCACAGGAGTAGCCAACTGTATTCGGTTGTACTGAGGCTCTCTTGATATCATTTTGCATACACACTAGATATAATCCATTATTGGCAAGTGTTTCTTATAGTTGTGCAGGATTATAGATCTGAAGGAGGAGTTGAGCTCGGTTGCATCATCTCCCCTCTTCAACACTTTCGAGCTAATACTTTTGTTTGCAAGCATTCCAAAGTATTCAATGAAGATCAAGCTTGGGGCTTGAAGCCTTCCTTCCATCCCTTTAAACTCAAACTTCTCTCTCTTTTCCTGGTTACTGTGTTGCCTTCATGCTTAATAAGTAGATTTAATATAAAAGTCTCATCATATATCTTTCTTATTCTTCATGCATTAGCTAGATCTAGAAGCATTTAGATTCTTATCACAAGCTTAGATCTAGCTTTCAGTAGTACTTGCGCTCATAATTTTTCCAAGTTTTTTCAAGTACTAAGTAGTTAGGATTTTTATGTTTTTATTTGATTAGTTCATCGCATTTCTAATAAAAAAGCTTGCTAATTTTTCTCTTTTGATGAACATGTAGGCGAAAATTTTTGCAAAATTTGGGAGCTTGAACCATTAGGGAAGCCCCTCCTTTAATTCATTTTTTCATACTTAGTTTTTTTCAAGCTTTAAAGTCTCTTGAATCTCGTTTTTACAGATCAAGAGCGCGCTCTATCGGAGAGTTAAACTTGTAATAATTTAATAAAGAGGGGGTGGGATTTAAGGCTCCCACACCCCCTTTCCCCATTTTGGGGAAGCATGTACCTGTCCCCTTTACTTTTTGTTTTAGATTAGTTTTGCTTGCTAGATTGGTTCTTTCAATTTTCGCAACTAGATCTAGATTTTCTTTCAAGTTTTACTTTACTTTCTTTTGGGAATAAACTAAATACTAACCCCCTTGCTCTCTCTAGTACGGTTTTCCGACCTAAAAGAGATTCTTGGGTAGATAATTAGAATTTTTTTAATTATTTTGCATCATTAGTTTTTTGGTTAGTTTTTACATCTTTGTTTTTTTTTCCATAAACAAATAAACCGACTTGTTGCCACGAAGTATGCTCTCGTCGCCACCTAAAGTCTTTGTCGATTAGTGGTGGATGATCAGAAAGTTGACACATAGCCGTTAGTAATTAGTGTAACATTTTTTTTTGTACCAACAACTTTAATAAACTTTTTTTGCTCTCTTCCATCCACATGTGAAACTTAATAAATTTTCACATTTTAACTAAGGACTCATATTAATAAAATTAACGACCCTTAACATAGTGAAAATCCGATACTCGATCATTAAGCATTTCGTGGGAAAATTTCTCAGAAGAAGCATGAACCACTGAAAAATGATCTTGGGGCTCCGTTAGACTACATCCTTGTTGGTGTAGTGTTGAACATCGCCCTGAGACTCCGTTCCATCCCACACGTCTTCGTGAGGAGCCACCTTTGCTTGAGTTTCGAACATTACTCCTTGTACCTCACAGTATATCTAGAGCTCTCCTTTTCCCACTAATCATTTTCACCCTAATAATATGAAATTGACCAAGAGCATTGGACAACGGTTTTTTGTACAACAACAAGCACTATTTTATTTTGACTCCACGGTACTGGTCTTTTCATTGTATTTTCTATATTTTAAATTCTTTATCTTATGTCGTGAATGTATTCATATTTATGTTGTTGATTTAATTTAAAGTTGCAATATCTTGTGTTGTTTATTAGTCCTCATTACAAAAACTCCTAAAAACAACTTGCTTCCATCTATAAAAATAAACTCATTTTAAGACCCTTAGAAACTCTTTTATTAGGGTCTACCCCCCTTGGCTTCGTTAGGATTTTTCCTAAACGGAGGAGTCATGATCAAATAACAACAAGACTAACTCGAGACTTGCCCCCAAGGATGCACCTAGTAGCTTCAAAATATTTATGCTGCATTTCCCCCCAAGTGTGCTTTTCAATGGCAACAAGACTAACCAAAAAGAGAGAGAGAGAGGCAGAAATAGGGAAGAAGAGGCATCTTTCAGAAATGATGAGATTTGTGCCTCATGTTGAATATGAAGGCTCCTCATCCACGCCTTCTACCAATTTCGGGAATCCCTTTCACTATGTTCCTCACCCCCAAACAAATCTATCCAAAAAGGGGAGTAATATCCAAAATTATTTCTCACCTCAAAACACCTCTGATAGTGTTGTTGCTTCTCAACCAATTCATCCCACCATAGATGCCCATTGGAAAAAGCAATACAAAGAAATTGGTCATGAGTACATAGTTAGATGGTGGTATGATGCAGATATCCCCTTCAATGTTGCTCGTTCACCTTATTTTTAGCCTATGCCTATGTAGGTTTATGTAAGGCCCTAGTATGCATGACTTGAGGGGATCTCTTTTGCAGAAAGAGATCAAATCCTTGGATTAATACTTCAATGAGTTCAAAGCATCATGGGTCGTAACAGGATGTACTATCATGTCAGATGGATGGACTGATGCAAGGAACCGAACCATCCAAAACTTCCTTATCTCTTGCCCACAAGGAACCATGTTTTTGAAATCATATGATGCATCCGATAAGGTGAAGATGCAAATATGTTATTTCATCTTTTAGTTGAGGTTGTTGAGCTGGTGGGGGCAGCTAATGTTGTGCAAGTCATCACAGATAATGCCTCTATGTTCTTGCTGGTAAGATGTTAGAGGAAAAATACACAACAATATTTTGGACCCATGTGCAACACATTGCATAGACCTCATGCTTAAGGACATATGCAAATAGGATTTGATCATGCACACTGTATAGCATGCCAAAAGCATCACAAGATACATTTACAACCACTCGTGGGTATTGGGTTTGATGAGGAAACACACACGGGGCAGGGAACTTGTTAGGCCTGCCATTACTAGATTTGCAACTCACTTCCTCACGTTGCAATCTCTCATTGCTCAAAGACAAAACTTGGAACAAATGGTTTCAAGTGATGAATGGAATTCAAGTAAATGGGCCCAGGGAAAGCTCATTTTGGAGAAAAGCAGTAGGGTTTTATTTGTCAACTAATTATGTGTTGGGTTTTACTTTTTCGAAGTGCAAGTTTGGGGGTTAATAATTGACATTGTTGTCAAAGACAAAATCTAGTTCCTAAGGTAAGTAGTTCAAGTACATAATTTTGATAAATATGAGCATATGTTGAAGACTATGTTTCGTATCTAGCAACACCATTGAGGAACAAAGCCTAGTTCGTGTAAATTAAAGTGTCCTGCTACTTGGAGTGGGAGCAACCAGTAGTGATTAAGGTGTAAGAAGATCTGAACTAGCGACTCAACTAAAGTTAAAACCCCATCCTCCATGAGGAAAGAAATCTGTAGCATGTTGCACATGACTTGAATCATTTGGGGAGAGTTTGATTTCTAGCTGCTATGTTGAAGGATTCATGTTGATTGGAAATATGTCATGCAAGAAGATTTGACTACAATGTATGCCCCATTGTAAGAGGTAGCCTCACTCAATCCCAAATAAATAGAGGTATAAAGTTCCAATATTCCAGGGAAGTAACTATATATATATCAAGAAGCGTAACTATATATTGAAGATCACTTACAAGCATAGCTTAAATTTGTTGATAAGGTCTACATGGAGCATCAAGATGTTATTATGATGTCACCCATACATTTGAAGGAGATGCTAAGCAATGGTATCTTACTTTCCCCAAGCACTACATAGCTTCTAGTGAGGAATTTGAACGATTAAATTAGGATAAATGGGATAATCAATGATAATTGTGTAGAGATGACATGTGGTGTCCATCCCATGACTGAAAAAATTGACATGATGACGGGATGTGAGGATAGGATATCTATACTGAATGTGTTTGATCAAGCCAAAAAGACGTAGAGATGAAACTCTTAGCAAATTTGATCTTAGGTTCATCAAGTCATGGCAAGGTATTGTTGGAATTTGTGCAACTTCAAAAGTTGTTCTTATTGTATTTTATTATAATTGATTGTACCTCCTAAGGGAGTTGAACTTGATGTAATTAATCATGTAAACCCTAGAAAGAATAATGTAAACCTTGGGGAGAAAATCAAGTAAAGAAATTAATTATTAAATGCATTTTTATATTCCCCCAAGTTAGGTCGGCCCAGTCAAGTTAGACAAGTCGGCCCTGTTGAGGAAAAAGCCAATTTGGCAATTGTATAAATAGAGGGAAAGGTCACCTCATTATTCACTCATTCACTCAACACAAGTTCGCATCACTTGTAGAGAGATTCACCCCTACAACTAGGAGAAGACATTTTGGGGTTTCTACTTGGAAAGTACTTCCATCTTTTCTCTCTCATCATTGTACTATGTTCTCGAAATTATTCATCTCTATACGAAGGTTGCTGGGTTTTCCCCCAATTGGGTTTCCCAGGATAAATTCTCATGTTCTTTGTTTCTGTGCATTGTCTTTTGTTTCTGTGCATTGTCTTTCTTCTGGTGATCCTATTGAGTTTATGCAATTGAATTATTATGCTATAATTGTATGAAACACTAACATGGTATCAAAGCAGTACTAGAAGAAGTCATTGTCGAAACTAGGGTTTCATCTTTCAAGGCCTTCACTCAACATTTTGACAGAAAAAGTGCCTCTGGAATTTCGCTCTAAGGAGGGCGCATCTTTTGGTGAAGGCAGAATCCAATTCTGAGAATTTTCAATTTTTGACCTAATTCTACAGCTGCAACAGAAATTAGGGTTTCATTTTTTGACCTACTTCCTCCACAGTGTTGGTTCGGCCCCACTTTTTCTCAACTAGCATTTCTAGAGCGCATCTCCCTGTGGAGTCAGTTTTCCAAGAATTCAACTTTCATTTTTGACCTAGCTCCTGCTAGGGTTTATGCTTCAAATCTGCAGTTAGGATGATTGGAATGAAGGTTGAAGATCCTCTAGAAGGGGCTTCCAACTTCATCTCTTGGAAGTCTAGGGTTCTGTTGTTGTTGCAACCTAATCCCCAAAATTTTATTAAAATTGTAGGGCCCCTCCTTCTATTTTTTTAGGTTTACTTAGAGTTTAGCTCAGCCTAGAGAAGTTCACCTTTGTCACTTAGAAGTTTTCTTGAGAATCAAGTAAAGAAAGCGAGTTTTTTTTGGCTAAGTATAACTCGACTTTTCTCGCTGAAACGGTCGACGCAACTCGATGAGTCATGCCGAAACGGTCGGATAAAAAATTGGTTTTCTTTGATGAAATCCATGTTTTGGAGCAACTGGCTAAGTTACGCTGAAACAGTAAGAGCGTTTGGAAGATTCATACTTTAGACTTTTTCTCCAATTGGTGCCCGTAGGAGCAACTCGATGAGTTACCCCGACGCATTTCGGCATGGAAGTAAGAAGGTTGCCGAAACACATCAGCATGAAATAAAAAGAGCCCCGACGAAAAGGCACGTCGACGCAAGTTTGTAAGTTCCTCCGACGCATTTCTCTGGAGATGAATAAGACCCTCTGACGGTGTGGTGAAAAGAAGAGATCGGCAGAGATAAAGAGTTAACGTTGAAGCCTTTCGGCGCAAAACACTAAGATACGGCCAAAAGAGCCACGACAAAATGGAGAGAGATCTAATGTGTTTCGGCGTGAGGAAGCCAAAAGACGCCGACATCGGCGTGGAATGTAAAAGATCGTTGACACGTTTCGGAGCAACTCACTGAATTACGCCGAAACACGTCGGCGGTGAAACTTTTCCGTTGCAATACAAAACCGCCCCGATGAATTAATGAGCCCCACCAACCTTATCTCGTTCGTATTTATTGCTAGGTTTTCCAAATGTTATATAAAGGGCAAAAACATTTTGTAAAGCATTTTGGAAAACGTCGTTCTCGGGAAACTGTTTCCACCAATCGTCGGATGCTTAACGCTCAGCGTCGTTGAACTTGTTTTTACGACCACTTTGCGACTGCCAGGTAGGGCCACTTTTGCCTTTATGTTTATGGTATACTCTCATTTGGCATTTTTCCCTTGCGTGATTTTTATTTACCATTGGTTTGTACATTTTTCCTTTGTTTTATATAATTTGTAGACAAACCCTTGGGATTTGTCCAGTTGGGCGTGGTTGGGTTGTCGCTCCCCTTTTGTTTTTTATTAAGTGGTGGTCTCAATCAAATGCTGCTAGGGTCATCCTCGTCCAAAAAATACCCTGGGCCATATCTACCAATTGATGGCACCCTCTCGAAAGCCCTCTTAGTGTTTCCAGTTGGAATAACCACATAGGGCTATTACGCCGCGAATAGCGAAATTTTCCTGTGTTTGTCGACTTAGCATAGTGTCCTTCCTGCCGCCATGAAACCAACTCAAAAAACCAAAGTGACCTACAAAGCGAACGTTTTTCCTTTTATGTGTAACGCACAAGACCGAGCGTTCTCCGGGCAAATAGAATGGGATGGTTGTGCAAGTTCTTCTCGGGTTGCTCATAGCTTTATCCTTACGACCAAGAAAGGAAGTCGGCCTCAGTCAATTTCTGGTTATGCACAACCAAAGTCGTTTATTTTATCCAAACCCCACACAGTACTTCCCGTGTAGACGCTTGTCAAATGGCAAATTTTGTCTGTGGTGGTTATCCTTAGCAAGTTGATTGTTTGATTTGCTAACCCTACAAACTTTGGCAGAATCCATCGTGAGTTTATGTACACACTTTCAAAGCGGGATTAAGACTTGAAACACTTTTTGAGTAACCCTGAAGGCATTCATACCGAATCATTAACTCCCCACCATTCATATGAAGAACATGAATATTGTGGTTGACTAAAATTGATGAAAATCTTTGGAAAGAACATCCTTTGATATGATTTTACATATACTTTCAATTGCATATTGACTTTTACACACCAGTGTACTATTTTGAAGCATAGCACATAAACAAGACACATCCAATATCATGGAAGTAATGTTTTCTTAACTTCGTTTTCCTATGAACAATATTAATAAAGATGTCTTCATATGTTTCTTACTTCTATCTCTTTGGCATTTAAACTTGTTAATACTTAGATTCAATGTTTCATCGGGATTTGGAAATGCAAAGGAGTGCCAAGAGGAAGTCCAAGACAACTAAATCAAATTCAGACATAGAAGTAGTCGCTGACACTACAACAGAAACCATGTTCGAAGACACCAGAGCAGTAACGAGAATCACCTCAGAATACAAGTGGAGAGAATTGTATCAGATGATCTAAGATCAAAATGTACCTGAGGCATCTCTTGAAGAAATGATTTTATACCAAAACATTAAGAAATCGGGCCTCACCAAAGCAACCACACCCCCAGAACTATTTCATTGCTCAGAAGTCATCGGATGGATCCTACCTTACGTGGATGTTAGTGCAAAGATCATCTCAAACACAAAAGGGGAAGGATTTGCCTCTTTCTATCCGGGTCACATAACAGCAGCATATAAATTACCACCACCCAAGGTCATGATGACCGAAGACTGGATCAGGGGTGTAAACATGGACCACTTCGAGTATGCCAAAAAAATGATAATCCCAAGGAAACAACTAAGGATGAAAACAAGTGGGGAGTATGATAGTCAAAGCTTAAGAACCTCATTTAGAATTATAGCTTTGATGCTAAGCAGAATTTTTGGGAGAGCGAATGGAAACATCTACAAGCTTAATTGGGTACCCCTAACATATCATATAGATTTCCACGACACTGTGTTTAACTGGGCAGACATCATCTCAGATAGCCTGACATCAACAATAGTAGCAGCACAGGGAGGATTAACCCAAAAGAAAGCAGAGTTCTACATGTCCTCGTATCTCATAGCCTGCATATTGGTCAGGCACCCATTCCCTAAATTGGGATGTATCTGGAATCAGGTTGAGTCTCCTATTTATGTGGCCTATCATATCACATGGACCCACATATATGCAAGCCACTACAAGCTCATCTGTGAAGAGTTGATCATTCATCTGTATTGGTTGATTTTCAATGAGGAACCAAACTGCCTATCTGACAACGCTATGGCAATCATAAACGAGTACGGGGATTATTACTTTTTGCCTGAAGGCACCTGTATCAGAATGTATGGGGGTACTAAACCTCCATCCCTAATGCCCAAATATGCAACCGACTTTGTAGTCCACAAAGAGGTCGTGAAGCGAGTATTTATTAATGGAATTGGTAGTTTCTTGCATGAACATAAGAAGGCCTCCTACCCACCATTACCCTTTTGTATTGGAGACTACAAACTTCCCAAGGTTAAAGGTGTCAAAGCTTTCATAAAGGATTGGAAGCATTCCATTTTGGGGAAAAGAGTTTCGTAAGAAATGACAGCCACAAGAAGGTCGTCGATCATTGTGCATCATGCAGGATACATTATGAATATACGGATCACTTTGTAAAGGATGAGGAGGTGTACAGAAGAGAAAGTAACATGACTGAGCTGAACAAACATTTTGTTCGGAAAAGCAGTGTCGGTCCCATTTATACTACCAGCATTGCACAAGAGGCGGAACTACAAAAGCTAAGAGAAGAAGCTGTAAGGCTACAAGTGGCAGAAGCAAAACGAAAGCTGAAGGAGGAAGCCAAAAGGAAGCAAAGAGAGGAGGCTGAGAGGTTGCAAAAGGAAGAAGAAGATAAAAAACAAGCAAAAGAGGAAAGAAGAGAAAGAGAAGAAAGGGAAGCAACTGAGCAACAAAAGAGAAAGGAAGAAGAAGATAAGTCCAAGAAAGCTGTGGAAATAGAAGGAACCCAAGATGGAGACCCAAGTATACAAGAAATGGATATAGATTCACCAGGGGTATTGGGAGTCACACTTACTGGAGAACCTCTCCCATTCATAGAGCTCGGGGTCACACCTTTTACTCCGTCCAAACAACACACAGTGGCCAAATTGGACACGATAATTTTTTATTCAAGTAGGAAAACCATCACAAGGAGGTCAGAGAAGAGATTAAAGATGGGCTCCAAGCCTGATATAGTCACTGTCCAAGTGAACACTATCATGGAGGGCACTCACAAAGACCCTAAGTTCAAAGCATCGGTAAGCATAGCAACTGCACAAGCAAGTGCAAATAACATCAATAAGTTGTTGAACGACATTGAGCACAGTAAGGAGAAAATGTTGAAGTTAAAAGATAACTTAGTAAAGGCGTGAGGAGAGGGAATAGAGTTGAAAAGGAAACATGATGCTATAGTAGCCGAAAAGGACAGATTACTAAATGACTATCGGAATCTAGACACGGAGAAGGAGGCATTGACTGTACAGTTAATGATCATGGAAGGTGAAAGAAACGACTTTGAAGCCCGCATCAGTGATTTAGAAACAAGAGAGTCGGCAGCAAATCAACAGGCCGAAGAGTTGAAAGCTCAAATGGATGAACTGGATGGATGAACTGGTTAAAGAAAAGGAGTCTCTGACAGAACAGGTGGAGCTGGCGAACAATAAGAAACAAGACATGACACATTTCCATGAACATGCATGTGAAATTCAGGAGAATATATATCGCTCGCAAGAATTGTTGACTGAAGAAATCTACAAAATGAAACTAATGATAGCAAGGATGAACGCGATTGTTGCAGAATCACTGAGGATCGAACAAAGATTGTTGAACACTGCAAATAAGATTAAGAGGCAGATGACGTGGAGAGAAGGAAAAACAGAGTTCCCTGATCACTTGCCCCAGAAGACGATTGCAGACTTTAATTTAGACATGGCTCTTCTTGAGTTTTGCAGAAAAGATGGTAGGAGAATAAATGTTGAAGTCCCTAAATCTATTGAGAAATGTGTAGGGTTCTACAAGAAGATTCATCAGATCCATGAAAAATGTTAGCTCGCTATGCCACCAAATATGGAAACAGAGCAGTAGCAGAAGGAGTGAAAAGTGTGGAAACAAAGCTATCATATCATGAAATAACTTTGAAAGTTTTAGAACCCACACAATGTAACATTATTTTTGAAGAGACTGCGTGTGGGCCAATTATCTCTCTAGTCTGGAGAGACCAACTAGAAATTAATATTTTAATTGTAATTAATTGTATTTCTTTTTGTGCAAACACTAGAGAACGAGTTAGGGGATAGCCCAAAGGTTGGAGGAGTTGAAACGAACAGTCATATGATGACAAAACTTTTGTAATATAAATATAGGAAGTGTATACTGGCTAAAGGACTTTTTGTTGGTGAATTAGATGTTGAAGGCATTTTGTAAAAGAACTATTTCTTTGCTAATGAGAAAAGACTTGTTCGCTGGGGAAAAACTTGCACTGGTGTTTGCCTGGAACATGTAATTGATGGAACATAATTATTTCTTTTCTGCTTATATCATACTGTGAGATCTTTCTAATTCTATTGAACTATTTCAATGATGGTGAATGGTTTATTTATTTCATTTAAATGTTTATGTGTAACAAAGTAATAATTTGCTTTAATTAATATCAGAGCTATCTTTGATAATTTCTGCTGTAAATGTGAATATTTATCTTAATGGCTATCTGTTAGGTTTATCTGAGCATTTCAACTTATTACTCTTACTTCAAATTTGCTCCCTGCAAGGATAGGTTAGATTAATTTAGAATAGGAGTAAATAATTGATAAGGTAGGAGCAGTAAGACGGGAGATAAGAACCTACGGATATCTAGTGTGGTTTCTACCTGTCAATTATATGCATTTAGTTAGGAAGCACTTGCTTCTGCATACTTTTAAAAACTAAAACTACATAAACGGTGGGTCGGGCCGCAACCGGTAAAACAAAACACAAAATAATCACTTACGGTAGTCGGACCGTTAACCGGACGGATTCCCCATACCAAACAGTGAGTAGTCTAATTGGGATTATTCATTGGAGAGAATCCCTGCTGTCGATGCTAAGATTTTCTGGGCATCAACAGGTTCTTCTCTTACCAGAAGAAAATGGTATCTTACAGTTTGCCAATGAGAAGGTCCCAGATCCAGAAGTCAAAGAAGACCATCCTCACAAGAAGCAAAGGAATGAAGATTGTTCAGAATTCTTCGTCATATCAACATTATCAGGTACTGTTCCCACCACTAGTGATACTTGGCTCATAGATAGTGGTGCTTATAGACATAAGACAGGTTATAAAGAAAATCTTTCAGAATTAGTTGAGAAAGATTCTCGTCTCCGTGTTGTACTTGGAGATGATGCTAACTACACTGTGAAGGGATCTGGGGCCACCTCCCTTCAGCTAGAATCTAGTGATACACTACACTTGAGTGATTTGCTCTATGTACCTGGTATGAAAAGAAACCTTGTCTCCATCTCATCCTTGGAGGACAAGGGATATAAAGTTGCATTTTCATATGGGAAAGTGCTTGCTTAGCACAAGAACTCAAGCATGGATACAGCTAAGGCAATTAGTGTGAGAGAGAGCTTGTACCGATTGAACACCTCACTAGCTCAAGCCCTAGTCCATGACTCTACAAGTGTGGGTGAGTTATGGCACAAAAGACTAGCTCATCTAAATTATAAAGCTTTCCCAGCATTGAAGGATATAGTGGCAGGTTTACCAGTGCTTCAGGTAGACCATGATGGAACATGTAGAGGAAGTCCACTTGGAAAGAACAAAAAGAGATCTTTCCCAAATAGTGAGAACAAATCTAAAGGAATTTTGGATCTAGTATACTCTGACTTGTGCGGACCCATGACAGTTGCATCATTGGGCGAATATCATTATTATATAACATTCATTGATGACTACTCACGAAAGACTTAGATATACTTTCTCAAGACCAAGGAATCCGAGGAACTACTCAATAAATTCAAAGCACAAGTCGAAAATTTGTCGAGAAAGAGGATCAAGATTCTAAGATCATATAATGGTGGAGAATACACCTCTACAGAATTCAATGATTCTGCAAGGAAGCGGGAGTTGAGAGGGAGCTCACGATTCCCTACAACCCTCAACAAAATGGGGTTGCGGAAAGAAAGAACAGATCAATCGTGGAGGCAGTCAAAGCCATGATACATGACCAAAGCCTACCGATGTTCTTATGGATATAAGCATCAAGAACATCAGTATATGTACAAAACAGATGCCCACATAAGATAGTGAAAGAACATGACTCCGGAATAACCTTTCACAGGTGTGAAACCAGAAGTGGGCCACCTCCGGATCTTTGGATGTCCAGTCTATATACATGTGCCTATGGAGAAAGGGACGAAATTATAACCTTCAGGCAAGAAGGGAACTTTCGTGGGATACAGTGAGTCTTCAAAGGCGTACAGAATCAACATCCCAAGATCCAAACAGATTGAAGTCAGCAGGGATGTGTCCTTTGAAGAAGAAATGGCTGTCAGTAAAGGCAAAGGATCAGACATGGAGATCAATGATGAAGAAATGCTAGAACCAAAGGAGATGAAATCATCTCCCCCACTAGTTCAGAGGGAGTTAGCAGAAGAGGACGAACCCGTCGATTCCATTGATCTAGTTGAGCCAGTTGATGTTCCCGAAGATATTGCAGTAGGCCAGAAGAGGACTAGATGGGCACAACAGACTTTGCAGGACGTAGAAGGGCATGAAGCTCCACATGGTACTTTCCGAGAAAGTAAAAGACCTCAGAGGTTCTCCAGTTATGTAGCATTGATGAGTCACATCATTGACTCGGAACCTACCACTTATGAAGAAGCATCCAGACACCAAGTTTGGAAGGATGCCATGGTGGAAGAATACCAATCCATCATGAAGAATGATGTGTAGGAGGTTGTGCCTGTTAAAATTTCGATAGGGTTGGGATTTAATGCAGAAAATCAACAATGAATGTACTTTAATGCAAAATCACTTTTAACAAACTAATACAGAAACAAAATAGTACAACAGTAAATAGAACTGAAACATAATTTTCATCTCTTTCAACTTTTCATCTTTAACACTACCAATTTGGTCACCGTGTTAAAAGTAATCTTCAATAACATGTAATTAGCAATATAAAATTAACAGTAACAAGTAAAATTAATAACAAGTTAGAGTACTTACCTTGGGTGTGGAACCCTTCTTGTTTTATACTCAGTATTATTACTTTCTGTTGACACGGGATAGATTCGCAGGAAGTGCGGAAGCCGACAGATGCAAAAGGGTCATTCTATGGAAAAATGACCTTTCGTCGTTTTTGCGGAAGCATAAGATTTGTTAGATTAGTCAAGTCGGTCATGTGGGCCATTTTGTAATAGAATAGAAGAATATAAATAGAATAGGATTGTAACCCTAAGGGCATCGAAGTTTTGGAGATTAATCCTATCTTTTGAGTTCGTTCGGTATCTGCGATAGGATGACTTGACAGTTTCTGCGAGGTTTATTCCGCAGATTTTGATGAATGAATGAGGATGTTCGGTTATGATATGAATTATGTTGTTATGCAATGATGCGATGATGAATAATGGGTTATGTGAATGTTCTCTGTTGATTAATGCGATTATGTTGTTGAGTATGTTCTAAATGTATGTGAATAATTTATGATGCGAATGATTAGTTAATAATATGTTATGCTATAATCTCTAGTTAGTGCGAAAGAAAGTGTGCATATCCTCTACACAACTGCGGAAACTTGGTTCGAGCAGTCCTCTTATTCACCTCGGGTGAGACTGCACTTGCTCTGCAAGTGTTGTTGCGAAGGGTTACACCTTTTTGGGTCGGTACATAAGGGAGTTAGGTTGATAGTTTGTTGGCGACAATGCAGAATGAACCCCTGTCGATAGACTCTACGTCAACAAATAGTTCGGTTGTCGGGACCCTAAGGAAGAAGAAAAGAGGATATGTTGTGGCACCCGACAAAACCAGAGATCCAGAAGTGGTTTGATAAAAAGGCGGAAGAATTCACAGGAAGTGAGAAGCAAGCTCCTAAGCAGACAACAACCAATTGGTTAGAAAGATACGTTTATTCAGATATTCACGAAATCTTTTTCTGCGAATTCCCAGTGTTATTGCATGAGTGGCTAGCACAGTTGACGTTCCGCAAGAACCACTGTCAAAAGACTGAACCGGATTGTTGAACCCCAGAGTTGGTGCGACAGCTGAAGCAGGTCAATAACAAGGTATCGCGAGCTCAGCTTCCTAACAGTTCAGGGGTTTCACTCGGCCACCAATGTTGTACGACGGCTTGCGTATTAGGGCAATACCCCTCACCCCATGGCTCAGGTAAAATTGATAACCGCTTTGCCACAAACGACAACTCTTGGTTTACCTCAAGGGTGGGAACTAGTCAATCAAGTAGGGGTCGTTGCCCTTTTCGTTGGCAGGTCCTCTCAATGGGCCAACTACTTCGAGGTTCCTGTGGTACTCCTCACAATGAGTTTTAGGGCTTATGCCCAAGTACTTCCCACAGTTAAGCGAATAGGGATTATTCCCAGATCCAAACTTGCAACAGATGCGAAAAAAAAATGACAAAAATTCCACCCAACAAGCCCAAAAAAGTGCTCTGATACCAAATATGAAGAACCTGCAATAATTAATTAATGAAAATACACAAAATAGCAGAAATAACAGAACTCGGAATCGCTTTATTGATCGCAGGCCACTTCGAAGGGGCAACCTCCTTTGAGCAAGCTCAATACAAATAACTTCACGGTACCTTCATTGGCCTCAACACACACTTACATACTAAGTCTATGCCCAATACTATGGGTCAATACCATGGAACATATAATACTACAGAATGACTTACAAAGCATATGCGTCCAATACTATGGGTCAATACCATAGGCTAATACAAACTATGGATCAACAAATACTACAGGACGACTTACAAAGCATATGCGTCCAACAACCATACACTAACAAAGTAAAGAAAATGGTTGACACGGGTTCCTAACATTTGAGCCCGAGCCAGATGCCATTGCGTATATCACTGCTAGTCCGAGTGCTAGTTCTAGGCATAGCAGTGGTGATGAGTTTGATGATTGATCATGTTGATAAATGATGTAGTGGCATACTTATTACTGGCATCATAGCATTTTGTTTTTTGGAGTCTATCACTCCACATGCCATTTAGGCCTCTTTGATTATGTATTTTCACTTTGTTCTAGTCTTCCAAATATGTATTATGTATTGCACACTGGGCCGACACAGTACGCTTCATGCCATTTTGATATGTTCATCCTGATATGGTATATATAATATACATGATAAGCTTTGGATATTTTGTCTCTAATGCTTTGGAATGATGGATTATAATCTTTAAATATCTTTTTTTTTTATTTAAATATTTTATGTGTTTTTTAGTAAACTGAGTCATTAAAATCAAATCAATCGAGTCATTGCCGAGTCTGAGTCCGAGTTCGAGTTGACCCTCGACTGATTCTGAGTTCGAGTTTTAAAACATTGGGTTGAACCAAACTTGCCCTGATTGATGTATTGGGTTTTACTTTTTTGAAGTGCAAGTTTGGGGGCTAATAATTGGCATTGTTGTCAAAGACAAAATCTAGTTCCTCAGGTAAGTACTAAGTAGTTTAGGTACAGAATTTTGATAAATGTGAGCATATGCGCACACTGGGCCGACACAGTACGCTTCATGCCATTTTGATATGTTCATCCTTATATTGTATATATAATATACATGATAGACTTTGGATATTTTGTCTCTAATGCTTTGGAATGATGGATTATAATCTGTACATATCTTTTTTCTTTAAAATTTAAATATTTTATGTGTTTTTTCGTAAACTGAGTCATTAAAATCAAATCGATCGAGTCATTGCCGAGTCTAAGTCCAAGTTTGAGTTGACCCTCGACCGATTCCGAGTCCGAGTTTTAAAACATTGGGTTGAACCAAACTTGCCCTGATTGATGTGTTGGGTTTTACTTTTTTGAAGTGCAAGTTTGGGGGCTAATAATTGGCATTGTTGTCAAAGACAAAATCTAGTTCCTAAGGTAAGTACTAAGTAGTTCAGGTACAGAATTTTGATAAATGTGAGCATATGCTGAAGACTACGTTTTGTATCTAGCAACACCATTGAGGAACAAAGCCTAGTTCGTGTAAATTAAAGTGTCCTGCTACTTGGAGTGGGAGCAACCAGTAGTGATTAAGGCGTAAGAAGATCTGAACTAGCAACTCAACTGAAGTTAAAACCTCATCTTCTATGAGGAAAGAAATCTGCAGCATGCAGCATGTTGCACATGAGTTTGATTTCTAGCTGCTCTGTTGAAGGATTCATATTGATTGGAAATATTTCATGCAAGAAGATTTGACTACAATGTATGCCCCATTGTAGAGAGGTAGCCTCACTCAATCCCAGATAAAGAGGTATAAAGTTCCAATATTCCAGGGAAGTAACTATATATATATATATATATATATATGTGTGTGTGTGTGTGGAAGATCACTTACAAGCATAGTTTAAATTTGTTGATAAGGTCTACATGGAGCATCAAGATGTTATTATGATGTCACCCATACATTTGAAGGAGATGCCAAGCAATGGTATCTTACTTTGCTCAAGCACTACATAGCTTCTAGTGAGGAATTTGAACGAGTAAATTAGGATAAGTGGGATAATCAATGATAACTGTGTAGAGACAACATGCGGTGTCCATCCCATGACTGAAAAGGCTGACATGGTGACGGGATGTGAGGATAGCATATCTATACTGAATGTGTTTGATCAAGCCAAAAAAAAGTAGAGATGAAACTCTTAGCAAATTTGATCTAGGTTCATCAAGTCATGGCAAGGTATTCATTCATTTTGCAGACCAATTGAAGCTTGTGCTATGCAGATCTATTGTAATTCTTTTGATGCAAAATTTTGCTTCTTTTTAAGGATAGTGTGCCCTGAAGATTTGGGCACAACTCACATTGTTGCCCAAACAACAGAATATTTTCTCAAGAATTAGATCCCAATGATGAAAAAGGTCACGGTTCGGGAGAAGAAGCATCTAATACACCCCCTGAAACAGAACAACAACATATTTTCCATACCAACTTCCTAATCTTGCAATGTCAGAATACAAAGATTGGTGCAGAGCATGTGAAGCTCCTCATTCAGAAGATGGATGCTTCCTTTTCAGCTACTGGAGAAACTGTTCAAGGAAGGTGACTCAAATCTTGATGTTGCAGATGATGAAGACCTCCCAGACCCCGCTGTGAATACCAATACTTGTCAAGAATATGGAAACACGTGAAACCCCTATGTGTGATGAGAATAAGCAAGTGTTTTCACTGCCTCATGTGATGAAGAACGTGATGATCATGAAGAAGCCTATGGGCATATTTTCCATGTCTGTAATCCCTGTGGCGATACAAAACTAAAGTATGAGGAAAAAAAGGGCCTTGTATTACATCTTCAAGAGATCAACAATTATAGTTGTCACGCCATTTCTGATTTTGACCATGAAGAGATAATTAGAAGATGGTTGTGGCTTAAGCCGTGATGACAAAGTCTTGACAGAGCATGAGGCTCAATGTTTTCACTATATAACTAGAACAAATGAGGATCATGAGCTCGAAATGAAGATACAAAGTTATTAAGCTGCAAGAACGAGAAATTCGGTGAGGCATGTGAACATAATGAATTCATCATTATTGGCCTAGAATGGAAGTCTTTTCTTATATGCTGTGATGCTGACTCCATTTATGATACTGACAGTGAGCACTACAACCAGGCAAACCGAGATCTGAAGCATGATTTATCAACTTGTCCCAACAACATTCATGTTGTCCAAGAGGACCTCGATTATTTCAGCAATGGACAGCATAAAGACCATACTAATTGGGTAAGTGGTGTCTTCTTTATTCAATAGTGAGTTTGATTTTGTTGCAGCTTTGAAGTGCAGAAATCTATGGGGCAAATCAGATTGGATTGAGGGTAGAGGCAATAATATCACTTCTTCCTCACTGTCCTTTAATACTTGAAAGAAACATCTGTGGTCAAGGGGTGGTTGAAAAAAAATACAGTGTCAACTGTCAATTGTTTCTTTCTTTGGTTAACAGCCATGACATAAGACATGCCCATGAAAGGCCAGCAAAGGACAATGTGATGATGCCCATACTTGTGAGAGAGCAGTCTGGAGACAAATATTCGACAATTATTGTCAGTAGGCAGCCCTGTGCTAACATTTATGAGACATTGATAGCCATGAAAGGGAGCATCAAACCTTGAAGCCAAACTTGCTAAACATTCTTGATGATGTGGTATGTGTGCAAGATGATTTCTCCTATAGAGGAAGAGAGGGGTTGACCATTATTAGTGGTGACCAGCAGCTTCAGATAAATGGGACAGTGGCATTTTTTATGCTTGATCACATTGATTTTAACTGTCTTAACAAGCATTGTTGGAACAGACAGAGATATGATTCTATTTAAGATTAGATGGAATCAATACTCAAAAGTACCATTTAGGCATCAAATCACAATGTTGTTATTCAGAGGTATAAGGTTTGAAGTTGCACCCCTTCTCACCAAGCATTGTTGGAGCAGAAAGAGATATGATCCTATTCAAGTTTGTATAGAACAATTCTGAGGAGTAGTGATTTAGCAAAGGGGTCAAACCACAACATTATTATTCAGAGGTATAAGATTTGAAGTATCGCCCATGCTTTTCATAGCAGATTGATTGGAGGGCTGACCTGCTTCTGATATCAGGATGCAACTCACAGTTTCCTTGTTTTGGTTCATAATCAAACAGAGGGGAAGAATTGATGGTTCCAGTGTAACCTTGGATTGTTGTACTGGAAATATGTTGATGTATATGTAACTTCGGAATGTATTTCACATATATGTATATTGTATTCCTATAGAGATGGTATTATTCCTCTATAAGGAAGTGTCGTCATTTATATTGTAAGTGTCGTAACTTATACTTGATGGGTTATTAGACCACCTTATTTGGGGTCGGCCCTGTATAAGTCATGTGGGTCAAAGGGTTATTAGACCACCCTATTGGGGGTCGGCCCACTCAGTATTATGTTATGTGGCTAAGTTAGAGCCGACATGAGTTAGGTAAAAAGGCAAGTCAAGTCAAGTATAAATAGAGTGCGGGAGGCACTCTATTTGTTCACTCACTTCTCACACATGCTCTCAAGGAGGAGAGGCGCACTTATGGAGGAGGAGGATTGCTGCTAGGTTATGGCTATCTCTATTGGTTGGTTGTATCATTGCTCTATCTATCTCTGAGGAAGTTATTGGGGTTTTTCACCTTTATGGTTTTCCCCAAGTAAATCTTTGTGTCTCTTGTGTGCTTGCATTATTGTCTCCATGATTGATATGCTGTAGATATGCTGTACATGTTGTTCTCTCAGTTAAGATCCTAGATCATATTGAAGTAAATTCTGAAAATTTAACATGGTATCAGAGCTAGCCTGAAAGAAGGCATGATATGGCATGTATGACACTTGTTGCACTTACGATGCTAGGGCTTGATATAGCAAAAACCAGTCATCGTAGCACTTTCGCTATAAATCCGTTTTGGCGAAGTTTTCGGATCTGAAATTGTTACAGGCCGAAGCTAAGATCTCCAGGTATCTTGTGTCCAAAGGACAACCTCTAATTCGTTGTACTTTGGGATTTATGATCTGTACAATATAGGGTTTATGCCTCTTCCAGATCTGAGTCAAAATCAGGTGACCTTGGGAAAAAGGTCATATCTTGGGCTAGGAAGCTCCAAATGAAATTTCGTAAAAAGTGACAGGTAGTACACAGTCTGTACTATCTCAGAAAACTTTTTCAGAGGCCGAAGTTGAACCAGTGACACGTGGCACGCCGTACAAGTTCGCTCTCCTGTATTATCCCATAAACAGGTCACGTTGCGACATTTGGCATAACTCTCTCTCAGAGAGTCCAATTGAGGTCAGACCTGTCAGGATGGAAAGGTAACAGGCCGAGCTATCTCAGAAAACTTTTTCAGAGGCCGAAGTTAAAACAGTGACACGTGGCACTCCGTACAAGTTCGCTCTCCTGTTTTATCCCAAAACAGGTCACGTTGCGACATTTGGCATAACTCTCTCTTAGAGAATCCAATTGAGGTCAGACCTGTCAGGATGGAAAGATAACAGGTCAGACTATCTCAGGAAACTTTTTCAGACCCTGTGGATCAAAAATGTCGGAGTTACACCAGAAACAATCAGGTACATATTTCTGTCAAAACAGAATTATTTTTTGGTACCTTCATTCATGGCTTCCGGAATTTAGGGCTTTGGAGAAAGTTGGAATTTTTGTAATCGGAGACCACGGCTGGATGCTACTCATCAAAATAGAAATTTAGAGACCAAGATCAGAATTTTTGGTTGGGCAGAAGGCCGGGCTTGATTAGACCCTAGTTCGGGACTTTGATCAGAAAAGTGGAAAATTAGGGCTTCTGTAAAAATGGGAATTTTTGAAATCTGTGACCACGGCTGGAAGCTCCTCAGAAAAATAGAAGCTTAGAGCTTTGGATCAAACATTTTGATGGGGCAAAAGAGTGGGATTCATCAAACCCCAGTTCAGGGTCACGTCCAGTGAATCCGGAAGTTTCAAAGGAAAAATTGAGGAGTGAAACTTTGCAGTTTTCAATTTCTGAATATACCAGTTTGATCAGTTCATCAAGGCGCATATTCCTATCCTATCGGAAGCTTGAAATTCAAAGTTTGAATTTTTGGGGTTTCTTTGACAAACCCATATCCAGCTCAAGGTCCAGTTCTTGCAAATCAAGTGGATTGGGTTAATCCTAGAAGAAGATGGATTGATCACCTGCATAAGTGAAAGAAGTTCCTGTCTCAGAGGGAGATGAGGATAAGGCCTTACATAAGAAGATTACAAGCGATCTCGACAGGTATGACTCATCGAGGTATGTTTCGATATTTGTCCATGATTAAGTTTATGGTATGTTTGTCTTCATGTTATTACGTTAGTACAATTTTGATTTTATATTTGTTGTATCACCTTAACAAAATTATGAATGCATGATAGAAGATATTCATTGGTTAGGGTGTTGACACTTATGATTGTACTAATGCATTATGGTGTTGTATGAGGTTTGTGTTGTCTACTAACATGAAAGGTACACCAAGAAAGACAGATCATGTTCTGATCCAAGAACATATGATCATGATAACATAAGGACAAAGATTCATCCATTGTCATGGATCTCATACAAGATCCATTCACGAGGTATGTATAACTTGGTTTTATAATGGTTAACTTATGAGACATGCAGGTTACTAGCACAAGTCACTGAAGAGAACCAAAAGACATTATACGGGTATGTTAGACATAACTAGCTAACATGATAATCCAGGTATGTTTTTCCTATATCAAGCTAGATTCCTACCTTGGGTTAGGATCTTATACTATCGCGTTGTTGATAATGATTATTCATGAAGTCATAGGTTTGAATAATCATGATTGTATGCATATTATGTTTCTTACCATAATTGATGATATGACTAACCAGAAGAATCATGATGGCATAGGTTTGAATAATCATGATTGTATGCATATTATGTTTCTTACCATAATTGATGATATGACTAACCAGAAGAATCATGATGGTATAGGTTTGAATAATCACAGGTTTTATGCATTTTATATCTCTTATCTTGTTTGATGATTCAACTAACCTGAAGAGTCATAGGCTTGAGTAATTACAGGTTTAGACATGTTATGTTTCTTATGATTTGACTAACCATAAGAATCCTTGAATGCTAATGCTTATTATTTCTGTTTGAAATGATCATGACTATACATGCTTGAGAGTATTGTGTTTTAATAGTATACTAATGAATGTATGATTTTATATGAGATCACAAGGACAACACATTCATGATACTAATAAGCATGCATAGGGACCAAGGATGAATATGAGTTCAAGAACAGGTAATTCAGGAAGCAAAGATCAAGAGGGAGCACACTCTAGTTGTTCCTGCAAGAAAGCAAAGGAGCACACTTCAGTAGTTTCTGCAAGGATGCAGATATTCAGAGGGAGTTGATCATCTCTCTACATCCCACAACAGAAAGGTGTAGAAGAAGCTACTTCAGATTAGGACTCCAGCAGCTCCTGCAAGAAAGCGAAGACTCAGAGGGAGTCCACCCAACGAACAAACAAAGATAAGTATTTGAATTGTCATTTCTTAAATAATACTGTTCAATAAATGTATATACTGATGTTCCTAGAATTAGGTTGTGTATTATGCATATTAGAATAATTGCATTGATTAACAGTATACTCCTAATATGCATGGGTAAGTGGCCTATGGCACTGTACAACATTCCATTGCTACTTATCTAGAATGAAACCTCTTTGCTGACATGTTGGGAGTTGTGCACACTCTTAACAATGTTCTGGTAGAGATTGGAAGGCATCTAGAAAGTTACGGAATATGGATAAATGTTGTATTGAAGCATTGGCTAAGATAATTGCATGACTGTATGGCATATTTCTTTATGTGTAAGAATTTGTTCTGAAAACTATGAGATGTTTTCTAATCATGCAATTTAACTTGTTGTGTAGGAAAGATCGTATGCCATCTCCTACAAAAGAAGAACTACAACATTTGTTCCAGCAACAAAGATATATATTGAAGATATTGAAGTTCCCAGTATCTGGGATGAAGAAATGAAATGCCATGATCCGTCGATCATGAAGAATGATGTTTGGGATGTAATCCCAAGACATGAAGGGAAGTTTGCTATGACTTCCAAATGGAATTATCAGATCAAGCATGTTGCAGATGGCAACATTGAGAAATATAAAAGTGATGAAATAGAAGATGCACCAGATGGATTTCAAGACAGCATGGTGTAGTCACATATATGTGCAGAACTTGGTATGGTAGGATAGACAGCTTTCTATCCAGTTTGGGCTTTACCAAGAGTAAAGCGGATTCCAACCTTTACTACAAGGTTGAGGAAGGCAATCCAGTGTATGCGGATAACCTGTTTGTTACAGGTGAAGATAGATTGATTGCCGACATGCAGCGGAAGCTTACTACCGAGTTCGAGATGAAGAACTTGGGGATGATGCACTATTTGTTTTTGGCATGGAGGTGTGGCAGAGTGCAGATGGAATCTTCCTTGGACAAGGGAAGTATGCAGTAGAAATCTTGAAGAGGTTCGGAATGATAGATTGCAAGGCAATGGCCACACCAATGGCATCGAATCTGAAGCTTCTATGTGATGCTTCATCTGAGCCGGTTGATGTCTCTCTGTATCGTCAGATGATTGGGTCCTTGATGTACCTGACGACCAGACATTTGCTTTGCTGTGAACACATTGAGCCAGTTCCTGACGGATCCGAGGAGTGTTCACCTGGTTGCTGTAAAGCATGTTCTGAGGTACCTGAAGGGTACAGTGGATTATGGGCTCAGGTATGAGGCGAATCAAAAGTTTAACCTACAGGGTTATGTTGATTCAGACTGGGCTGGCAGTGCTGCAGACAGGAAGAGCACATCTGGGTGTTACTTCAGTATGGGATCAGGTGTGATCTCTTGGTTTAGCAGGAAGCAGTCCTGCGTAGCACTGAGTACAGCTGAGGCAGAGTATGTTGCAGCCTGTTCAGCTAGTTGTGAGGCAGTATGGCTACGGAAGCTACTGTCTGAGTTATTTGATCTCCCGTTGGAGGCTACTGGTATCTTCTGTGATAACCAGAGTTGTGTAAAGCCGTCCGAGAACCCAGTGTTTCATGACAGGTCGAAACACATAGAGATCAAATATCACTATATCAGGGATATGGTGCAGAGAGGAGCTGTGAAGCTCCTGTATGTTGCGACGGACGAGCAGATTCCAGATGTGCTGACGAAGCCACTAGCCAGGCTGAAGTTCGAGTACTTCAGAAAGAGGCTTGGCGTGCTTCAGATCGAGGATACTTCGAGGAAGAAGTGATGGACACATTTGCTGAAGCCATTCCAAGCATGTTGGAAGGAGGATCCTTCACATGGCTGTGGATGTAAGCGCTGGATAATGGGCATCAGGATGATGTTCTGGTTTCTGCTTGGATATGATCAGTTGGATCATTTATGTATGTATGCATCATGTTGGATGCTGGATATGATCAGTTGGATCATGTGTATGTATTTTGTATATGCATCATGTTGGATGCTTGGACCATGTATCTGTATATGTATCAGGTGGATACATTGTATGATCAGGTGGATCATGTATGATGATATGTATCAGGTAGATACTTGGTATGCATCAGGTGGATGCATTGATGTATCAGGTGGATACATTGTATGATCAGGTGGATCATGTATGATGATATGTATCAGGTAGATACTTGGTATGCATCAGGTGGATGCATTGATGTATCAGGTGGATACATTGTATGATCAGGTGGATCATGTATGGTGATATGTATCATGTATTTGTATCAGGTGGATACATTGATGATCAGGAGGATCATGTATGATGATATGTATCAGGTAGATACTTGGTATGCATCAGGTAGATGCATTGATGATCAGGAGGATCATGTATGATGATATGTATCATGTGTTTGTATCAGGTGGATACATTGATGATCAGGAGGATCATGTATGATACTTGGTATGCATCAGGTAGATGCATTGATGATCAGGTGGATCATGCAGCAGGATGTTGCAGTGATGATCAGGATGATCATAGATGACGAGCTTCAGGATGTTGCTCCAGATGACATGCAGCAGGACGTTGCAGTGATGATGATCAGGATGATCATGGATGGTGAGCTTCAGGATGTTGCTCCAGATGACATGCAGCAGGACGTTGCAGTGATGATGATCAGGACGATCATGAGTACATCAGGATGATGTATGGTGAGTATCAGGTTGATACTCTGTGGCCGTGGATCAGGTTGTGCAGATGAGCATGTCTGGGAGATCCTATAGGTTGGAGTTGTGTACCCGTAACAGCCTGGGATGCTCTTTCGAGACATTGCTCTGGGAGGACATGTAATTCGTTGCCCTGGGAGATCTCAGGTCGGAGTTGTGTACCCGTAACATCCTGAGATGCTCTTGCGAGGTTTTGTCCTATGGCATGTAATTTGGGCCCTGGGAGATTTCAGGTCGGAGTTGTGTACCCGTAACATCCTGAGATGCTCTTGCGAGGTTTTGCCATGACCACATGTAATTTGTGCCCTAGGAGATCTCAGGTCGGAGTTGTGTACCCGTAACATCCTGAGATGCTCTTGCTAGGTTTTGTGGTGGACCACATGTAATTTGTGCCCTGGGAGATCTTAGGTCGGAGTTGTGTACCCGTAACATCCTAAGATGCTCTTTCGAGGTTTTGTGGTGGGGTCACATGTAATAGCGCCCTGGGAGATCCTACAGGTCGGAGTTGTGTACCCGTAACATCCTGGGATGCTCTTTCGAGGTTTTGTGACGCACGTAATAAGTCCTGAGGATTCCACAGTATGGCCAGTGATGACGAAGACCTGCAGGTGGTGGGCCTACATCCAGTATGAAAAAGGACTGGCTCTGTAGAACTTCCTATGACGAGTAGATTCAGAGATTGATTGAGATAGCAGCAGCAGTGACGATGATGATGACTCGATGACGATTATCTAGTGACGATGATCCAGAGAAGATGACTTGTGCTAGAAGAACTGTGCTGAGAAATACCTTCCTAGTTAAGAGGGAGTGTTGATGTATATGTAACTTCGGAATGTATTTCACATATATGTATATTGTATTCCTATAGAGATGGTATTATTCCTCTATAAGGAAGTGTCGTCATTTATATTGTAAGTGTCGTAACTTATACTTGATGGGTTATTAGACCACCTTATTTGGGGTCGGCCCTGTATAAGTCATGTGGGTCAAAGGGTTATTAGACCACCCTATTGGGGGTCGGCCCACTCAGTATTATGTTATGTGGCTAAGTTAGAGCCGACATGAGTTAGGTAAAAAGGCAAGTCAAGTCAAGTATAAATAGAGTGCGGGAGGCACTCTATTTGTTCACTCACTTCTCACACATGCTCTCAAGGAGGAGAGGCGCACTTATGGAGGAGGAGGATTGCTGCTAGGTTATGGCTATCTCTATTGGTTGGTTGTATCATTGCTCTATCTATCTCTGAGGAAGTTATTGGGGTTTTTCACCTTTATGGTTTTCCCCAAGTAAATCTTTGTGTCTCTTGTGTGCTTGCATTATTGTCTCCATGATTGATATGCTGTAGATATGCTGTACATGTTGTTCTCTCAGTTAAGATCCTAGATCATATTGAAGTAAATTCTGAAAATTTAACAAAATATGATTTCACTTAACAGGTGGTGTCTTGTTTAGGTTAGGGTAAGCCAGGTTTATTATCTAAATAAGTTCGTTCATTGAACATTAGCCTCTATTTCCTAGTCTAGTCTTTTTGTAATAGATGCTTATGTAGGTTTTTAAATAAGTACTGGTGCATATAACATCACAGTCTCACTCTATTCATGTTGTCAAGCATTTGAAGATGGTATTGTCAAAGTTTTGAAAAAAGGCTCAGATGGTCACGTCATGTTGTGTTAACACTAGCTTTCCTCGGAAATTACATTATCACAACCAACTCATCCCCAGCATCAGCCAGTTTGGTTCCATAGAGGTAGCAGCCAAGCAACGGAAGATGGTAGTGTGCATGGATTTTTGAGTCTTTGACTCTTTCCTTCAATATGTGCTAGTAAATGTAGCACCACATTCCAGTTTTTGTAGGATTTGTAGAGGTTTATTTACCTCCATTTTGAAAGGACAAGTGTTGTAAAAGTCAAAGTTATCAACCTAAGTTTGTACTTTATCATGGTCTTATCTGAGTCAGGTTTAAGTCATTTTGCCAAATATTGATGTCAAGAAATGGTTGCAATGGGATTTAGATTGTCTAGGGGTCATCCCATTTGACATCCATTAGTCTCAATTGTATACAGGTGCAAGCTGATGAAAACAAACATTTTTCAAAGCATGGTTTCCAGAGCAAAGAATGTTCAAAAGAAGATAAATATATGTCATGAATGCAGAAGAAGAGATTGAAGGTTCAAAAGTAGGAGCTATATATTGGTGATGCTTTTCCCAAGTCAAGAACCATTCAAAACAGGCAACTTTGTCCTGTGAATTATTTGTTGAAAAGCGGAGTATGAAGATTCGGTGGAGCTACAACATGATGAAAGCAGACGAATGTGTTTGGATATACTAGTCAAAGCCAGCAGTATCCAGAAGAAGACAGCAAAAGGCCTGGCTACACTTCATCGTGCTTGAATGCAGAATTGATGATTAGAAGATCATTGGTGTTTGGTCTGCCAATACAAAGAAGTCTGAGGTTCTCAGTGCTCCACGGGGGGATTGTTGTCCTTTATCCCATCTAGTTGCTTCCCAAATTTCACAGGATTTCAATTTGGGCAAATGGCCAAAATCCTGCCTTAGAAAAGAGGACTGCAGAAATTAGGCTTAATTCAAAATTTTGTGAAAAAATATTATCACTAGAATCCCTAGGTTATGAAGAATCCCCATACCAATTTTGGCACTTTTAATAGCTTCCTGGAGTATAGGACATCCAATTTGATCCTGCTGCATGAATTTTTCAATGAGGAAACATCATCTGCAGCAATGAAGTACACATTTGAGACATCTCATGCACTTTTATCAAGGAAATTCTTGTAATATTGGATGGACATATGCTCTGGCATGACTTTGAAACTCGTGTGCATGCATTTGAGTGAAGGATACCAGAGAGTATATTTTACTGAAGACTAGCTTGCCTTCCCAATAATTGTTAAAAAACTTGCAAGTACCCCTTTTGGAAGATCAATAACTTGCATGTGAAGACTTTGGAGTATATTTTGAGCATGGAGTGTTACTGTTAATCACATAATATACTACACAATCCCATAATTGGTTCTCATCAAAAGAACATAGCCAAAAGATGGCATGCATTTTCCAGAGCTAAGTTAGGTTGATTTGACACTGGAGTTTCACATGCTCAAAATATCTTAAATATGAACAACATGAAGGAACACAAATCATTTGATATAATCTATATGTCTCTATCAATGAATCTAGTCTTCCATAGCTACAACAAACACAGAGCCATAAGATACCATTTCATGGGTTATGTAAGAGGACAAACTGGTAAACATATTCAGAAAAACATTGCCAGTGGAGAATTTTGGGCTACCAACGGAAGACCTGGGAATCACTATACCTCAGCTTTTACTTTAGTCCTAAGTTGCCAGGAAACTTAGGTACAGGTACAGGGACGAGAACGGGTGCAGGGGCGGGGATGCCACTTTTTGAAACAAGGGAATTTGGTACGTCAAGTGTACTAAATACATACATTATATATATATGAAATTTAAATCATTTTTGTCAATTCCCGCTAGCTCACTCAGTTAAGATGTGGGTCTCATCAGCAAGGCAACCTAAGTTCAATTCCCCTTAGGGGTGACTTAGTTGGGAAGCGACACCCAAAAACCCATTCCCGCTAGCTCACTCAGTTAAGATGTGGGTCTCATCAGCAAGGCAACCTAAGTTCAATTCCCCTTAGGGGTGACTTAGTTGGGAGGCGACACCCAAAAACCCAATCAAGTTGAAGCTAGTGCAGTCTAGGCCGGGTGCGATCCCCGAGTGATTTTGATGGCTTAGATGCACCTAGGTCGTGGTTTCTCATACCACAAGCTACTCCTACAAGTTAGGGAGATTCGAGCAAACAAAAAAAAGAAATTTAAATCATTTTCATTGTATATATATTCATGTGCATCCATATATTCATGTGCATCCATATGAACCCAAACCATTATACACAAATATGCAAAGTTTCTCGTGTAGATAGCAAGGGTGCATACAACTAAAAAAACATCAACTGCAATCCATATCTGACCCAAAAGACATAAACAAAGAGGCTAAATGGCCTATAGAGTCCAAAAAATTTCATGCTACAACAAATAATTACATATCAAAATCCTTGCCTATATTGGGATCCTATTCATCAATAGCACCTCGTAGGCTTGTGCCCCCTCCTCTAGGCTCTAGCCCTTGCCTCTACCTTGAATCTCAAAGTTGGTCCTCCAATGACATTAGTCAACACCCTATACTTTTGATGGCCTAATCCAATTTTCAAAATAAGGTACAAAAAGCTTCCCGTGCTTAATAAGTGATTTTGCTTGAGTGAAGGGTACATTTTTGTTAAGGTCGTGACTACGGAGTTCAACAATAAGCACCATCAACATCTAAGTACATAGAGAGGTTGATGTGCTTGATTAAATGCCAAACCCATACCCTCATACATGATAGAATCCAGTGGAAACATTGCAATCCTGAAATCCTAAAAACTGTTAAGTCTATTGAATTTTGAATGGGATCTAAAATTCTACTTTTTGCATATGAAGTCCACTAAGGTTGGAACCACTCTCAAACATCCTGAAACAATTAATGGTAATGTTAAAAATTTAAGTAAAAGGATAGAAAATGAAAGATAAGGAGAACATCACTTTTACCATTTAATATTACTGACTTTAATGTCACTTGTACAAAACTGGTTGGATTCGTACCAAAGTGGTCCCTAGGCATCTCCGAGCGTCCCCAAAATAGGGGCCCCTAGGCATCCCCAAAACAAGGGTACCCTGTCCCCTCTACAATCAACGTCCCCAAAATCCGTGACAAACGTCTTGGGTACTTCATCCAAGTTTCGAGTATGAGAAGGTACGACGGGGTATGTGGGTACAGGTATGCGATACATGGGTACAGGCATCCGGTACATGTACACATACCCTACCCCTGAGCACGGGTACCCATGCTACTTAGCTTTAGTCTAGTGATCCTCAAGTTTCATTGTAGTGATACCTCATTGACTCATTATTAGTTTCAGTATGTCAAGATTACATGGAGTGCTGAAAGCATAGGCTTGACACTCACTGCTTTATATTTCCGAGAAGCATTAGCTATATTAGCGATTACTTTTATGACATATTTGTTGTATTTGTGGTGTATTTGTTGGATTTTGTGCAACTTCGGAAGATATTATTCATTGTATTTTATTGTACTTGATTGTACCTCCTAAGGGAGATGAACTGGATGTAATTATTTATGTAACCACATGAAAGAGTCAATGTAAACCTTGGGGTGCAAATAAACAAAAGAAAATTATTAAAAATAAATTATTTATTGCCCCCAGGTGAAGTCGGCCCAGTTAGGGAATTTCTGGTTTTTGCACTTGTATAAATAAGAGGCTAGTGCACCTTATTATCTCATTCACTCACTTAGGAAGTGCGCATCACTTGGAGGAGGAGATTTTTGCATCACTTGAAGAAGAAGGTTTATTTGGGGCTTCTACTTGTGAAAGATACTTTCACATTCTTTCTCTTTCTTCACTTGTACTCTGATCTCAGAATTATCATCTCTCTGCAAAGGTTGCTGGGTTTTCTCCCATTTGGGTTTCCCAGGGTAAACTCTGTGTTGTTGTTTTGTGCTTTGTCTTATTTCTAGTGATCTTGGTAATGCATTTATGTTTTATGCTATGAATGTATGAAATTTAACAGTATTAGTTGTAACTTATACAGACAAACTTCCACCAATGTCTACAGAATTTGCACCAATGTCTACAGAGTATTAGCGATTACTCTGTAAAGAGAAGCTTTGATGAGATGTACCCTTGATCAATGTCACTAAAAACCTGGCATGTCAAGATACCATGCTTAGCTAATCACCATGCTTAGCCAAACTGCAGGATCCCTTATCCAATTATCAACCTCTCACACATATCCACTGAAGGTTCTGACTTCCATTAACAAATAAAATAGTTACAAGGCTTTCAAAAAACAGTTGTCAACTCTTACAATGCATTCTTTTTATAAAGTCAAATTGTACAACCCCTATTATATTTTGACTTTGTTCACCAACCTATCTGGAAATGAATATTGCCCGTAGAATTGATTATGCTCAAGAAATGTTTGGTGCATAAGAGCTTTTACCAACTAGAAGTTAGCTGGTATGAAAACTTGATGGACATGTCTTACAATCTGCACTTGCAATGTGTTCTAGACCAAAATGGAATCTACGTGATATAAAAATGCATTGAGTGCAGACCCACAAACCAAGCAGAATTTATAATATTTTCATTTTGAGGTCAAGTTGTTCACCTATGGATATTGTGTCATATAGAGGTGATTTCTTCAATAGCATTCAACCCAGATTGACGTCATCTGGTCAATAGTTCTAGCTCAAGCGATCATGAGCCAAACGTGGGATCTGGTTGGTTTGTACAAGAGAGCTACTACCACTGATGAGAGAGGAAATAATTTTTGAGGTGCAAGATGGTTTATTTAACAATATTGAATATACTTAAGTCTAGATGGATGCCTTCATACTTTTCTAAATACTCAGATTAAATAGACATATACAAAAATAGTAAGCTTCGTGGCATATAATTCCATAATTGCATATTGTTATAGAATGCCAATAACTCGTACACTAAAAGTGCATTTTGTCAGGAGGTAAGAATAAATACTGAAATCTTACAAAACACAAAGATATCTGGCTCCTATCCACCAATAATACTGACTACCGTATCTAAAATTTTGGATATACAAACAATAGTATGAATCAAGGCATATAATTCCATAATAGCCAATAATAGAATATTATTATAAACTTATAAAGTTTCAATGACTCATGATATATACGAACAACAGTATGAAGCGTGGCATAGAACTCCCTAATAACAACTTCTCAAATATTTTTAGAAAGTGTCAATGACAACACTAAAAGTGCATTTTTGTCAGAAGGTCGAGAATAAATATTTAAATCTTACATAACACAAAAGTATCCGGCTGCCTATCCGCCAATAATACTGACCAGTACATAGAATCATGTATTAGTATAATTGCTCAGTTTCTCAAAAGAAAAACCAAGAGATGAATATTCAAGGGTTATAGATTTATTAGATAGGAATTATAGACATCAAGTAAACTATCAAACATCAAACTAATATATGTAAACGGTAAAATAGCTATAGCATTTTTATGGATAACATGTCAATATTTGCCAAAAACACGTCAAGCTGCGCACTGGCCTTGTTCATAGTTTAGTAGAGA
This sequence comes from Larix kaempferi, assembly GCA_027924585.1. Taxonomy (NCBI): domain Eukaryota; kingdom Viridiplantae; phylum Streptophyta; class Pinopsida; order Pinales; family Pinaceae; genus Larix; species Larix kaempferi. Next base: position 18,499,293 of record BSBM01000469.1, read on the forward strand.
TCACTGATCTCACCATTTGCAGTCATACTTCCATGAATGTTGCATTTGTATTATGTTCCAGAACAGATAACAGATGATAAACACAGCCAGAATCCTACTTTTACAACCCAAATCTATGAAACAACTGGTAAACTCAGGCTTCAGTCAAATCACCTGACTGTTAAATCATGAAAGGTTTTCCAAACAAGCAATTAATAAATTCACATCAAAACACAGGCAGTCAACATATTCAGATTTAGATGATATCTGAAACCGAAGATCCGGATTTCTTAATGAAATCAGGAATCAACCGAAGATCCAGATTTCTTAATGAAATCAGGAATATTCAAAACCAAAGAACTGAAATATTAGCAGAAATCTCAAAACATCGCTCTTATTGATATCAAATAATGTGTCAAACTGTAATAAGAAAGAAGGTCATTTTCTTGAGAATCTGTGAGCGCTCTCTGAAAACATAATTATTATCGATATCAACTAATGTCTCAAATTGTAATAGGACAGAAGGTAATTTTAAATTTTCTTGAGAATCTGTGAGCACTACCTCAATCCCAAATTCTGGACGCCATAATTGAATTTTGTTTCTGTTGCTTGCTGCTGTTAGCACCTATCAGTTTTCTGAATAAATTAAACCGATAAAAAACAAAACAGATTCCAAGTTTGGGTTTATAAGTTTATAACACTTCAATTTCCCCATAGTTACCAAGTTTGGCTGAATCGTCCCAAAAAAAATTGCAAATTCGATATAGACAAATTATTCATTCAAATTTCGTTTGGTTCAAAAAGTCAACACATCCTCCGCCATTAATAATGGAAAAGCATCACCCTATTTAGGGGAAGTTAGGGCAATTTCCTCTGTCGCCCAAAGCCCAGGGTTTCAGAAGCCCGCAGGGTTCAAAACTTCAAATCCTCAACCTCTGCTGTCCTAAAAGACTCGATACTTTTGACTGGATGAAAGCGATGAGGGATAAGTTGTTTTATACTTAAAATATGATTCTGTGAGAGTTCAGAGCGTGATGAAGGCAGGCAAAGCAGAATACACCATTAAATAGTATTTGAGAATAGTCTTAAATTCAAACTCGGTAACTATGCCTTAAACCATGCAAGCCTTCTAGCTCGAGTAAGTGATGGCCTAACCCAGAAGAGCTAAGCTAGAAGAGTAGGGATAACCGACCTAAAATAGTTTAGGATAACCCTTGTAGCTCAAGTAGAACTAGGCAAAGGAGGCCTGGCAAGCAACAAGAAGCCAACACATAGAGCTAAGGACTCTAAAGCTTAGGAATTTCTAGCTCCAAACTGGGATTCCGTAATTCTTTGTCTTCATTGTTGGGCATGAATGCCTGCATTTATTCTCAGCTGGGAATAGAACTATAGACTTTCGACATATTGAAAGTAAGTATTTAAAAAAATTAAGCATGTACTTTACTCATGACAGTACCAGAATCTGAAAACACTTTTATCATGTAGCCTCGATCTCCTGCCTTCAAACTGATAAAAGCTTCAAGATTGAAACCAAATATGTGCACTAAACCAATTTTGCTTGTCTGGGAAGAGAATAAAATATCACTTCAATATAAAATAATATAAACAAGAGACTTAGCTCTGAATCTTTGAATTTTACATATTTTCACAACTATAAGGTCACAGGGCGGCCTACAAGACCTCTAAAGATCAAACCACTTACAGATTCGATGCAGATGGCGCCCAGAAGTTGCGCAACCCAGCGAAGTTACGCCGATTTAGGCAATGAATTGATGAAAGCGTTAAAAGAAGAATCCAGATCAAACAACAGTTGACGGGCCTGCTGCTCCGTTAGCTCCTCTGATGCCCCCATGTTCTTCAACCTCGAAATCCATTCCCTGCCCTTCACTTTACCCTCGAAGTCCGGTGGTAGCTGAGGAACCCTATTGAGGGCCGACAAAAGATCCGAGAGCGCGGGGTATAACTGATCAACCGCCAACATATTGAGCTTTAGAGAATCCATCGAAGTAATAAAATGCTGTACGCATTCGGCGACGGCAGCGGCAGTACCCATGTCTGACGATGAGGCCCTGTGTTCAACGTTGGCCGGAATCCCAGACACAAGTAAGCGATTCACAGCAGCCGGGCAATCCATCTTGTAGGTTTCCATGAATCTTTCCACGCTCGGGACCGTGTCTTTCAAGGAAGTCGTTAGGGTTTTAAACTGGGCAATAAGCTTTGTGCATTCTGGCTCATAATCTTTTGAGGAAATTACATCACGGACATTGGCCTTCTCCAATTTCTCCATAGTTCTTATGATTGCAAAGAGATCTGCGAAATTATCATACATTTCACGCTCACGTTTATCGTTCCATAATTTTACCTCCCTCGGCATCTCGGCCGCCATAATTCTAACTGAAAGTCTTTAAATCGCAGTGAAATCTCCGTGAATTTCGATGCTCTTGAACATGAATTGTTCCGGCACGAAGAAATGTGTCAGAAATTAACAGATTTCTGAAGTGGGTTGCAGGATTGAATGAAAATGAACTACACAACCGGACAAAATCAAACCTTATGAAAAAATCGAGCGTTTCCTTCGAAAATTAAGAAATTCGAACTGCAAAAAAAACACATGTGCGTCCAATAGGCTGATCGATCGTAGTCGTGAGGTATCATAGTAGTGACGTTGCCAGAGAACGGTCCGATTAAACCCTCCAACCTCCATGGTTTCCGTAAAAATTGGTTCCTAAAGATACCTCCGGCAAAACTATAATCAGAATTTTATATATTTGGTTTTGTGTTCTTCTGATTTGGATTTCATATGGTATTTATTTAAAAAAATGGTTAGTATGAATTGTGTAATAATAACTTTTAATGGAGTGTTATATGTAAAAGTTCAAAATTGTTTTTTTTTATAAGGTTGAAAATGATATTTTGATTTTGTTGTGTAATAGTAAGATGAAAGATAAAACCAAAGTAAATGATCTATAACATTTTTTAAATGCTCAATAACTTTTGTATTGACAGTGTATATTGTATAATGTTACATTATGTTACATTTCTACAACTACATCAAATATATCAGATAGAAGAGCAATTTTAAAACCCAAATATAAAGCTTCTTTTGTTGTTGATTCTTCTTTCTTCTAGTAGATGAGATAGCTTGAGCGAACTTGCTTGGTGTGTAAATGACGTAGACAGCACCTTCTATTTATACATGACTTTTGGAGTGATTTTTCCCAACTGGGCCGACTTGTCACTTTAACTGGGTCAGCTTGCCTCTTTTTCTAGGCTGACCTACCTCTTTTACTACCCCTTTTACTAGGCCGACCTATGTGAGGATACCTCACGCAACTACAATAACAACAATTATCAAGGTCTTCAAATGATTATGCTATGAGTAATGGGAAATGGTAAGTTTCTGCTCCCCAAGACAATACATATGGTAGCACTCAGTGTCATGGAGGGGTTTTCAACAATAATGTTACTGGGAAAAATATCAAGGATGCATTCATTGGAAATCAGAGTAATGCATACCAACCATATGCAAGCATACAGGTTGAGCTGGATCAGTCAACCAATTTTCACATTCCAAATTCCATATGATCAAGCAAATCACACTTCCTCTAGCCATCAGAAAGATTTCAATTTCCCAAGTTTGGATTCTAATCGGAATTTTTACTCATACAGTCCTCCACATGTTGATCAGAATCAGGTCCCTCGGGCCAGCCATAATTATTATGGAAATCTACAGACGAAAGGTTATACTCCTCATAATCATGAGGTCAAACAACATGCAAACCATACACCTCTTGTTGTTAACTCTTTTATGGAAGGTAGGTCATTTGCAGGGCGTCCTCCACATGCCTTGGTGGCATTTGGATTTGGTGGAAAACTCGTGGTTTTCAATCCAAAGGATAATCTCAATGTTACTCGGGTGAGGTGTGAACTTGTGTAGAATTTTAAATCTACTATGATAATGCTTTTGTATGTATGAATGGGCATAAGAAATAGTGTATTGGCAAACATTTGCTTAGCAGGATCATAGTGAGGGTCTTCTTAGGGTGCATAGCTTGGGTCAGCTTGTCACAGAGAATTTGGGTGATGGAAGTGGAGGCATTGAATGTAGTTACTTCAACAATCTCTATCGGCAAGCATTTTCGAGTCCTCTTGTTGGTGGGAATGTGTCAAGTAAATAAATGTTCAAGTGGATTGATGAGAGGACTGTAAGCTGTGAATTTGCGACACTGGCCTGTAGAAATCTAAAGCTTTTGCGCATGCTCCTCTGCTCACTAGGGTATTTGCTCGTAATCAGTTTCTACTTAAACTCATTGATATAAATTTGTTAACCAAATAATATCTGACATTGTTTATTGGAAACAAGTTATAGAAATTTGATCACTTAAACAAATGGGCAGATTACACCAATTCATATGAATTCAAAAACCCATTTTCTAGTTACGCATCTAATGGGAATTAGTTATTATGTATGATCATTCCTCACCAGCCATTTCAACAAGGATGAAGATGCATGGTGTGGACTCCGCGGCATTTGCATAGGAAATTATTTGGTCAACAAACTCTAGAGATTTTCTGAGTCAGTTACACTTAAACATAAAGAAAGTAAGTGAATTAACGAACATAAAGCCAGCTATAAGAAAAGGGAGTGTTTCGACCAACTTCTTGTGTTTAAGGAATGCTATTTGGACCTCGAATTGAGGTACACAACTAACTATTTGAGTTTAGGTGATTGAGGGTCTGTTTGTTTTTCTAGAGCAAAGGCAACATATTAAGCAAAAAATAATAACGAGGGAAGTAATGAGTGTACTTGGGGGACCTACATTAGATCGAAGTGAGTAATTCCAGGCCAAAAGAATCATAGCAAGGCCTAAAGTTGGCATTATTGCTTGTCAGAGGACTTGATTGATTTGGGAGGAACGAAGGAAATAAATTATATTGTTTTCCATAAGTGACCAAAATGGTAGGAACTTTGTGTGTGTGCATGCTTGTTCAAATTAGCAATGGGAAGTTTATTACTATATACACATCACATTTACAGTGGTAAAATAAAATTCATAAAATTGAATGATGAAACTTATGTTATTGTAATACAATTCAGTCTTGTTATTATACACCTAACGGTCTTTTGCAACAACTAGAGCCCGTATGGTCTAATTTGTCTACCATACATGACTATAAAATTCCTCCAATGGCCTAGAATAATGTTGTTTTGTGACGATGTAATATAGGTTTTGGCTCAAGGTGGCATCTAGTTAACCTCTCGTCTTTAATGGTGACACCGCTCCTAATAATTGAGGCTGGGGACCCTTTAGTTGTTCCAATGAATGTGGAAGCATGTCCCTTCCCTGTGTCCACAAGCAATGCAATTAGAAGTTCAAGTAGCATTTTGGCTCTGTTATATCATTATATTATATTAATATATATCATCTCCCCTTGCATCTACTTTTATGCCTCATCCACTCTTCTTGATGTGGGGACTACACTTGGGACTTCTTGCCAAAGGCTTACAGTATAGGTAATCAAATGAAGAAAGGATCAATGATCAATCCTAAATAGATCCAAAATCTACGAAGTATCCATTATAGATCTGGAAAGTGTCCCTCATGGGTATGGATCCGTGATGAATCTTTGCCATATCCAAAATGGATCAATGTTTGATGGGACACTCCTCACCATTGCATCAACTAAAGTTTCTATAAATATTTTTTTGTCCAAAAATGAAACAAAACATTGCACATGATCACAATATGTAGAGAAAAGATAGACTGACATTTTTTTGCGTGAAATGAGGATGAAAAGTTACCACTTACATTCACGACCTTCAATGTATAACGTAATTGACTCTTGATATTTTGGGTGACTTTTCAGTATTTGTAACCTATTGTATTCATATGCAACTAAATTATTTGTATTCACTATGCATAATAGCGTACCCTTTAATATTCACAACAATATTTACAAAGGTCCTAATGCAACTGTTAGGTCTGGCATCCTATTTCTAACACCCCCACTTAATGATCACATTGGCTTACATATAAGAACCATCCCCTCCGAGGCACCTAAACACTATAACAAAGTGTTATTGATCATTTTGCCAAACATTGTTGATCCTGTGGAACTGGCAGAAGTCACCTCAGTCTCCTGAATTTGTACCCTGCACCGGTGCCATATACATGATGCCCATGCCTTGTACTTGTCCTAAGTACCTACACTTATACCCTGCACTAACATATGTTCCTTGTACATGCAATTGTACAACATCATCATTGTCATTCTTCTCCTGGCCTGCACAAGTCGATCCTCATCCTGCATGTACTCAGCATATCCTCATGTTGGTAAAACTTCTAGTCAACTTGGTATGTATCCTTGAGGTTTATGCATCCTTATTCCATGTTGTCATCCTTGTCAGGAGGAAATCCTAACACCACTTGAGAGACAAAAAACGCAAATGCCTTGTCATTTTACTTGTCATCATCCTCATTAACAAAGTTGTTTTGACTCTTTTGAGCTATGTTCTACTTTGCTTATAATCCCTCTTATATTGCCCTAGCTCTCACAATAGGAGCAAATCTCCTTTAGCTTCTTGATACCCGAGCCCAACGTCTCCATTCATGGCCAAATCAGGACCGCCACAGTTGCTTTTGGGATTTTTACATGTTGTTCTCGTTGTCAACATGCCGTTCTTTTTCTCTAGTGTAGATTGTGCACCACATTTCTAGTTATTCTCTACCTTGCTCGATGCCGAACAAGTTTTTTTGGCTTACCACAATGAACATGGCATTCACAAACTTGATTTTCTTAGCCAAACATGACCCTTACTAGTTCTGCACATTCCTTTTCCCCATGCATTTATCTTCAACATGTTCCTCCATTCTCAAACATGCAGAAACAATATGACACATCTTCGCCCATGCATAAAAAATTTACAGCATACCGAGTGTGTTATTAATGTCCATTATTTGATAAGTTCATTTGCAACATTTCTCAGTTCGTCCTCGACTGGACCTTGCCTTCAAACTAGCACTGTACTCTCTTATTGATGAACTGCTCGGATATCATTTTGTCATAAAATGAACAAAACATCACACATGATAACAATATGCAGAGAAAGTTAGAGAGGAATTTTATTTCATGAAATGAGAATAGGAGAAGTGACCATTTACATTCATGTCTTTCAATTTATAAAATATTTGATTCTTGATATTCTTTGTGGCTTTTAACCTATCACATTTCTACATGACTAACTTGCCCTTATTCATTTTCATGGACATAACATAAACTTTTGATATGAACAACAATATTTATAGAGGTCCTAACATGACCATTATGACATACATCCTAATTCTAGCAAATTGTATCGTTTAGATACAATCCCCTTGCAAATGTCCTTTCATCAAGGTTGTCCATTGGTATCCACCTACTTAATGAATATTACTAAACTTTGTTATCAACATGTAGCAATTAGGGAAGAGGTCGAGTGAAGATCTAGTGCTCATAACCTTAAATGGGTTCTCTTCTCCTTGGCAATATTTTGTCTGTGGGATATGTGCCAAAGAAAAGATTCCCACCTTTGGGAAGCTATGAGAGGACTTCATCCAGGAAGAGACAACACTAGAGAGTGTTGCAGGTGTAGAGGAGGAACGTAATCTTTCACTTATCAGCAAGATGAAGAAGGGTAGTAAGAACTGAGGATTGAAGAAGGTTGATAAAGGGAAGAAAGAGGATTACGGTTCCTCTAATCAAGGAAAGAAGAACTTTACCCACATTAAGTGTTTCAGGTATCAGAAGTTTTCCCACTATGTTTTTTAGTGGCATGAGAAGAAGGGGAAGGGCAAGCAATAGCATTAGAAGTAAGGTTGCAGGGAGTGTAGAAGCATCAATTGGAGTGGTTGAGATTTCATCAAGCTTGAGATACACTTCTCCATGGTATGTGGATAGTGGAGCCTCCATATATAACTCTATATGGAATATTTGTCAGAATATGAGAGGTTTTGGGAATGTTTAATTGTCTTTAGTTTATGCATGACCGTGTGATGCTATCTAAGAAAGAGCCCCGTGAGATAAATCCTTGCCATGAAAAGTTTTTATCATCATAGCTTGCAAGGAAGCTCACTGTTACATAGTACCAGTACCAGCGCACCTTCAGATATGTCCCTGGGGAGAGAGGGTAATTTTTTTAGACCAGGAGGGGTGTTATCCAGCATTTTCTGAGTGGAAGTTATGGCCAAACCCTTTGATCCTTCTCTTAGGAGTATTATGGCTTAGTGGCATTGATGATTGCCTTATTATAGGGCTTGTAGCCATGAGGTTGGTATTTGGGGCTCCTAAGGGTTGGTCACTAGGTCACATGACCCCCCACTTGTTTCATTACTCCGGTGACAGTTCCTTCAACTGTGAGACTCTTGCCTCTCTTCCATGTCACCCCAAGCACCCTCCTGGCCCCTCTGCAACCTAGCGACCTCTCTCTTTGGGCCTCTTCCAGATATGACATCATCATCCTCACCAAGTCGTACTGCTTGTTTTGGGGGGCGTTGAGGGATTATCAACACTGTTGGGGTTAAATGGGGTATGGCGACCCCCCCCTTCCTACTCCAGCCTTCAGTTTGGACTATTTTGCTAAGTTTTAGCTATTTTAGTCATTTTTTGGTGAACTCTGGGGAAAATGCCCCAAGTTACCCACATATTTGATTATTTTATATTATTTTATGTTATAATTTCAAATTGACATTTTAAAGGCATGTCGGCCTGGTTTTATTTCAAAAGTGAGTGTGAGATCATATAAATAACATCTCCTCACTTCATTTGTAACACACAACTTATGGGATAAAATTCATTATGCTACTCTTTTACCCTAGATGAGCTTTATGAAGTGATGCGCACCTCTTGAGGGGAAGATCTTCTTGTCTCTTGGATGAAGTTGGATGTTTTCTTTATCTTGCTAATGCTTTGTGGATGTTACAATGGTTGGAACAACTCATGCTCAAGTAAGTCTATTCCATTTTTAGGTTTGCTTGATGAATGGTAGGTAATTTTTGCATCTGGAATGATTACATGGTATCCCTAGGGCTGCATTCTTTTTGAATAGGGATTTTATCTACCTTTCTATCCACATAGCATAGTAAAAATGCTCCCAAGAGGAGGTGTTTACAAAGTTTGGCCTTGGATCTCCAACTTCGCCTTAGTTTAGGCTATTGAAACGAACCCTAGAGGTTGTTTCAAGAAGCCCTAACGTAGTTGAGAAGGAGAATTACCTCCAAGAGGAAGGTTGGTCACATTCCTCTAAGGCTAGGTTTTGGGGTAACATCCATTAAAACCCTAAGTTTGTCCATATTTTTCCATCTAAAACCCTAGTTTGTATTTTTGTAAATATTAATTTTAGGTTAGATTGTTTGTTTATTTTGTATTTAGGTTTTATTTTCTGATTTTGTACATTAATTCAAAACCCTAACCTAAAAAAACCTTATTTATGCCCTAATTTTAGACCTAGGGTTTCCCAAAACCCTTGCCTCCTTCTCCTTTGATCCCAACCCTCATCTTGGGTGACTATCCTACCTTAGTACCCTCTTGGATTCCCTACAACATGGTTGCAACAGCCTACTAACATCCCATTTAGTTGTTTCCCTAAGTCTGCAATAAATTGCAGATTGTTAAACTCGGAATTCCTTCCTCACCTACAACATCTACAATAAAAACAACAAACCAAATTCAGTCATTAAATCAAAACTTGCTACTGCTTATTGGTTTTCCTATTGTTGGTGAAATAAGGTATGAAATTACACATCTTATTACTGATATACAAGTCTGAAACCTATATCTTGATTGTCCTATACTGCTGAGTAGTGATAAAAATAGAAGTGGTATGATTGACATATAATGTACGTCTTGTCTCCCAAAACTGGCATGCGTGTGTTGAAGCCCAAAATGTAAACATACCATCTCGATTGAAAAATCTCGGGAGAGAGGCCAATGTCACCACACTCCTCTCCTCTCACTTCATGTTGGCTCTTCTCCAACTCAAGGGGGGTATCCCTAAGATAGGATCGCTAAGGCAGGTGCAACGGAGGGCAAGGTGAACTGAAGAGGCTGCCTTAGGAAACGTTTGTAATAGAAAAATGTATCTTGATTGAGTGATGGGAAAGTTGGGAGGATCAGTCCTCGAGGAAAGGCCAGTGCCAGTATATCAGAGGGGCAAATGGAGTCAAAAGAGAGATCAAAGGGGCCTTGTGTCATATGTGACTGAGGGGGAAAGATCGCATTATTGAGCAAGCTCTGCTCAGTCTAGTGTTTGACAATCAGAAAGAGTACTTCTTCTTCTCTAGCTGCGGGAGGTGCACTATGCAAACCAAAGGTCAATATTACACAATAAAACTAGATTAAATGTAAAAATCAATACCTACGTATGCATGCTCACAAAGGGAAAAAGAAAGCAGACGTTAAGAGTTCTTCACCAACAGGAAAAAGAAAGCGGGCTACTAAGAATTCTTCATCTTCCAACGTGGTGGATTGTCACCCTTCTATGGCCTCTTACACGAAGAAAAGAAAATGCAGAATCTGGAAATGCTCACACTCAATTAAAATATCACAAGATCATGCCTCAAAGTACTCAGTTTATCCAGAAAACCCATAATATTCTTCATTAAGCTCAGAGGAAAGAAAGTTTTCCAATTTTTTCCATGGTTACAATAAAAGAGGCTGGTCTCTTTTATAGACCCCAAAAAGCCTCTCCTACCTCTCCTTTTTTTAAAAGAAGAAATAAAATAATAAAATAAAAGGAAAAGTGAGATCCCCGATCCACTTTTTTCTCAACTTATATCTAGGAAAACTAAAGTGAAAATTCCCTTTATTCTATGCGTATTGGAGGGAACCTTCTTTACTACAACGAATACCCAGTTGACTAGAGATTTTAAAACCAAGTGACCAACAACGCTCAGATCTGGAGTGGAGTTATGAAATTTGTCTTCGTGCAATCGCTCAGATCTAGAGTGGAGTTATGAAATTTGTCTTCGTGCAATCGGTGGCTACCAACACGTGGATCAGCCGAATGATGGGCCTGCTTCTCCAAAACTCCAAGTAGGAGTGAAAATACACCAAGCTACCTTCACCATAGCAAACTCGTACCATAAATGTAGGTAAAAAACGCCATGACTTGTCTGCCAACAATGGAACCTCGTGACCTCCTCCCAACGTGCTGATTAATTGATTGAACACCGAGCCTTGAAGGTAACTCCGATCAAAATAATCGACTGGCAATCAAAATGTGACCCTAACACGGCTAATTGTGAGCCGGTGCTGGCATAAAAAAATGATTTAAACTCCTGTGTGCAGGCATGCTTTCGAATTCAAAGGAGGACCGGATCTGAAACTTACTGTTGCGGATGTGACCTGTTTGAAACCTGAGATCGAGGTTTGTAAAAACTCGCCTGCTGATGAAATTGGACTGCCAAAGGAAATCCACGAGTTGTATTTCAGCCTGAAATGATGGGAGATATTTCTCTTTTTTTTTAATTAGGTGGAGCCCGATTCCTCGAGCTGTTGAAGCTTTCCACCGATGCATCCTCGTCAGGTTCTTTCCGCAGTTTAGGTTTAATAAACCATAAAAGATGTTTATGGTGCACGCATGTGGAGTGATGAACTTTGTAAAGGTCATGATACGGGGCATTCTTTTGAGCTAGAAACTCCCTGTCTGTGTTAAACATTAGGTGAAGACTGAAATTCTACTCTAATAAACGGAGCTGACGATGACACGGAGTACGGACATTTCTAGGGCTATGTTTTTAAGAATACGATGCAAATCAGTGAAAAATGTTATAGCATCAACAACTGGGAAAAATGTTCCTTTTGCATCTTTGTTTGCATAAACTTGGACCACACCATTCTCCATCGAATAATGTTCAGTCTTAGCCTCAGGTAATGGATCCTTGCAATCTAACTTGGTGGTGTTTCCTGGTTTGCTCTGCCCATTGATTTGTAACGGTTGCATGATGAGAAAAAGCATCGAAAGCCAGAACATAATGTTGATACTCAAATAATAAAACCTGTGCAAGATACCCTTGGCCAACTCAATGATTTTCTGCAGCAAGAACTTCAACAATTTCTCCCAAAATCCAATCAATTGCTCCCATCTCCTTCAACTTCTTCAATTGACCAGTAACACCGAGATCAAATCTGCTCCCAATAAATTTTCGAAAAGTCGGGACTACCTTTCAAACAAATTCTTGATTGATCCGACCTGAAGAAGTTTCTCGCAGAAACCACTCATTAGTAAAAATGTCCTTTCTGTTGTTACCATTTCTTCTAGTAACAATGGCATTGCCCACATCTACTAACCCTGATGTAACAGCTCCCGGGGATACTCCATGATGAATCCAAGATGAAACAGGCTGAGATGGTGTGTCCAAAGGTGTAAATGTAGCATCTGATTGAGAACCCAAAGGAAATCCAGGTTCTGATGGCATTGTTGAAGAGGGAAGTCCAAATCTACTGTTTAAGGATGGCCACAGGCTACTACAGGATTTTTGTCATTTCACTAAAGACAGTCTGCCCAGAATTTCCTCATTCTAGGAAATGGCCCCTCAGCAACCCATATAGAAAACCCCTTGATTAGTTGATCACTTTAAAATTACTGAACACTACTCGCAGATAGCACAATAAGATGAACTAAGGACCAGTTTCTTCAAAGTACTTTCATAACCCTGCTCCTGGCTTTCAGAAAGCTCATATGGACATCCATGACAAAATGGGAGGTAAAATCTGGCTCCAACTCGGGGACATGTTCTCACCTTGTGATTGCATGAGAACCTCAGACTCTGAGTATTCACAGACCAAAAATAACATGAACAGTGTGGTGGGGAAGGCTTGATTCACATCCCGAAACCACTTATTACAAAAAAAAATTGCAAAAAGACAAAACAAACGCTCATGCCCGAGCTTTATTCATCTATCTACCTACTCTAACTTGTGACAACAGAATGCTAAGTATATTCCCATAACCAGTGGAGCCATTTCAGCTCCTCATCTCTACCAAATTGCTTTTTCCTATGCTTGGTTAGAAACAAAGATAAGGACATACAACAGAGATGTCCTAAAATAAAATTGAACTATAATATCAGACTGTTAGGATATAAGAGCTCATCAAATCTTTGGCAGAAAATTTTAGAATGTGCACAAGAAGCTTCGACCCACTGACTAACTGGGCTTAAATATACATCTCCACCATAAAGCTGCTCCGGCTGCTCTGTAAAATGAGTATAGCTGTCTTCAATAAAATGAACTTGAGGCAAGTTCAGATTTTCATCATGAAGTTGTTCAGGAGTATTTTCAATGACATAATCCAGGGGCAGCTCCAACTCTTCATGATAAGACTGTTTGTAAACTTGGAGCAGCTTCACATCATTTTCTATTATGACAATATCAAGAGGCCCTTTAGCGATATCTTCAAACAACAACCCTTCTGATGCTTCTTCAATGGGGTCATCAATTTCATGCTACCCTCTTTGACCTTCAACATACTCTTCATAGATCTTCTCTTTAGTGTTAGGCTGGGACTTTGGGATGAGAGCATCATATTGTCTAGCAAGCTGCTCAATCTCATCAACTGTTCCATCATGCCAGCGAAGGAGAAACCTCTCGAAATTTTTTTCCACTGAAGCTATGGATTCATCCAAAAGACCATAGAACCAATTTAATGCATCCCCTTCCAAAGTTAAAGAAAAAACGATCATAAGGTCATCCTCACAATAAACATTAAAATCAACCATCAATTTGCAGTAAGAGGCAATGTGATAGATGGCTGAAACATCATCATTCCCATGGAACTCTGGAAGAATGTCATGCACCTTTTCACAGTCATAGCAGTCATTAGGAAATCCACAGATATTCGAGAAATCTAGCGGGGTGAAAGCTTCGTGCAGAAAATATTCATGCAGAAGATCATGCGGTTTTTCTTTATTATCATCCATAAATCAAACAATGAGGTACCAAATCTAAAACATGCATACAATCATACCTCATACCAAACTGTGGAGTCGCCAAGGTGAGCTTGAAAGCCTTCCAATGAGTGTGCTCACCTATACACCCAATAGGATCTTCAAATCTGCAAAAGGACAAGGGCTCTGTCCCTTCGTGGAGTCACCATGTGAGAAGAAGAATATGCAATATAATCTCCCACAAATGTCGTCAATGAAGCATAGTCTTCAAATTTTGAGAACTGGACTTTGTCCCCAGCAACGACACCAAAATGTTATCTCCCAAAACTGGCATGTGTGTGTTGAAGCCCAAAATGTAAACATACCAGCTCGATTGACAACTCTCAGGAGAGAGGCCAATGTCACCACACTCCTCTCCTCTCACTTCATGTTGGCTCTTCTCCAACTCAAGGGGGCTATCCCTAAGATAGGATCACTAAGGCAGGTGCAACAGAGGGCAAGGTGAACTGAAGAGGCTGCCTTAGGAAACGTTTGTAACAGAAAAATGAATCTTGATTGAGTGATGGGAAAGTTGGGAGGATCAATCCTCGACAAAAGGCCAGTGCCAATATATCAGAGGGGCGAATGGAGTCAAAAGAGAGATCAAAGGGGCCTTGTGTCATATGTGACTGAGGGGGAAAGATCACATTATTGAGCAAGCCCTCCTCAGTATGGTGTTTGACAATCAGAAAGAGTACTTCTTCTTCTCTAGCTGCGGGAGGTGCACTATGCAAACCAAAGATCAATATTACACAATCAAACTAGATTAAATGTAAAAATCAATACCTGCGTATGCATGCTCACAAAGGGAAAAAGAAAGCAGACGCTAAGAGTTCTTCACCAACGGGAAAAAGAAAGCGGGCTGCTAAGAATTCTTCACCTTCCAACGTGGTGGATTGTCACCCTTCTATGGCCTCTTACACGAAGAAAAGAAAATGCAGAATCTGGAAATGCTCACACTCAATTAAAATATCACAAGATCATGCCACAAAGTACTCAGTTTATCCAGAAAACCCATAATATTCTTCATTAAGCTCCGAGGAAAGAAAGTTTTCCAATTTTTTCCATGGTTACAATAAAAGAGGCTGGTCTCTTTTATAGACCCCAAAAAGCCTCTCCTACCTCTCCTTTTTTTTAAAAGAAGAAATAAAATAATAAAATAAAAGGAAAAGTGAGATCCCAGATTCTCTTTTTTCTCAACTTATATCTAGGAAAACTAAAGTGAAAATTCCCTTTATTCTATGCGTATTGGAGGGACCCTTCTTTACTACAGTGAATAATCAGTTGACTAGAGGTTTTAAAACCAAGTGACCAACAACGCTCAGATCTGGAGTGGAGTTATGAAATTTGTCTTCGTGCAATCGCTTAGATCTAGAGTGGAGTTATGAAATTTGTCTTCGTGCAATCGGTGGCTAAAAACACGTGGATCAGCCGAATGATGGGCCTGCTTCTCCAAAAATCCAAGTAGGAGTGAAAATACGCCAAGCTACCTTCACCATAGCAAACTCGTACCATAAATGTAGGTAAAAAACGCCATGACTTGGCTGCCAACAATGGAACCTCGTGACCTCCTCCCAACGTGCTGATTAATTGATTGAACATCGAGCCTTGAAGGTAATTCCGATCAAAATAATCGGCTGGCAATCAAAATGTGACCCTGACACAGCTAATTGTGAGCCAGTGCTGGCATAAAAAATGATTTAAAATCTTGTGTGCAGGCATGATTTCGAATTCAAAGGAGGACCAGATCCGAAACTTACTGCTGCGGTTGTGACCTGTTTGAAACCCGAGATCGGGGTTTGTAAAAACTCGGCTTCTGATGAAACTGGACTGCCAAAGGAAATCCACGAGTTGTATTTCGGCCTGAAATGATGGGCGAGATTTCTCTTTTTCTTAATTAGGTGGAGCCCGATTCCTCGAGCTGTTGAAGATTTCCACCGATGCATCCTCGTTAGGTTCTTTCCGCAGTTTAGGTTTAATAAACTGTAAAAGATGTTTTTGGTGCACGCATGCGGAGTGATGGACTTTGTAAAGGTCATGATACAGGGCATTCTTTTGAGCTAGAAACTCCCTGTCTGTGTTAAACATTAGGTGAAGACTGAAATTCTGCTCTAATAAACGGAGTCGACGATGAC
Organism: Larix kaempferi; assembly: GCA_027924585.1. NCBI lineage: Eukaryota > Viridiplantae > Streptophyta > Pinopsida > Pinales > Pinaceae > Larix > Larix kaempferi. The sequence goes on from BSBM01000469.1 coordinate 18,515,371, forward strand.
ACAGAGTACGGACATTTCCAGGGCTATGTTTTTAAGAATACGATGCAAATCAGTGAAAAATGTTGTAGCATCGACAACTGGGAAAAACGTTCCTTTTGCATCTTTGTTTGCATAAACTTGGACCACACCATTCTCCATCGAATAATGTTTAGTCTTAGCCTCAGGTAATGGATCCTTGCAATCTAACTTGGTGGTGTTTCCTGGTTTGCTCTGCCCGTTGATTTGTAACGGTTGCATGATGAGAAAAAGCATCGAAATCCACAACATAATGTTGATACTCAAATAATAAAACCTGTGCAAGATACCCTTGGCCAGCTCAATGATTTTTTGCAGCAAGAACTTCAACGATTTCTCCCAAAATCCGATCAATTGCTGCCATCTCCTTCAACTTCTTCAGTTACCGGTAACACCAGGATCAAATGTGCTCCCAATAAATTTATGAAAAGTCAGGACTACCTTTCAAACAAATTCTTGATTGACCCGACCTGAAGAAGTTTCTCGCAGAAACCACTCATTAGTAAAAATGTCCTTGCTGTTGTTACCATTTCTTCTAGTAACAATGGCATTGCCCACATCTACTAACCCTGATGTAACAGCTCCCGGGGATACTCCATGATGAATCCAAGATGAAACAGGTTGAGATGATGTGTCCAAAGGTGTAAATGTAGCATATGATTGAGAACCCAAAGGAAATCCAGGTTCTGAAGGCATTGCTGAAGAGGGAAGTCTAGATCTGCTGTTTAAGGATGGCCACATGCTGCTACAGGATTTTTGTCATTTTACTAAAGACAATTTGCCCATAAATGCCTCATTCTAGGAAATGGCCCCTCTGCAACCCATACAGAAAACCCCTTGATTAGTTTATCACTTTAAAATTACTGAACACTACTTACAGATAGCACAATAAGATGAACTAAGGACCAGTCTCTTCAAAGTACTTTCATAACCCTGCTCCTGGCTTTCAGAAAGCTCATATGGACATCCATGAAAAAATGGGGGGTAACAGTACGCATGCATGGTGAAATTGTTTGGTTGATAGTGAATGCAAAGCCATATCTCATGTATATCTTCACATTTCTTGAATTCCTAACTGCTACTACACAAATGAGATAAGTAGGACTACTTACTATTGTCGCCAATTGTAAAGGGACTGTGATACTGTACAATGTTGCTATAATACTGTCGTAGAGGAGTTGTTAATGTTGTACTTACGCCCTTGATTTTTGGATGGTAAATGATCATAATGGTTGAATATCTATTGTTGTCCTAACTTGCTATTGAATGTCATTGCTATTGGTAGCACTAATCTTGAATACATACTATGGCATTACACTTATATTAGATGATCTATGGTTATGTTATTGATGCATATTACCTACTGTTATTGATCTCATGTATGTTATAATAGTCTTAAATGCTTCTACCGCTATTTCCAATATCGTGGATTGAATGCATTAACTTAGACACGTTTATATTACCATTTACAAGCATTTAATCAATTTAGTATGCCTTCTTCATTCATAGAATTAATTGATTGAAAGGCACTAGTCACTAACATCGTCGTCTAGAAGACATAGTTTCTTGTCCTAAGTGTCCTGAATATCATCAAAGGGCTCTCCCCTTGGAGGTTACGACACTTCAAATAAGTTGGAAGTGCGACTAAGGTGACAATGGTCACATCTTCCCTACATCTGTCTATCAGACACTAGGTTTGCTAGTTTGTCCGGTAACATTTTTGGCACCGTTGTCGGAGACTCAAAGGAAAAGTGACGAAATTCCATTCAAGGTGTTCCCTAGTCTATTTCATTCATTTTCGGCAAGGGTTAACATTTTTGGTGTTGTTGTCGGGGACCTCAAGATCAATTGGCATAACTTCTCCATGCAAGAACAATACATTGGTAAATGTTAAGGTACGTCCTCGTTATAAATATATTTGTATTTGTGTAAGGACTAACTTGACAGGTTTATCGGGCGACTTCACCAAGAACTCATCCCATTAAATCAGGTACGTCCTCATTATCAATATTTTTATATTTATGTAAAGACTAACTTGACAAGTTTATCTGGCAACTCCACCAAGAACTCAACCCATTGAATCAAGTATGTTCTTGTTTAGTACTTTGGTGAGGTTTGTTTAAGTCTAACTTGGCAAGCCTTTCCTGGCGATTCCTACTAAAAAAACATAAAAGAAGTACTCTGAAAGAGTGAGGCCAAGCAATGACATGGCATCTTCTTACAATTGTGGTTGGATATATTGGATTTTTCACACATTCCCGGCTATCCACATCAGTATGTCTTTGAAGACAATGGGAAAGCACTTTTTCCGTTATTTCATGAATATAAGTATCAAGCAGCAACACATATTTGAGCCTTCATGCAATTTCTCATAGGAAACAATATCATGCATGAGGATATTAGAATGACGCTTTTTATGTTGTGTTGGAATATTCTCCCCATCATTTTTGTATTTTGCATGCTGCATGCATTTTCATGCATCCAGTCATCATCATGGTGGTCTCCCGAGCACCTAGAGCTTGCTTCTAGCTCTTCTTTACCTGCATGCAAAAATGCATGCCACTGCATGCATCTAGTCATCATCATGGTGGACCTCCTAGCTCTTCACATCCTGTCTACAGCCCCCAAGGGGCCTCCCACCTACCAAATGCGCCCTTCTCCATGACAAGTGCGCCCTTCTCACCTACCACAGCCAGTTAGGCACCTTTGATCACCTACCACTCAGTTCACTTCAGTTAGTTGCTTGTCTTTCCTTGATTTAAGGCTAGATTGACTCCTAACTGATTGTATCACTCCGATGGACCTCCAGTGAGACTAGACTACCCATTCTGACTTCAATTAGCTCCTCATGCGCCCTCCACTAAGTCTCCTTCATTTAGTTAGTGCCTACATGTGCCAGTTACACCTACCACACTCAGTTAGACTCAGTTAGCCACACTTGACTCACTGTTACCATTGATGACTGATACATTGACTGGATGATATCTCCACTATTATCCAAGCCAGACTCTGAGTTAGGAATTCGAATGCCCTACTGGCCTATTCGAATCCTATATTATGCACCTTACTTTTCTACTGTATTCATTCACTTACGTTCTTATTCATTGTATAATACTGAGATATTGTTCTATTTTTGTGAGATTTTCAATTATTAGGAACTAGATTCATAAGACAATTTCACCATGGAATATTTTAGACAATGAGAGAAGAAGAATGGAGAGAATAAATTATGGAAAACAATCTGTATCTTATTCATTGATATTGTAACAATATATAATATATCCTCCATGGAGAAAATCGAATTGCTTTGAAGCAATATGGAAAGAGCAAAAAGAAAAGGCTTAGAAAAGACAAAAAACCCCCTAGGTGGCAAAAGCAGTTTCCAAAATTGTGCTAGAGGCTCATGAATTTGGAAAGTATGGTATGGCAGCTCATGAGTGAGGTAAATGGAATGTAATGATGGCTTTAAAAGGTTAGATATGATGTGGAGGTCGAATTGGTCAAGTGGCAAAAGATTCCAAGTAAACTAGCTTTATCTTTTCCACTAGAAAGCAGAAAAAACATGACAAAGCTAACTAAAACTGGATAGTGTCTTTCTAATTCAGGAATGGAATAAAATCAGAAAGAATCCAAGTAAATCTTATCCAGAATCTATCCAAATTCATTTTTGAGAATGAGGATAGCATGTGGTCCACTAAAAGACAAAACTGGCCTATTCTACCTAGTCAAAACTTAGGAAATTAATCATAAATGATTAATTAATTTTATCCTAAGTCTAGAATGACATAGTGGGTTTTTTAAATGTTCCAACACCCCCCCTTAATCTTGACTTTATGTGATGGGAATTAGCAAAATATCATAAATATAGGGCCCAAGCAACAAGGCTTATGGTCACCCCAATACAAAAATAACTAGTCCATGTAAACCGAGGAAACAGGGAAAACCTCATGGGAACAAAACCCTCCCTCAAAAATGGACATGCTTGATGTCTTTATATTGTCATGTTGCTCATTTGAATGAGCTGAATGAGCTGAATGGGCTGCTTCTGAGTAACTGACTTGATGAAGAGATTGTGGATGTCATGATCATGCATCAGTGCATTGATGTTGTGTAGGCAAGAACCATGTGTTGAAGCTCTATGAAGTTCATCTTCTGATGATGGAGGAGCATCAAATGAATTTTTCTTGCTGCTATAACATAAACAATCAAATCTGAAAACATAATCAATGATGGAAAGAAGATCTATGCATACTCCTTCCCAAGGAGAAACAATGAACTCAACAGGATCAATTTCTTCTGTAGCTGCAATGTGGTGTACTAGTTCTTGTGATTTCTTCTCAAACTGATTTAGAACCTTTCTAATATTTAAAATGAGATCATGCAGCTCTGAAATATCATAATGTAAGTCATATGGAGAAGCAACCAGTAAAGATGTGGAATCTCCATGATCGAACATAATTTCAGTAGAAAAAATTTGAGAAACTAGATCACCCGGACAGTTGAGCGAGCCTGGAGAGTGTGAGGACTTGAATTTTGAACCATGAGCGATGGGGTCATGTCCAGATGTGTGGAATATCAGTCCAAATAATTAAAAAACAATGGTTGTCCAACCAATGAAAGATATGAAAGACAAAAGTGCAACAGACGCAAGTGACACGGTGTAGGAAAACATAGAATTGTGTAGTTTCTTAACTAGAGAACTTGGGGTTTGTAGGGTCTTTTCTGCATCCAAAGGTTGGGAATATGATGTGGGATATGTAATGACCTGCATGTCAGACTTTAAATCATCTTCTAAATCATAATCTAAAATATTTGAATGATGGTGGAAATACCTTTCAGAAGACAAGTCAGAAGCTAGTAAAAAATGACTAGTTTGAGAGTAGACTTGGATGAACTGACTGAAGATTGTTCCAAGGAAGAGGTAGATGTTTTTGATTTTTATATATCAGAATGTGAATCAATATTAGAGACATCAGAATTATATTTCACTCTAGCACTCAAAGCATAAACATTATTACCTTTGAGAGAGGCTTGGAGACAGAGTTCTTGTTCTACAGCAACCTTGCCTTGTTCTTTCTTTGCAAAGTCAGGAACATCTATGTTATGCTCTTCAAGCATCTTGGCCATGATGTCCAATTTATTCTTGAAGCAATATTTCTCAGGATGAGTGCCTTTGCAGCAATAAGAACACTTGGGCTTCTCCTTCTTCATCTTCTTGGATTTGGAATCTCCATCAGAATCCTCTTCATCTGACAATATCTTTTGTTTGGATTTGTCATTCTTGAAACTCTTTGCTCCATGAGCAACAAGTGCAAAGTCTTTGGAGGGTGATTAATCCCTCATTTGGACCAGCTTGTCCTTTTCTTGAGTGAGCGAATCAATGAATGCATCCAAGGTTGGCATCTTCCACTTGGGAACTGTAAGTCTTGTAGAATGAAAAGTAGACACAAATACTGAGTATTCAGAGCTCAGTTTTGACAGAATGGTAAGGATTAATTGCTCATCCTTCTTCTCTATACCACATTGCTTGAGTTGAAGCACTAGGTTCTTGAATTTTGAGATGAAATCCTCCATATAATCGAAATTACTTGGACTAAGAGAGATCAGCTCAATCTCCAACAAATGACCTCTGAGCTCATCCTGTTTTCCAAAGAGAGACTCTAGCTTTGTCCACACTTCATTTGGAGTTGATAGAGAATCGATATGGAATAGAAGATCTGGAGATACAGAGAGACAAAGTAACCCATAAGCTTCATCAAGCCTATTGAACCATTTGGATTTTAATGCAACAACTCCTGGCTCAATTTCAAGCCCCATAGTGACTCTATACAATCCTTTGCTCCGAAGTTGGATGATCATATGCGCCTTCCAGTCAAAGAAATTGAAGGGAGTGAGAGTCATAGCTTTGGCTTGATTTTGCTCCATACTGATGTGCTCCTGGTAATGGTAATACTTGCAAAAAACACTCTTGGAAATTGTTTTGAATCAAGCTAGCTCTGATACCATGTGAGATTTTCAATTACTAGGAACTAGATTCGTAAGACAATTTCACCATGGAATATTTTAGACAATGAGAGAAGAAGAATGGAGATAATAAATTATGGAAAACACTCTGTATCTTATTCATTGATATTGTAACAATATATAATACATCCTCCATGGAGAAAATCGAATTGCTTTGAAGCAATATGGAAAGAGCAAAAAGAAAAGGCTTAGAAAAGACAAAAAACCCCCTAGGTGGCAAAAGCAGTTTCCAAAACTGTGCTAGAGGCTCACGAATTTGGCATGTATGGTATGGAAGCTCATGAGTAAGGTAAATGGAATGTAATGATGGCTTTAGAAGGTTAGATATGATGTGGAGGTCGAATTGGTCAAGTGGCAAAAGATTCCAAGTAAACTAGCTTTATCTTTTCCACTAGAAAGCAGAAAAAATAGGACAAAGCTAATTAAAACTGGATAGTGTCTTTCTAATTCAGGAATAGAATAAAATTAGAAAGAATCCAAGGAAATCTTATCCAGAATCTATCCAAATTCGTTTTTGAGAATGAGGATGGCATGTGGTCCACTAAAAGACAAAACTGACCTATTCTACCTAGTCAAAACTCAGGAAATTAATCATAAATGATTAATTAATTTTATCCTAAGTCTAGAATGACATAGAGGGTTTTTTAAATGTTCCAACAATTTTACTGTGTTTATGAGTGATCATTGAGTGTCTCCTTCTCTTCTTCTTTGAAACATATTTGTGATTTTGATTGTGAGTTGCTATAGCTGCCAGATCCCTTGCATATTCCTACATGTTGTTCCTCAGATAGCTTGAGCAAATTTGCTTGGTGTGGAAATGGCGTAGACGGAACCTTTTAATTATACATGACTTTTGGAGTGATTTTCTTCAACTGGGTCGACTTGTCTCTTTAACTGGGTCGACCTGCCTCTTTTTCTAGGCCGACCTACCTCTTTTACTACCCCTTTTACTAGGCTGACCTGTGTGAGGATACCTCACGCAGCTACAATAACAACAATTGTCAAGGTCTTCAAATGATTATGCTATGAGTAATGGGAAATGGTAAATTTCTGCTCCCCAGGACAATACATATGGTAGCACTCAGTATCATGGAAGGGTTTTCAATAATAATGTTACTGGGAAAAATATCAAGGATGCATTCATTGGAAATCAGAGTAATGCATACCAACCACATGCAAGCATACAGGTTGAGCTGGATCAGTCAACCAATTTTCACATTCCAAATTCCATATGATCAAGCAAATCACACTTCCTCTAGCCATCAGAAAGATTTCAATTTCCCAAGTTTGGATTCTAATCGAAATTTTTACTCATACAGTCCTCCACATGTTGATCAGAATCAGGGCCCTCAGGCCAGCCATAATTATTATGGAAATCTACAGACGAAAGGTTATACTCCTCATAATCATGAGGTTAGACAACATGCAAACCATACGCCTCTTGTTGTTAACTCTTTTATGGAAGGTAGGTCATTTGCAAGGCGTCCTCCACATGCCTTGGTGGCATTTGGATTTGGTGGAAAACTCGTGGTTTTCAATCCAAAGGATAATCTCAATGTTACTCGGGTGAGGTGTGAACTTGTGTAGAATTTTAAATCTACTATGATAATGCTTTTGTATGTATGAATGGGCATAATAAATAGTGTATTGGCAAACATTTGCTTAGCAGGATCATAGTGAGGGTCTTCTTAGGGTGCATAGCTTGGGTCAGCTCGCCAAAGAGAATTTGGGTGATGGAAGTGGAGGCATTGAATGTAGTTACTTCAACAATCTCTATTGGAAAGCATTTTCGAGTCCTCTTGTTGGTGGGAATGTGTCAAGTAAAGAAATGTTCAAGTGGATTGATGAGAGGACTGTAAGCTGTGAATTTGTGACATCGGCCTGTAGAAATCTAAAGCTTCTGTGCATGCTCCTCTGCTCACTAGGGTATTTGTTCCTAATCAGTTTATGCTTAAACTCATTGATATAAATTTGTTAATCTAATAATATTTGACATCATTTATTGGAAACAAGTTATAGAAATTTGATCATTTACACAAATGGGCAGATTACACCAATTCATATGAATTCAAAAACCCATTTTCTAGTTGCGCATCTGATGGGAATTAGCATATTATGTATGATCAGTCCTCACTAGCCATTTCCACAAGGTTGAAGATGCATTGTGTGGACTTCAGAGCATTTGCATAGGAAATTATTTGGTCAATAGACTCTACGAAGTATCCATTATAGATCTGGAAAGTGTCCCTCATGGGTATGCATCCATGATGAATCTTTGCCATATCCAAAATGGATCAATGTTTGATGGGACACTCTTCACCATTGCATCAACTAAAGTTTCTATAAATATTTTTTGTCCAAAAACGAAACAAAACATTGCACATGATCACAATATGTACAGAAAAGATAGGCTGAAATTTCTTTGTGTGAAATGAGGATGAAAATTTACCACTTACATTCACGAGCTTCAATGTACAACATAATTGACTCTTGATATTTTGGGTGACTTTTCAATATTTGTAACCTATTGTATTCCTATGCAACTAACTTATTTGTATTCACTATGCATAATAGCGCACCCTTTAATATTGAAAACAATATTTACAAAGGTCCTAATGCAACTGTTAGGTCTGACATCCTATTTCTAACACCCCCACTTAATGATCACATTGGATGACATAGAAGAACCATCCCTCTGAGGCACCTAAACACTAGAACAAAGTGTTGTGATTCTTTTGCTAGACATCGTTGATCCGGTGGAACTGACAGAAGTCACCTCAGTCTCCTAAATTTGTAACTTGCACCTGTGCCTTATACATGATTCCCATGCCTTGTACCTGTCCTTAGTACCCGCACATATGACCTGCACTTATACCCTGCACTAACATCTATGCCTTGTACAACATCATCTTTGTCATTCTTCTCCTAGCCTGCACAAGTCGAACCTCATCCTGCTTGTGCTCAGCATATCCTCATGTTGGTAAAACTTCTATTCAACTTGGTATGTATCCTCGGGGTTTATGCATCCTTATTCCTTGTTGTCATCCTTGTCAGGAGGAAATCCTAACACCACATGAGAGACATAAAACACAAGTGCCTTGTCATTTTACTCGTCATCATCCTCATTCACAAATTTGTATTGACTCTTTTGAGTTATGTTCTACTTTGCTTATAATCCCTCTTATACTAACCTAGCTCTCACAATAGGAGCAAATCTCCTTTTACTTCTTGCTACCTGAGCCCAACATCTCCATTCATGGCCAAATCAGGCCCGCCATAGTTGCTTTTGGGATTTTTTCATGTTGTTCTCGCTATCAACATGTCGATCTTTTTCTCTATTGTCCACTATGCACCGCATTTCTAATTATTCTCTACCTTGCCCGCTACCGAACGCGTTTTTTTGGCTACCCACAATGAACATGGCCTTCACAAACTTGATTTTCTCAACCAAACATGACCCTTATTAGTTATGTACGTTCCTTTTCCCCATGCATTTCTCTTCAACATGTTCCTCTATTCTCAAACATGCAGAAACAACCTAACACATCTTTTCCCAGGAATAACATTTGTACAACATATAGAGTCTGCTATTAGCGTCCATTCTTTGATCGATTCATTTGCAACATTTCTCAGTTGGGCCTCTACTGGACCTTGCCTACAAACTAGCACTGTACTCTCTTCCTGATGAACTGCTCGGATACCATTTTGTCATAAAATGAACAAAACATCACACATGATAACATTATGTAGAGAATTTAGAGTGGAATTTTATTTCATGAAATGAGAATATGAGTAGTGATTGTTTACATTCATGTCTTTCAATTTATAAAATATTTGATTCTTGATATTCTTTGTGGCTTTTAACCTATGAAATTTCTACATGACTAACTTGCCTTTATTCATTTTCATGGACATCACATAAACTTTTGATACGAACAACAATATTTACAGAGGTCCTAACATGACCATTATGACATACATCCTAATTCTAGAAAATTTGTATCTTTTAGATTCAATCCCCTTGCAAATGTCCTTTCATCAATGTTGTCGATTGGTATCCACCTACTTAATGAAGATTACTAAACTTTGTTATCAACATGTAGCAATTAGAGAAGAGGTTGAGTGAAGATCTAGTGCTCGTAACCTTAAATGGGTTCTCGTCTCCTTGGCAACATTTTATCTGTGGGATATGTGCCAAAGAAAAGATTCCCACCTTTGGGAAGCTATGAAAGGACTTCATCCAAGAAGAGACAACACTAGAGAGTGTTGTATGTGTAGAGTAGGAATGTAATATTTCATTTATCAACAAGATGAAGAAGGGTAGTAAGAAAGGAGGACTGAAGAAGGGTCATAAAGGGAAGAAATAGGATTAAGGTTCCTCTAATCATGGAAAGAAGAACTTTACCCACATTAAGTGTTTTAGGTATCAGAAGTTTGCCCACTATGTTTTTTAGTGGCATGAGAAGAAGGGGAAGGGAAATCAATAACATTAGAAGTAAGTTTGTAGGGAGTGTAGAAGCACCAATTGGAGTAGTTGAGCTTTCATCAAGCTTGAGATACACTTCTCCATGGTATGTGGATAGTGGAGACTCCATATATAACTCTATATGGAATATTTGTCAGAATCTAAGAGGTGTTGGGAATGTTTAATTGTCTTTAGTTTATACATGATTGTGTGCTGCTATCTGAGAAAGAGCCCCATGAGAGAAATTCTTGCCATGAAACTTTTTTATCATCGTAGCTTGCAAGGAAGCTCACTGTTACGTTGTGCCAGTACCAGTGCACCTTCAGATGTGTCCCCTAGGGAGAGAGGGTCATTTTTTTTAGACCAGGAGGGGTGTTATCCAACATTTTATTAGTGGAGGTTATGGCCAGACCCTTTGATCCTTCTCTTATGAGTAATATGGCTTAGTGGCATTGATGATTGCCTCATTATAGGGCTTGTAGCCTTGAGGCTGGTGTTTGGGGCTCCTAGGGGTGGGTCACTAGGTCACATGACCCCCCACTTGTTTCATTACTCTGGTGACAGTTCCTTCAACTATGAGGTTCTTGCCTCTCTTCCATCTCACCTCAGGCACCCTCTTGGTCCCTCTGCAGCCTAGCTCCCTCTCTCCTTGGGCCTCTTCCAGAGATGACGTCACCATCCTCACCAGGCTGTACTGCTTGTTATGGGGGGTGGAGTTCAGGAATTATCAACACTGTTGGGGTTAGATGGGGTATGACGACCACCCTTACCTACTCCAACCTTCAGTTTGGAGTATTTTGCTAAGTTTAATCTATTTTAGTCATTTTTGGGTGAACTCTGGGGAAAATGCATGAGGAACTTTGCCTAGCTGCAATAATAATATCTTGGATGGTAAGCTTAATGGATAGTGTCATATCGTTGTAAATCCAGTTTTTCAACTTGCTTTAAAATTATGTCAAAACTCATCTCCACTATTCAATTAGGAAGACATCAATGCCACAGAGGATCCTAAAGTATCAAATAATCTCCCTCGTTGAACAACCTTCTGTTGGGTCATCAAAATATCTGTAAATTTTTCCTGTGATTTCAACAAAAGTACCAAGGCACTGTAAAGCTTTTTCTTTAGTGAGGCCAAGTCACCTAAATGTGAGCATTAAGTGACTACATACCTTCAGGAAGTTATATGTCTGTAAGCTAGAACCAAAATTTCTTTTGAGAGGGATGAGCTTTCCTTGTGTTAAGGTACAATGTATGCCTTTATTGAGGATGCCTCATAGTTCATTGTTGTCAATTGTACCAAGTCATCTTAGTTTGAACCTTAGTCCTCACCTCCCCAATTGATGGTTGCTATTATGCCCTGGTTTCATCAATTCATACATATATTGTTCATCCCATAAAAGAGTTCAAATTTGAAACCCTTGGAAAAATTGTCTGGTAGGGTCTCTTATTGTCATATTGTCACCTTACATCTTCTCATTAAAATTTTATACAGAATAGTTTAAGTTGAAAGTTCTTTTTGTGTTAGAATCAGAACCTTGTTGGGTAAAGGTTTGATTAAATTCACTATCAAAAAGAGCATTGTTCACATGTCTAAAAATTTATGACATTGTTTGGCCTTTTCTTTTTTATTAACCTTCTTTTCATCAGCTCTTATTTTCATAGCCTCGTCTTGTACCGTTTAGGCAGTTTGTCAACTTTCTTATCTCCATGTTTTAATTGTTATCCACATCAATAATATATTTTTGGAAGTTGATGCTAACTTGTTCCATTTTATTTTACCTTGCATGGTGTTACATATTTGTCAACGACTCTAGTCTATTTTTTTTTTTTTTTTCTGACTATTTCCAAGATGTGAAATTTTAGCCAAGAAAACTGATAACAACATGATAGAAGCACTTGATGGCCTCCATAATTTTGCTTTGTTGTCATTGTCTCTTCATGTAGAATTAGGTTGGAAAGAAGCAAGTACTAACTTAGACATGCTAATGTAAAAGGTCCTCAAATCTCTCCTGAAATCCCAGGTGACTTTGGGAGTGTCAGGAATGTTATGGAAACTCCTGGGGGTGCTCCCTACTAGTTCTTGACTGTTGGGAGCTCCTAGGAGCTCTTGAGCTGTCGAGGAGTGACCATGCCCTAGAATTGATAGCTTGGCATTTAGTTTCTATTGTCTTGATGTCGATGCAAACCTTTTATAGTATTCTATAATCGTTTTCCTTTCCTTAGTAGTGCTAAATGATAGATGTTGCACTAAATAAGTGATTTGCATTGATTTAGTATTTCCCTATCTCCAACAACAGTTTTAGCTCTTCCAAATGGAAAATGTGCACCCAACAATTAAATCTCCTGCACACAATAGCAAGAGACTAGGTCCAACAGTGCCCAATAGACTATGTTCTGAGTATTTTATCCCAACAACAATGTCACAACTAGTATCAAGCTAAAATATTGAAATAATTAAGGACAAATGCTTGAGGTATTCATTGTCCAGCAGCAACCCACAATATCTAACAATAAGGTTTTGGTGTTCATTATCCACTAGTCTTTAAAATCTAAAATTTTCAAATGCATTTGTGCCTCAAACTCTAAATGGCCTCACTAATTTAGTCCTCCTCAAATTTAAGTTTTTTCGCAGATCATAAAATTTTCTTTAAGGGTTTGACAACTTGGTAAATGCTTGTTTATGTTCGAGGAGGATCTTAAACCCCTAACACTTTCACTTCCTGCACTATTGTGATCATTTCAGAGCAGGTTGTTGGCATATCTGATCCAATTCGACCCTCCCTTATTGGTCTTTATTTGAAGTCTGTAGATTGATAAAAATTTCGCTTGGATATCGTATTGGTTGGTAATATCACATTAAAGCTTGTGAAAGGCAATTGCGCCCTAACGCTCTCAAGTCTAGTCCTCTTCCAAGCGAATTGTTGGTATCACATAAACCTATTTGGCCATCCTTCTTGGTGTCTCTTTCATTTCAATTTTGCAAGCTAATAAAATTTTGTTAAGGGTCAGGTTGCTTAATACTTTTCTTATTAGCAATAGTTGATGCCTTTAAGATCCTAACACTATTCTAGATCTTTCCTTTTGTTATTATTTCAAAACAGATCGGAGGTATCAAAGACCCTAATCGGCCTTCACTCCATTGTTAGTTCCAATTCATTAATCTTGCATGGAGAACTGAAATGTTGTGTGAATGCTTGCATGTTTTGTGGTGGTCTTAAGGTTCCTAAATGAATTTGAATATTTCCTAAATGTTGTACGCAATAGCACCAACAGGTCTTGAAGATCCTATTTGGCCTATCTATTTGCAACATGTTGATCAAGTATAGTTCTATATTAGGGCATCGACATTAAAGGTATTGGCATGATGTTTCACTCTCTTCAAAGGTACTATTAAAGAGTGAATTAAATCTAATCTCCAATATCATTGTTATCCAACATACATTTCAGTTGTTAATGACATTCATGTAAGCCTAATTGGGACTATAGAGTTGGTTTGAAATTTTGAATTTGTAATTCAGCCAATCGTGAAACTTATACTCTGTTTTGCATTTACTATTTTTTTTTTCAAGCCCTTAAACTATAGGTCCAAAATACTACTGTTTATGCTTGGCAAGTCTTAAAGATGACTCTTCCTACATACTGTTGTCCATGCATTGCAGATTTGAGAGGTTCTCTTTCTCCCTTTTCTACCCATAATCTTATTGCAAATCTGGTTATGCTAAAAGGTTAACAAATTCAAGTGTATTTGGTACCAAAACAATGACTGAACTCTTGCATGTGAAATCTCTCCCTATTGAGGAAATAATACTATGTTTTACATCTTTAAAGGGCAGTTCAAATACATTAAACAATCGGGCTTATACTCAGTAACTATTGAAGGCATTCCTTTCCTTTTATGTTCTCATCAACTTGCAAATCCGAGGGTTAATAATCAATAATAAATTTTCACATTTAGTCCTCCAAAACGAATTGTCCCAAATAGTCAATTTAACCGGCTATAGGATTTGACCTGGTTATAGGACTGTCATATCTTGCAAATAATGCTCACCTTCTCAAACTTGTTCTCATTTGTGAATCACACTGTTCTTTGGATAAACACTCATGCTTCTTAGTTCATTGGAAACATTTTTTAGAAGAATATCTAAGCTAAACAAGGTAAAATATAACATAATGAACATATCGAATGCTAATGAAAAAAACTGAAGCATGTAATCATTCCAATTATAATTTTTGCCCAGTTTTGGTATTTTGGATTTAGTAACAACTAACTTCTATAATTAATTATTATACAAATAAATGCTGGGGATCACTTGAGTTTCAATTGACAATACGTTATCATTGATCAATATGTTGATGTTAAATGTTCAAACTTTATGGATTCATGGATGCTAATAGTATATATGTATCATGGTTAATTAAATTTCTTATGCATTTTTTTACTTTTTCCTTATTTTCCCCTATCTTTAAGATATTTTAAATATTTTAAATTGTATATTATTGTTGTTTCCATGTACTCGTTGTTTGGAAATTTAGATGAAGCTTCTAGCCATTCTAGACACTCAAACCCTTGATTCTGTTGTTTTTGCATTGCATAAACTATTGTAATGCTTGTTGAATTATGTTATACGGCTTAGTTTTCTTCTCGTTTTAAGGGCTGAGTTCCATGTCACATTTGAGGCCATTAAAAGCAAGCTAATCTTAGGTTTGTCCCATTGACCTACTTTGTGGTCATTAGTTGGACATTTATAAAATTCTCTTATCTTTTCTTATCTCATCAAAGTTCACATTAGCCATAAGACTTCAATTTTTATTTGTGAACATCCAAATGAGAGCTTTAGAATGTAATGGAAATGACTAGAAAATGGGACAATGAAAATAAAGAAACTTTATATGCATTGTTGTCACCCATCTTATTTGACCCAAGTACCATGTGCTTACCATTCATTAATTGCAGAATCGCATCACAACTTGTATTCAGAGTAGGCTGCAAAAGCTTGCCAATCACCATTGCTGAATTTATTATGACAATATCAATAACCTTATCCTTTGCAATTTTTCATAAAATTTCTTCTACTAATGCCTTCGATAGCTAAAACCACGCTTGGCAATAACCAAATAATCAATTGGTGTTTTTTTAAGAGTTAACATAACAGTAACAAAAGCTAGGAAATTGATTATTCCTAATCAAAAATAAATTAGTGAACAAATTTTCTTTAATTTATTCCTTGTTCATGACACTTCACATATTAAGCAAGCAAATATAAATAAAAGTGATTATGCATGGTTTTGATGAAGACTACCAACACATTAGTAGTGAACGTCTAAAGTGGGTTGAAACTCCTGAAACTATAGGATGGCAACATACGAAATCAACTTTTAGAACATAGTCATTTTCCTTCAATCAATTAGAATTGTGATATTACAAAACAATAAATTTTCAGTATTTATATCTAATACGATTCTTTCATATTATGTGTTGATGAGATATACACTATAGTTGAAAGGGTTTTAAGTTTAACACGGTTTAATTTACAGTCTGTATCTTGATAAAGTATTATATTGCTTTTATTACACAAGAAGTTTAGTACATCCATAATAATTAAACAAACTTTTAATGGCCATGCATAAGCTATTTTCATGTTAATAATGCATTGCGTTGTAGAGACAAACAATATCTTACTTCCAGCTCAGTTTATAATATTTGAAGTAGTAAATAATCATGGAAAAACTATGTTTTATAATTCTGATTCTTATAGTAGAGTTTATTTGTTATGTTGACTACCAAACATACAATAGCAAGTAATGTGTATTTATAAAGCAAGTATCTTTACAAATGGTCAAAAACTAAAGAAGTTGGTCTTGTTATATTTCATAAGTTACTCAAATAAATCAATAATTGAATAAGGCTCAGAGAATGTGGAAATGACTTCAATTTAGTTCCTCTTCCAACATTATAAGCATTTGATATTGTTAATACTCAAAACTGCATAACTTAAGCAACACAAATTTTTCTTTTGGTTTTCCCATTGACATGGGTGCTTCACGGTAAGCCAAACTCACAGTTTCAATTTTTTTGCATTTTCCTTTTTGTTTGGAAAGCAGTTGCATATATGTTCTTGAGAGAGATTCATTGCTTGCGTCAATTTTTTGATCTTTTATGGCAATGATTTTATGTAGTCTACATGGCATTTGTAAGGAAAATCCTTTGGCATCTGTGATTGGGAAATTGACTTCCTTTGTACCACACTAGTGGTGATAATTATGTGTTGTAAATTTGTCATTTTCCTTTATTCATGTTAAACTAGTTGCTTTAGAAGGGGGGGAGGGGGGAGCGGGCATTTGTATACATAAGTAGAGGACCAATCAAGTACACTCAAATTCTCTGGGAAGGCACACTCTTTGTGCCAAGAGGCACATTCTACAACCCAGTATGAGGGGGATGTGT
Source organism: Larix kaempferi (assembly GCA_027924585.1). Classification (NCBI taxonomy): domain Eukaryota; kingdom Viridiplantae; phylum Streptophyta; class Pinopsida; order Pinales; family Pinaceae; genus Larix; species Larix kaempferi. The sequence goes on from BSBM01000469.1 coordinate 18,532,320, forward strand.
AATGTAATGTAACATTGACCTTGCATAGTTTTGCAAACAAATAAATTGAGTAAAACAATAAACATAAAAAATAAAATCTATAACTTTTGCGTTAGATCTTAACAATAAAGAAATAAAATGAAATATAGTCTAGATCCATCTTAATTTTTAACCCTATATCTATTAAGTTATCAAGCATCGATAGGGATCAAATATTTGGAAATGTAAACTGTTTTTTAGAGTGCAAAATTTTGAGGAAAGGTTCTCACTTCCATGGGTTTGATCCCTCTTAGCACTAGATCTAGGGTTAGATGGATATAAATTTGTGTAGTTGCAATGGTCCATGTTAAGAACTCTACACTTTGTATTCCCATTCATAGAAGCAAAATAAATGATTTTGTTCACCTTCTTTTCTTTATCAAGCAACATATGTCAGGGATATTCATAGTGTCATCAACCATGACACTTCATTATTTACATGGATATGCCAGCACTTATGTGAATGCTTCTATGCCTTCTTTTCACCCTTGGATTTTGGGGTTACAACTATGCTCTTTTTTACATGGATGGGTGTCAAGTTCCACAAGAAGCAATGAGGAAAGTTGGAGAGGCTTTTGAAGCCCTTATAGAAGAGGTATTTATTGTGTTTCTTCGAGGTCTTGTTAAATGCATTCATTATTTGTTTAGTACTTAACTTATATACTATTTTGTAACTATTCTAGACCAAGAAAGTATGAGATGGACTCCAAGAAGATATGTCAGTGCATCAATATTTTTCCATTGTATTGGAAAGATGTCCAAATATGTAAGTGCAGTAGGATTTTTCCATTGTATTGGAAAGACATCCAGATTCACTATTAGTAATGAATTTGTTTGCAATGAAAAGGATGCATAGGAGTTCATATTAACGAACTTAAAAAATAATTGAAGTTTGTTACAACGTCAAAATTAAATAACAAACAAAAGATAAAAATAAAAATAAAAAGCTTGGAAAGCACTGGTGTATAAGGAATTATACATATTGTAAATAATGAATGAAGTGATTTTTTCCAGAATCTGGTTTATCAACCAAACTATTTGTTAAATAACTAGACTCTTAAACCCAAAGTAGCAGGGAGATTCATCATTTGACCTGGGAGACTTGCACCCACAACCTAGCTACTTTGCGCATGTATGATGCATACTTGCACATCCAGGGCAATGTAATTGCGTCGAGAAGGTGCATTTCTATAGCTCGGGTGGAGGGGAAGTGTTCATCTGTCCCAAATAAAAATAAAAATAAATAAATAAAATAAAATATAAAAATGCATCTATACGTGTGTTGTAGCATATTCTTTTCACCCAGGAAAAAGGATACAATTCTTTTCAAATATTTGGTGATTCCATGAATGTCATAAACTGGACCAACAAAGCACATAAATGTCACAACATGTTTCTTTTTGCATTGGTGGAGGAAGTCCATCGCATAATGGGAAGTTTTGATCATGTTGTTTTCCGTCATGTCGACAGCGAGAGGAACATGCTTGCTGACAAATTATCCAAAGAAGGCATCCAATTAAGTTTTGGTTAGTGGCAAATAACAAAGGCTCAAAATGGGACATTTTATGAATACTTTCCTAGACCTTTTATTGAGGGGATTGATCCTTTTCCAAATCAACATAACTTAAATTAGCATCCATTTCTCGAGATCGAAAGACTTTTTATTCCAAGATGTCTACAACAGTATTTTGTTGCATTCTCGGGTAATATAGTCCCTCTCTGACGTAGGAGGCCTATATACTCTTTTGAAGTAGATTCACACTCTTTTTGTTTTGTTATCGCCTACGGGCTGGTGATGTAGTTGATATTCTGAATGCAATTAAGTCTTTTCATGATCCTATAGGATTTCTTGGTTTTTTGTTCAACAATAGATACCTTTGTTGATTTGAAGTGCACAACAGTCTCTTTGTCAGCAGCCTTATACATACATGATATGATTTATCCTTTGATACTCATATTTTTGTTATCGCCAGCGGGCTGGATATCTTTTTCGAAATACATGTGACACATGTATTATACAGAGTGCAATTTTATTTCTATTAATAAAATTACACTTTTTTCCACGAAAAAAAAGTGTGATGTAGCATAGTGGTGAGAGGGATGTGTGCTGTTGTTTAGTGGCGAAAGGTTTGCAGATTTAATCCCTCTCAGTGCTTTGTAGAACTAGAGTTAGATGGATCTATATTGGTTGTATCCTGAATGTAACTGTATCCACATTCATGCACCTTACCTAGTTAGATAACTAGAATAGATCCATCTTAACCCCAATCTACTAAGAATCACTGGATAAAAAAAACACACTTGTTTCCATGCAAACTAGACACTTGGCTTACCTTATTTAACCAAAGCCACTAATATTCTACTTCTCATGATTTTAGGGATATTTGCTCATTCTATTGTCACGTGATACTTAGGTTTTGAACAAAGGAACACCATATACTTAAGTTGAATTAAAAAATTGTAAGGTGATTGTTGACTATTAGCTTGGAGAATGAAGCAATTTAGCATTGAGAGTGAAGGACTTGATTGTTTGGTTGCTTCAAACTTGTTCTACATTCTCCTTCAATTTTACGAGCACTTAGTGTGTGAGGGGGAGTGTTTCATGGAAGAGAGTCTCAATGAAGGGTGTTTTTATCTTGTAGTGCTTTTTAATCTACATTTGACACATGTACAAGTATAGTACATTTAATTGGAGATGCATTGCTAGGAGGGTGCACATGTTGCATGAAAATAGGTGGAGTGGATGAGTTCGCACACATGGGCATGTTCATACCCACCTTGGTACATGTAGGACACCCTACTTGGGTTGCTTCTTGGAGAAGTGCACTCAACGGAAATGGTTATGTAACCATCTAATTGGTTAACACTTGGACTCGAAAAGAGCACCACTAAAGTGTGATACTAAGGGATTTGTGTGTGGAGTAGTTAGGGTGCTTGGTGTGAAATTCCACAGGGGTAGATCACCGAGCTAGAACGAACCTCACAATTTCACACTGTTATTACTGAGAAGAATTAATAGAAAACAATGATCAATTCACTCATAAAATTGAAACACACATGAAAAATGGTTGTTGATACATTAATCAGCTATAAGCTGGAAATCAAAGAATGTTACAATAGAATGAATTTGATACTCCTGGAAGGATTTTAATTCACCTCAAGTATAGGCTTAGTTTGCATTGGAACCATCTCTCGATAAGGTTCAGTGGACACCAATGATGAATAATTAGTTAACTGAGGTAAAACTGAGCATAACTGAATCATGTGGGCACCAAAATAGGGGAGGAGAATCCAAGGGGAAGAAATACTAACTTGTAGTGGTGAAAATAGGTGCTCCTACACTCAGTAGCAGTGAAACTAGGTGTAACAATTAGTTAACTAGGCAATCAAGGGGACAAGGTGCCCTAAATCATGGAACTAACTGTGCTAACTCCTAAAATCATGCATGAGGGAGAATTTGGACTTCAATGATGTAACCAAGGTGCTCTGAGTCGATAGGAGGGCTAATGATGGCCAAAAACAAGCTCCGGGGGGGCCAAAGTAAGGACTAGGTGCTAGGAAACTCAAATGCTAATGCATGGATGCATGCAAGACCAAAATAAGATGGTGAGAATATTCCAACACCCCCCCCTTAAGCTGAACTATGAGGATAAATAAATGGAAATTAGGGCCCTGGTTACTGAGACCAAAGGTCACCCCATAAAACAATCTAAAAAGGTGAGGAAAGAGGGAAAACCCAGTGGGAAACCCCCCCCCCCACCGCCTCAAGATAAACTGAAACACACCAAAAATTGCTGCTCAAGACTCAAGTAGGTGTGATGCTTGATTCAATGTCTGGAGGTATCTTCCTCTTGGGAAGAAGTGGATCATGCTCCAAAAACATGTGATTGAATTATCCTTCAGTGGATACAAGCGAATTTGGAGGCTTCCTGAACTTTCTCTTCAGACCAAACACGGTGAGAACAAATCCAAAAATATGAAGATCATCTCGGAACCTGTAATTCGAACCAACTAAGGTAGGATCAGCTCCAATAAGAACTAATTGCTCTTGAAACTTGAACTTCTGATAAGTGGAAGTTAAGTCAGCTCCAAGAATTGATAGATGGTTTCTTGTGATCTCCTTTGAACCAGCAGGGGTGAGATCAAAACTAAAATCACCAAAATGGGCATGAGACTTGAACCCAAGCGAATGGTAGTGTCCTCCATATTCAATGAAACTATGAGAACATGTACGAATGATCAAATAGAAGTTCATAGGAAGCATGTGATCAAGGAGGGCGAATGCATCACCTCCAAACTCTGATTTAACCTCCAAAAAATTCAATATATCATCATTCTGCACACCAGCAGACTCATGTGAAAGAGAGGATTTAAGAACCTCTTCAGATTCTAGAGCATGAACTGACGTATCTTGTTCAGAATTTGAAATAGAAGACATTGAGAACGTGGGTGAGGAATGGATAATCTCTCTAAAGGGATCAAATTCATTAGTTGTATCACTTTCATCTGCATTACTTACATGGGAAGGGGACAATTCAAAACAGTCTTCAACTTCTAGAGCAACAGAGGAAGGAATATCTTCAACATGAATTTTCTGTGTTGAATCTGCGGCTTCTTCTTCATCTTGAACAAATTCATCATGAGAGATGATTCAAGCCGAGACATAATTAGAGAGAACACTTAAGGAGGTATCACTTGGCTTGTTCTCCAAATAATTTGCACCAATATCTTCATTCTTCTTTCCAAATGCTTTGTCCATTTGGGCCCATAGATCACTTGGATATTCAACAATTTCCATGAGGTAGCGCATACTAGGAGACATAGCAATACACATTGCTCCAAAGGCTCCGTCACATTCATTTACCCAAACATTCTCTTCTTCATAGGAAGCAAAACCTCTCATAACACCAATACACATATCAAAAATACCTTGTCTCTTCAGATATTCTATCATCTTTGGTTTCCACTCATCATAGTTGAATGGAGAGAGAGGAGGAATTGCTTTCAGATTCATGGAAGTTGTTTTAGAATACTTGCAAAAACAATGGAAAAATATTTGGAGGATTGTTACTGAATCTATTGAACACTGCTTTAGGACAGTAGGCACTTTTATCTGGATCCTTCACACCTGGATAGACCTCAAAGGATTTGTCCAATGAATTTAATGCAATGGCACCAAGATTTGTTGTGGAAACCCAGAGGCTTCTGGTGCACTACTGAAAGCAGCTGCTCAATCTACTTCTAGAACTACTGCTACTGCTGCAACTGTTACTACTGTTGCAACTCAAAAATCTCTCACAAGCTTTGATACCATGTGAAATTCCACGGGGATAGATCACTAAGCTAGAACAAACCTTACAATTTCACATTGTTATTATTGAGAAGAATTAGCAGAAAACAATGATCAATTCATGCATAAAACTGAAACACACATGAAAAACTGTTTTTGATACATTAATCAATTATAAGCTGGCAATCAAAGAATGTCACAATAGAATGAATTTGATACTCCTGGAAGGATTTGAATTCACCTCAAGTATAGGCTTCGTTTGCATTAGAACCATCTCCCGATAAGGTCCAGTGGCCACTTATGATGAATAATCAATTAACTAAGGTAGAAATGAGCATAACTGAATCATGTGGGCACCAAAATAGGGGAGGATACTCCAAGGGGGCGAAATACTGACTTGTAGTGGTCAAAATAGGTGCTCCTACACTCAATAGCAGTGAAACGAGGTGTAACAATTAGTTAACTACGCAATGAAGGGGACAAGTTGCCCTAAATCATGGAACTGACTGTGCTAACTCCTAAAATCATGCATGATGGCGAATTTAGACTTCAGTGATGTAACCAAGGCACTCTGAGTCGATAAGAGAGCTAATGATGACCAAAAACAAGCTCCGGGGGGCCAAAGTAAGGACTAGGTGCTACGAGACTCAATTGCTAATGCATGGATGCATGGAATGCATGCAAGCATGCAAAATTTATGCAAGACCAAATAAGATGGCGAGAATATTCCAACACTTGGAACATGTGGATTTGTTCCTTCATAACCTTGGGTGCATAGTTTGAGGAAGGGTGTTATACTCAGGGGTGGAAATGGAGTTTGCTTTAAAGAAGATTATCTTGGCACATGTGGGATGCCTTACTCAAATTGTTTCTCGGAGAAGTGTGCTCGACATAAATGGTTATGCAACCATCTACTTGCCTAACACTTGGAGAGAGCACCACCTAAGTGCAATACTTAGGGGTTTGTGTTTGGAGTGGTTAGGGTGCTTGGCACAAATCGATTTGTGCCTCCTTAACCTTAGGTGCATAGTTTAAAAAATGGTGTTATACTTAGGGTTTGTAGGTTATCTTGGATATTGTGATGAGTGGTTGAAGGTGTCACACGTCTCAAAGGGTGTTTCACTTGTGAATTTGAACACATGCTTCCTTTTGAACTACTCTTGGGGTTGAATATTGTCATAGTCGCAGGTCCTAGCAGATGTACCAGAAACTAGAATTTGGCGTGTTCCATTTGTTGACTCAAACCCAGTAGACAAGGGTTCCCATCACTATCGACACCAACCCACCGCGATCTCCCTGACCACCGGCCTAGACAAGTTTTACCCCATCCAGCAACACCTGTAGAGCAGATGAGGTCTCACCCGAGATGTTCAAGGGAGAGTTGACGGAACCATGTTTCCTCCCAATGAAGGAGGATATTGCGGCTTAATCACTTAACTTGTTGCAACATTTCAGAAATGGATCTATGTAATTCACTCAGACATTGTTTATATTCATAGCGCCATTCAACAGAACCATTCATCATCGCATCAAACATAACAGTAAAGCAATTATTGTAGCAAAGAAACATTACATCATTCGTGGATTCATATCGCAACATGTATTACCATAGACAACCAGAAGAAACACAAGGATTGCGAAAAACAACTCTGTCACATCATATTAATCCCACAAAACCTAGATACAATATCTTCGCAAAGTACAGATCTCACAGATAACTTTCGATCTCAGATACACAACCAAAAGACGCATAATCCCCGATCTATCTCCTTCAACACATATAACTCTATGACTTTATATAGGATTTTTCCTTTACATTGCTTGTCCACTTACTAACAACTTCCTAACCAACACTTTGAGAAAATGACCCAAAATCTAACTGACACGGTCTGAATGACCCAAGATCTAACTGACATGGTCCAAATGACCCAAAAACCCGCATACTGTGGTATATTTGACCCAAAAATACATAAAATATTCTCCTTTGCGCCCAGCTTTCCGCCTTCCGCAATATCTTCTAACTTGTCGCAGCATCCACGATGCTGCGATGCTAACTTACCAAACCGCCTGCCAACAGGCCCCCGACACAATCTTGTGGCTCTCCCTCGAGCCACGTCAGCAGGACATGGTGTACTCACTGGTCTTGACTTTGAAGTCTTTGTACTGCTGTCAGATTTTGCTGACTTGCTGCAGGACTGTTGCAACAATTTCCTTACTGTTATCGAGGTCTGTTTCCAGAGGGTGGTCACACAGGTGTGTGTCAACTCTCTGCTTCGCTTCCTGCACCGCCTGGAGTGCAGAACTAGCGGTGACATTAAGCTCGGCACCAATTTCCTAAAACTTGTCCAACTGTGCAGAGCGCTGCTTCTGCCGTTCTTCTGCTTTGGCAACTCGTTGCTGCAAGTCCCTGATCTCTGCCTTTTTAGAGACCTGCGCCACCGCCGTTGCCGGGACTTGAACCTGGGTCTCTCAGGTGAGAGCCGAGTATCCTGACCAACTAGACTACAATGGAACCATTTGTTGACTAAAACCCAGTCGACAGGGTTTCCCATCACTGTCGACACCAATCCACTGCGATCTCCCTGAGCACCGGCCCAGACAGGTTTTACCCCGTCCAGCAACACCTGCAGAGCAGATGAGGTCTCACCGGAGATGTTCAAGGGAGAGTTGACGAAACCATGTTTCCGCCTAATGAAGGAGGATATTACGGCTTAATCACTTAACTTGTTGCAACATTTCAGAAATGGATTTATGCAATTCACTCAGACATTGTTTATATTCATAGCATCATTCAACAGAACCATTCATCATCGCATCAAACATAACAATAAAGCAATTATTGCAGCAAAGAAACATTACATCATTTGTGGATTCATATCACAACATGCATTACCATAGACAACCAGAAGAAACACAGGGATTACGCAAAACAGCTCTGTCACATCATATAATCCCGCAAAACCCAGATACAATATCTCTGCAAAGTATAGGTCTCACAGATAACTTTTGATCTCAGATACACAACCAAAAGACGCATAATCCCCGATCTATCTCCTTCAACACATACAAATCTATGACTTTATATAGGCTTTTGCCTTTACATTACTTGTCCACTTACTAACAACTTCCTAACAGACACTTTGAGCAAATGACCCAAATCTAACATACACGGTCCAAATGACCCAAGATCTAACTGACATGGTCCAAATGACCCAAAAACCCGCATACCGTGGTATATTTGACCCAAAAATACATAAAATATTCTCCTTTGCACCCAGCTTTCCGCCTTCCGTGATATCTTCTAACTTGTTGCAGCATCCGTGATGCTAACTTACCAAACCGCTTGCCAACAGGCCCCCAACACAATCTTGTGGCTCGCCCTCGAGCCACGTTAGCAGGACATGGTGTACTCACTGGTCTTGACTCTGAAGTCTTCATACTGCTGCCAGATTTCGCTGACTTGCTGCAGGACTATTGCAGCAATTTCCTTACTGTTATCGAGGTCTATTTCTAGAGGGTGGTCACACAGGTGTGTTTCAACTCTCTGCTTCGCTTCCTGCACCGCCTGGAGTGCAGAACCAGCGGCAACATTAAGCTCAGCACCAATTTCCTGAAACTCGTTCAATTGTGTAGAGCACTGCTTCTACTGTTCTTCGACATTGGAAACCCGTTGCTGCAAGTCCCTGATCTCCTCCTTTTTAGAGATCTGTGCCACTGCCGTTGCCGAGACTTGAACTCGGGTCTCTCGGGTGAGAGATGAGCATCCTGACCAACTAGACTACAACAGAACCATTTGTTGACTCAAACCCAGTCAACAGGGGTTCCCATCACTGTCGACACCAACCCACCGCAATCTACCTGGTCACCGACCCAGACAGGTTTTACCTCGTCCAGCAACACCTGCAGAGCAGATGAGGTCTCACCCGAGATGTTCAAGGGAGAGTTGAAAGAACCATGTTTCTGCCCAATGAAGGAGGATATTGCGGCTTAATCACTTAACTTGTTGCAACATTTCAGAAATGGATCTATGCAATTCACTCAGACATTGTTTATATTCATAACATCATTCAATAGAACCATTCATCATCGCAACAAACATAATAGTAAAGCAATTATTGCAGCAAAGAAACATTACATCATTCGTGGATTCATATCGCAACATGCATTACCATAGACAACCAGAAGAAACACAGGGATTGAGCAAAACAGCTCTGTCACATCATATTAATCCCGCAAAACCCAGATACAATATCTCCGTAAAGTACAGATCTCACAGATAACTTTCGATCTCAGATACACAACCAAAAGATGCATAATCCCCGATCTATCTCTTTCAACACATACAACTCTATGACTTTATATAGGCTTCCGCCTTTACATTGCTTGTTCACTTACTAACAACTTCCTAACCGACACTTTGAGCAAATGACCCAAAATCTAACTGACATGGTCCAAATGACCCAAGATCTAACTGACATGGTCCAAATGACCCAAAAACCTGCATATTGCGGTATATTTGCCCCAAAAATACATAAAATATTCTCCTTTGCGCCCAGCTTTCCGCCTTCTGCGATCTCTTCTGACTTGTCGCAGCATCGCAATGCTACGATGCTAACTTACCAAACCGCCTGCCAACACCATTCGGGCATCGATTACAAGGGATCTATCAGTGGGATTGCGAAATGACAGAGCAGGTCACCAAAAAATATTGGATTTTGTTTACAAGGTGCTCTAGTGCAAGAGTACATGGGAAATCTAAAGTGAATACAAAATCATCTAGGAAATTTTATTAAGTCAAATTTCAACCAATTTGTCAAGACTTTACAAGTTTTTATAGTTTAGTGAAAGATTTGCCAAGATTTTACAAGATTTTCTAATTCCGTGAAAGATTTGCCAAATCTTTACAAAGTTTTATAATTTTGTGAAAGATTCGCCTTGATTTTACAAGATTTTATAATTTTGTGAAAGATTCACCCAAAATTTATAAGATATTATAATTCCATGAAAGGTTCGCCAAAAAATTAGATATGCATATTATATTATTGATAAAATAGTCTTCACACTTTCCCGTGTATCATGGGGATTCATCCATTTTTTATACATATAAATTTAGGGTGGCTCTTAAAATTTTCCTTGCTTTTAATGGTGCAATTTGTATAATCTTGTTCTCCATGTCGTCCATCACATGTGATTGTCCATAGCCATGTACAAGTATTTTAGATATTGGTTCGATATCTTTGATTATCATTAGAAGAATATTTGTTTTCTTCAATCAATACATTTTCATCATATTCATAAATCTTTCTATTGAAAGGTGATTTCAAATTGATCATTGATAAAAACATAACAAGTGCAATAAAGTGGAGTGTTGCATAAGTCATTTGTGAGAAACCATGACATTTTTTGCTCGTACATTTCTTGACAAATATGCATTTTTGTATTCCACTTTTCTTTTTAACATTATTGCCACTGCCATCTATCTGCCAAAGATCTAGGTAATGTTGTTTGAACTCTGTCTATGTCTACATGAATATTTATAATTGTTCTAGTTAGACCAAGTTTAGCTTTTTGTAACCAAATTGTTGTATTTGTGCAAAATCCATTCTTGGTGATACTAGCATTTCTTCCAAAGGTATTAAGAACTTTATAGATTCAAATTCCTTATTTCATCGAATATGCAATGGTGATGCAAAGGAAGGTATTTTTTCATCGCAAATAGATTTATAGCATTGTTTTCAAATTTGCTCATTTAATGAAATTAATTTTGTTACTTGATCAATGCTCATAGAATAAAATCTTAATATGATCTCATTGTCAACTAGATACATGTTTTTATGAAACTGCATTCATTCACAAATAACACATATAAATGTTGGTGTGTCCTTAATTGTCTTCAAATATATCGATATTGATTTCATTGCTTTTGTTTGTCTTCGTTTTGTAACTCTAGCTTTTCTTGTTGTTGTTTTCTTGTGCGTAGAGAGATTTTTTCTCTTCTTTTGGTATTTTTTGCAACTTTGCACGCAATTTTCTTGATTCACTATTATTAAACCAGATATAAGTTTGCTCATATTGTTGACTGTTTGCATTGAAAATTCTGATTTAGATCCATTCATATTGTTACAAGCAACAATATTTGTTGTACTAATTGATGGACCAGGAGAATTCTTTTCTACATTGCATTTAAGCAAAAAATGATGTGCATGAGAAGACGCAAAAGCTTGAAACACGAGGTGTACTTTTTTGACGAAATATTTGTCGAGTAAAATGTTTCATTGATACTTTGAAATTCAACACTCCAAATATGTATATTGATGTTAAATAGTTTACAACCATTTGATTGTGAAATTCTTGTTTTCTATCTTGCCTTCTTTGTATAAGTTTGAGAAATTAACTAGATATCCTTTCCAATTTTCTATTGATGGACCTTGTCTAATGAAACTATCAGAAGGTATCTATTTAAGCATATTATTGCTCTATTGTCACCTGCAATATATGCATTGCAAAAGGTTTGTGCTACACATTTTCTTAAAGAAGATACATCAAACCTTGATGTTAACCTAAAGATTGCATCAAACAATGAGCCATGACAATCATTAGCAATGTGTGATGCTATGTAAAATTGTTGTTCTAAAAGTACTTGTTTAATAGATGACATATTGTTCTCAATGTCCAAATGTTCTTGAGCACAATGATAGAAAATACATCTTTCAATAGATGAGTCTTTAGTACGCAATGATTTATATGATAAAAGTGGCTCAAAATGACCACATGATGGATTTTGATCATGAAGCAATATGTTGTATACATATCCATAGTTTATTTGATTGAAGTTGAGGTATTTTTTCATTGTGTTATATGACCAGACAGACATTGGGACATCTATCCAACTAGAATACCATTTAAGACAGAAGATATCACCCCACAATCCAATTTCATCTTGTTGTCTTTTGCAATAAGCAAAAAGAGACATTCTATGCAAATATGTCTCAGCATATGAGACGTGTAATTCTTGCAAAAAAGTAGGACTCAAATATGTTCTCAGTGACGATAGAGTTAATGAGTCTCAAGAGTCTAATAAAGTCCGATAATGGTTCAATATTCCTTCTCGTATCTCAATTGACGTATAATGAAAATGCAACAAAACAACCAATGCATCAAATAAACAATTGCTTGAATCATAATAGAAATCTTGCAATCATAACAAATTGAACTTAGGTAGCATGTGATCAATTGATTCAAAGTTTAATTTGCTTAATCTAAATGCATTTCATACATGTAGGCTTATCAATTTATCATTCATTTTTTCCTCTATGTGAATGAACCATATTTGATAAAGCTACATACATGAAAATATATATTCAATAAATAGATATATAATACAAAGCAATAAAAGCTATAATGTCAAACAACAACTGTACAAAATTGTGTTTTTTATTAAAGTTATTAAAAAAAATCTAAATAGTATTAACTCTCTTCACAAGAGTATAGCATGAGGTGGATATGAAGAAAAGGTAACTAAGTTCACAAATACTTGGTGAAAGATAGGTATTCACAATGAGAAACAAATAACTATTTAGTAAAATTTGTATAATTTTTTAGAAAAAAAAAACATAAAACACACTCAATTCTTTTATTACAAATGCTTTTGTGTAAATTTGTTGAGATAATTGTCTAGCCAACTTTAAAAAAAATAGAAGACAATAAGAAAAATGACACATAACAAAAAAGATAAATATATGTACAACATAATTTCCACTAGAAAATAATCATAGAATACATTAGCAATGATCATTACAATGCCTCAACCTTCTCTCCATTAGCTTATACATGTGCATACAGTTTTATAATGTCAAACAACAACTGTACAAAGGTGTGTTTTTTATTAAAGCTATTAAAAAAATCTAGATATTAATAACTCTATTCACAAGAGTATAGCATGAAGTGGATATGAAAAAAATTAACTAAGTTCACAAACACTTATAGAAAGATAGGCATTCACAATGAGAAACAAGTAACTATTTAGTAAAATTTGTATAATTTTCAGAAAACATAAAACACACTTAATTTTTTTACTATGAATACTTTTGTGTAAATTTGTTGGGAGCTATATAAGGGTTAACTAAAACGCTCCCGATTCGCCAGAATCTGGTAGAGCAATTCTTGCCAAATTCACAATTTGGAGTGCTCAGATCGCAATTTGGACGATCTGGATAGTTTTAAAATTGGGTAATTAGTCTAAAATAGACAATCCCAATTGCTGAAATTACAAAAATACGAAAATAACAATTTCTAGCAAGAAATTTAACCAATTTTTATCCCAAAATCGTTAGAAAAGCGGGGCGTTTTGGTTATCTTTTATCCTAAGCGAATTTGTTGAGATAATTGTCTAAACAACTTCTTAAAAAATATAAGGCAATAAGAAAAATTACACACAATAAAAAAGATAAATATGTGTACAACATAATTTCCACTAGAAAATAGTCATAGAATACATTAGCAATGCCACTATAATGCCTCAACCTTCTCTCCATTAACTTATACATGGGCATATAGTTTCTAGGTTATTTTTATTTGCATTTATTATGTCCCAATGGTATATTGTTACCTGGATTTTTAATAGATTTGGACACTGAACCTATTAATGTTGATGAGAGTTTTAATACACTTGGAAACAGAGTTTTAACAAATTTTAAAATTTTTCTGATGTATGCTTCTTATAGGCCCATAATATGCTATTTGACCTTTACCTCTATAAATCACATGCAACTACAGTAAACTAGCGTATTAATAGTTCACCCTTTGACCCTTTGACATAAGTGCATTGAAAAATAAACTATATGATGAGTTAAGATTTAGTCAACTTTCAATATTTATGCAAAAAAAACTTCAATAGCTCTCTTTTTTTTTCTTTTATCTTTTTTTTCAACAAAAGTTATCTATCTCAAAAGTCATGGCAATTTATTTATATTCTCTTAACGCTTACTAGCACCAAGCTTATCAAGTTTATAAGGGGCATACCGGGTTTTTAATCTTGACCATAGGGTTTTTAATATCGAGCAAAGGTTTGACATGTTTTGGTAACAAGTCAATTGCGAGTTGCACTGCAGATGGTTATTGCCTTCTGTTACATGTTCGCTAGCTTAATCTAGTGGCTTTGCTAAGTGTTCAATTGACAATTGCATCAAACACTGGATTTCATTGGGAGGAGGCACAACAGTCTCAGTTGAATGGGATGCCATCATCATTACATGTTTTGTGTGGTTTATTACATGTCATGCAACTAGAGGAGACACCATAGCTATATCATACCATAGAGGCAACAATAATGGGAAGACGTAGATCGTGAGTTTTGATAGATTGTGAGTACTAAATATCAACACAAACAAGCACAATAATTAAGAAGACATAGTTGAATCAAACAACGTTCAATGATATATATGGTCTATTTGCCATATATTAATCAAAGGAACTTAATAAAAAGGAACATATCTTCTCCATGAAGATCTACTTTGGAGTGAGAAATCAATGAATAATTACATTTAGCTAACATTTACTATGTATTCCTGTCACATTGTTCATAGAAACAACGTACAACTAATGAGAGAAGTGACATACGTTTAAAGAAACAACAATAATTGAGTAGTGATTTTATGCTTTGGTTTTTTTGTTAGCTTTATGTTGTGTTTGTGCTACGGTTTTTTGGTGGGGTTGTGGCCTAGTTCTAGTTGCTACCGGAGGGGACTCCATAGTTGTTGCATGCACTAGAGCAACTGGGGATTTTCGTGGGGACCTGGTTCGTCGTAGTTTAGCATGCTTTATAATGGTTGGGTTTTACCCTAGTTTTTTTTTCGTGGAGGTTGTTAGGTGTTGCACATCCTGTTATGGGCTTTGATCTAGTTGTGTTTGTGTTGTGGTTTTTGGTCGATCCCTAGTTTTTGTTGTTAGCTACAATTTTTTTTGCGCTTTTCCAGTTGTGAGCTATGAGGGTGCTGATTTTTTTTCAATTGTGATATCGATCCGGATCTTGGGAGCTAAGAACTAGAAGGCTTGAATACCGAGAGAGGAGAAGATTAAACCTGCAAAATTTCTATCATTTGATCCATAAACGAGATCAGAGGTGAGGCTCAGAGAGCCTCATCTCTTAGAACAACAACTTAAATGAATTAACCAAGAAAAACCTCACAAAAATACACACAATAATAAGTCCCAATGTAGGATGTCATAAATCATTCAATGCTTTATTGAGAAGGCATAAAGCCTTTATATAACATTATTACAATGTGCCTTGGGGCCATACCATGAGCCAAAACCATGGGCTACCAAATACCATGGATGGGTGTATTCTAAACCGTGGGATTCTAAAATCGCTTGGAAGAATCCAAAACCATGGATGGGAGCGGATGACCTCTCCATTTAATGCTTTTATGATGAAAATATCCAAATTTATACCATATGCCCCCTAAAATTCAGATCATTCCTCCCCCCTTAGAAAATGATGGTCCCCATCATTTCACCCATGCTAAAAAGAGACCCATGATTATAATGTGACAATTACCAATGAAGAGAAGGGTTTTGTGTGGTTGACCCATAACCATGGCTTTTGTGTGGTTGACCCATAACAGTGGGTTTTGCGAGGTTGACCCATAACCATGGTGGCAATGAAAAGCTTGATTCCAATGAAGAGAAGAGTTTTGTGTGGTTAACCCATAATCGTGATTACAATACATAATTGTGGGATTTGTGTGGTTGACCCATAACCATGGGTTTTGTGTGGTTAACCCATAACCGTGGGTTTTGTGTGGTTGACCCATAACCATGATTACAATTCATAAATGTGGGTTTTGTGTGGTTTACACATAACCATGGATATTGTGTGGTTGACCCATAACCATAGGTTTTGTATGGTTAACCCATAATCATGATTATAATAAGATTTAATAAAAGTAAAAATATTGAAAAATTCATGATCTTTGTTGCAGTTGATGTCTTGCTGCAAATCCATTGATAGATTCTGATGCAGCTAATGAAATTGAATTTCGTTGAAGACCCATTTGATATCTCGAAGAGAACTTTCCATCCATATAACATACTTTCTCTAGGGTGGCCCAAAAATTGATAAATGTTTGTTGAAGCTTAAGAGACGCATGCACACTATTTTGCAGACATATGTTGCTTCAATCGATGATATCTCTCAAACCATAAATCCAAATGAAAAACCGTGAAATACGCATTTTAGTTGACGAAAGAGATTTCCAATGAGCCATTGTAGAGCCTTTGAAACATTATGTGGAGTCTGTAGCACTTGTTTAAAGTTGTTGTACGTCCGGCCGCATTGTGTACAAACATGTCATACTTCAAACAATCATATCTCACAATCCAGGAAACGAAATGAAATTCCATGAAATACTCATTTTAGAGATTGAAGAGGTCTTTACAAATATGTGTAAAAATATTTATGATGTTTTCTGAGCAATGAGAAAATCCAGACCGAAGTTGAAGGGTGTGCGGCCGCGCTGGTTATAGATATATGCTGCTTCAAATGAGGATATCTCATAAAAAAGACAATGAAATGAAATTCCACGAAATACCCATTTGAACTGACGGAAATACTTTTCCGATGAGCTATGGTAGAGACTTTGAAACATCCTGTTGAGTCTATGGCACCTGTTCAAAGTTTTTTGAATGTGAGAGTGTTGAGTGTAGAGATGCCAAGGGTTTGTAGAGCAGCATGGGTTGTTGTAGAGGTTGTGGAACCTCCGTTGAACCCGCATCATGCTTCAAACTATTGTCCCGATGGAGAGCATACCCGCTCTGATACCATTGATCCGGATCTTGGGAGCTAAGAACCGGAAAGCTTGAATGCTGAGAGAGGAGGAGATTAAACCTGCAAAATTTCTATCATTTGATCCATAAACAAGATCGGCGGTGAGGCTTTCACCTCTCAGAACAACAAATTAAATGATTAACCAAGAAAAACTTCACAAAAATACACACAATAATAAGTCCCAATGTAGGATGTCAGAAATCATTCAATGCTTTATTGAGAAGGCATAAAGCCTTTATATAACATTATTGCAATGTGCCTTGGGGCCATACCATGGGCCAAAACCATGGGCTACCAAATACCATGGATGGGTGTATTTTAAACTATGAGATTCTAGAATCGCTTGAAAGAATCCAAAAACATGGATGGGAGAGGGTGGCCTCTCCATTTAATGCTTTTATGATAAATACATCCGAATTTATACCATATACCCCCTAAAATTCGGATCATGTGGACAATTTGTTTTTAACAAGTGGTTTAGTTAAAAATGTTCCAAAACACCTAACAAAAAGACATATCTTGTCTCCCTGCAAATTTACTTTGGAGATAAAAATCATTGAACGATCTTATTTAGTGCACATTTACTCTGTCTTCCTAGTCTACTATTCACGTGAACAACATAGTTATTGCATAATGGGTGTAGTTTATTGCATGTCTTAAAGCTTGAAATGACATCATAATCATACATGCTCTAAAGCTAACGACCAATAAATAGTAACGCAAACCAGCACAATAATTAACAAAACTTAGTTAAATTAAACAAAGTAAGATTTAATTCTAGATATCAATGCTTATTGAAAAAAATAATTGAACTCCATCTGAAAAGTCATGGTAGTAGTTAATGTAATATAAGTTTCAATAATTACTTGTGCAAAGTACCGTGTCCCTAATGCCTCCTTAATTAATTCCCATGTTTAAATATATTACTAATATGGACGTGCACAAATTAGTTAAGAATGTTCCATGGCAACTAACAAAAAGACATATGTTGTCTCCATGCAAATTTACTTTGGAGAAAGAAATCATTGAACAATTTTATTTAGCCCACATTTACTCTGTATTCCTAGTGTATTAATCACATGAACAACAAACAACCGCTAAGACAAGTGGTATACTAGGTTTTTAATGTTCACCTAAGGGTTTTAATATTGACCAAAGGTTTAACGAGACTTGGTGGCATTAATGCCAACCAAAGAGTTTTTAATATTCAGTAGAGGCTTAATAGGTTTCAGTTGCAAGTTGTATGACACGTAGTTGTTGTGTTGTGATGTATGTTCACTTCTCTAATCCAGAGGGTTTGCCAGATGTTTAACTAAACACTACCTCAAGCACTAGAGTGCATAGGGTGGCAGCAATGGGATGTTAGCTCAAGGAGATGCCATAGTTATTGCATGATGTGTGTAGCTTATTGCATATCTTGGAGATAGATAGGACACTATAGTTATTGCATTCCATAGAATTAACAATAATGGGGATTGACATAGATTGTCAATTTTGACAAAAAGTCAATAGTGAACAATAACACAAACAAGCAAAATAATTAACAAAGCATAGTTGAACTAAACAAATTAAGATTTAATCAAGGTCTAATCATGCATGGCGTGTCATTTGATCCTTCTGGAGTTGAAAGACATGGACTTGTTTCCACAACACTTTCACGAGTTAGAAACACCGAGTCATAAATATTTTAAACAAATTGCAAAGCACAAATTTCAACTTTTTTGGAAAAGTTGAAACTAAAATTGAAAGACTAAAAACAAATTGCTATTGGAAATTTGAATATGGTTTGCGTTCGATTATGAAAAAAGAATATTTTCACGTTAGCTCATTGAACACGCAAAGCTTAAAATCCCACATTGAAAATGTTGTCGTTGACTATGAACTAATGCAATCTAACATCTTATGTTTTCAAGAAACTAATGTAAAGCTTATTGAAGATAATAGAGTTCTTGGAAGCAAGTACAATTGCTATGAATTTTTCTCTTGCATGGCATTCTAACATGTTGCCAACATAATATTTTAATTGAAGACAATGTCTTAAGAAACAACAATAATGACAATTGATGTAAATGTGCTTTTTGAACAGTTTTATTTAGCCCACATTTACTCTGTATTCCCAATATATTGTTAACAGGAACAACATACACTTACTGAGAAAAGTGGCATACCAAGTTTTTAATGTTGACCAGTGGCATAAAAGTACGGAGAAAAGTTTTTTTACAGAGAAAAGTGGCATACCAAGTAAATTGCAAGTCGTGCCACACACAGTTATTGTCTTCTGCTACATGTTGGGTTGTATAGTCCAGTAGGTGTGCGAAGTGTTAGGTTGGCAACTGCCTCAAAGGATAAAGTGCACAAAGTGATGACAACATGAGACCAACTGAAAATGTTGCTATAGTTATTATGTTAGTGTGTGTGGTTTATTGCATGTCCTATACATGTAGTGCACACCATAATCATTGCAATCCCTAGAGCTCACCTTGGTTTGTTATACCTTGACCTAGTTTCTTGTTTTTTGGATAAGATTCTAGATTTTCATACAAGTGAGTTGTAAGAAAGATGAGAGAATGGATAATAAAGTGCAATCTTGAACAACAAATATTTAAGAAACAACAATAACATAGATTCACGTAGATTATGGCTATTGATAAAAAGTGAACCCTAAATAGTCACAAACAAGGGCAATCATTGACAAAGTATACTTGAATTAAATAAACAAACATAGATTTGGTATTAGCCTTTCATAAAAAAAAGAATATATGCTCAATTGACATAATTTCGTATGTTATTTTTTTTTCATGAAACAAGAGAAATAGCTGCAAAGCAACTAGTCCCTGCTTTAAAATTATGTTTATGATTGAGATATGGTTTATGCGGAATATTAAAAGAGTAAAGAAGCAAGCACATGTCATCATCATAACGATGCAAAACCAAAATTCACAACCAAAATACTTTGTTGTATAAGGAGAACGTCTAGCAAGAACTTTAACCACATCTACCATATTGACAAGATTTGTCTTTATGCCATTACCTAGTCCCTCAATTTTTTACATCAACTTAGGCATTAGTGATTCGAGAATTTAAACATAATGTTGCTTTATGAAGCTTGAGATGCCACTCGAGAATCAAGGGATGCTTCCATTGATAATTCGAGAATTTAAACATAATGTCGTTTTATGAATCTTGAGATGCAACTCGAGACTCAAGCGGATGATTCCATTGATAGAGACCACAATTTTACAGGGAAAAGGGGGAAGGTTTAAAGATAAACGTGTTGTAGAATTCACAAATACTTTTGAGAATTGGAATGGATTGATGTTGCAAAATATATGTCATAGATTTGTTCCAAAATCCTCCAGTCCAAAATCAAAATGCTTGAGAGCATGCCTCTCACAACATGGCACAATAAGCATGTTGATGTAGTTGAAGGTAACCATGACAACAAGTAGAGGAGTACAAAACTCAAATAAATTGGCCACTTCTCAAAGCATTTATAATGGCCAAAAACATATATATGATAATTAGGAATTTCATTGAAGAAAGTCATCCTTGGGATTTATTCCAAGGAATCCCGAACTAACTTTTTATTTAAGTATGTCATTGCATCCTAGGATAGGTTAGCCAACAAAGATAACAATAGTTGAAGCTCATTTTATCAATTGGAACATTGTAATTCTAAATTTTTTAACTAATGTGAGATCATCGTTTGATTTAACTTGTTTGTTGTGAATAATTTTTTTCATCCTAAGAGATTCAACACCTTGCTTGCTTCAAAGATTATCACCATTAGGGATTCCGCAAATTCTTCCTGTTCTTCACTAAAACCCATCCCACAAAAACTTCCGCAATATTATTTCACTAACACGGATTCGATCTTGCTAACTTCGTCGGACAACACAATCGTCCTTCTAAACTGCTCCGACAAATCCATTGTGAAGCGGGACTCTGCTAGGCTGTGTATGACCAAGAATTTTACCCTTTTCTTGCCTCTTGAATTTTTTGTTCATCTGATAGGCGGTAGAAACAACATCAGGTGAATTATCCCCTCTATTATTGATATGTTAAAAATATTTAAGAAGGAATAATTGGTGGGATTAGCACATACATTATTTATCTAAGAAGGTTCGCACATCTATTATTTATATTACGAAGAAGGACGCCACATAATGAAGAGTGCGTGAGGGAATCTACTCATTGGTTTTAAAGAACCATTAGGAACATAAGCACATCTATTTGTTAGATTCATCTCTATTAGTTATATGAATGAATATCTTCATATAGGATTTATCCCACCTCGCTTTTGTCTCTGTTCAGAAGCTAGAAACATCAAGACATTACACTATTAGAATTTACTCATTTATCACCTATATAATTCTACAAGAGTGATTGCCCAGAACCTAATTCTACAAGAGTGATTTCCTAGAACCTACAAAAATTTGATAAGACTATAAAGCGTTTTTGAAATTGCCATGCCTAATTCTTAGTATGAATCAACAAGCAAAAGAAGGTAGATTTGACATGATTCACCTGGTTTCATTTTCTCTGACTTGCTATGATTTCTTATATAATATAAATATTACAAAATGGAATCACATCATAGAACAAGAACACTGCATCTAGGAATCATTACATCTTGTTTATAGGATAGAGATTCTTGCATCATGAGTAAAGTGTGCATCACCATGAGTTCTTGGTATTAGCATTGTCAATAGTCGATATTGCATCATGAAATCGAGAACACTGCATCTAGGAAGAATAAAATCATGGGATCAATAATACTGCATCATGGAATCGCGAAGAAAGCTGAGTATAATAGCAAGTATGTATTTCCCTCCTTACTATGGGTATCGATCTGGCTCAAATGATGGCTCTCCTATGCTTGTACCCATGGAACCCTTCTTTTCATCACTCGTAAAAGGTTGTTGCGGAGATTTGATCTACATCTACTTGATCGATTATTTTTTTTCTTCTTGCGATTGCCCGACTTTTGACAGCATGAGAAAGGTGCAGCAGGGCTCGTGGGCCAAGGCCTTCTGCTGTAATACCAACTTTGAGAAGCTCGAAAATCGGAGCTGAAAGATTTGCAGTGTTCCCATTACACCAGCGGCTTAAATTTAAATAACTTATAATTATATTAAAATTATTATTTATATGATATATACTAGACATGCTTTGCTTTATCAATAAATGTTTGGATATCACTAAAAATTTAAAATTTAACTTACCACCGCAATGACCTGCACGAGAAGGTGACCACGTCCATGCATGAGCTATGCATGGCATGACTCGACCTGGTCACCAAAACTATTCTCTCAACGTGTGGCCTCATCTCCCTCTAAGTTTTCACACCTCCTCTCATGCATGATAGGTGGTATCATGCATGAGTTACTCTAGAGGTGGCCTCAAGCATGAATTACCCTCCATGGTCTCACGCTCAATATTCTTATCAAATTTTCATGAATCATAGCTTGCCATTGGCTAAAATCGAGAAAAATATGAAGACATATGAAGATGTGAGGATGATTACCTCCTCTTGCGCTCATGGATTCATATAGAAGAAAATAACCAACACATTTTACAGAAGAATGACATTGCAGCTGCCATAACTAGAACATATATCTTTGATTTCCTTGTGGATATTGTGCCAAGAGATGAGTTGAAGGAGGAGGTTCTTGGCATTCCTAGAGCTCCCGTTCCTGTTGGAACTCCAGCTTAAGCTATACCATATTATTATGTTCCTCGGCAACATCTAGCACAGGTTGCGCCTCTTGAAATGACCGTTGGCAAGCCAGTGGATCGTGCAATGTATGCTCAACAACCTCATCTTCCTATTGCTTATATGTTGCCGCAGAAGTGGCCACAACAATAAATGCCAGAGCAGATTTTCAAGCAAGAGATTGATGCTCTTGATCAGATGCTTAGAAAGTGTGAGCATGAAAACCAAATTATTCATACGGCATGATAATCTACCTTCTTTGGATGAGCCAGTTTTGGAAGGGAAGAAAATTTTAGCACCAATAGCATATAGGCCATTTCGATTAGACAAAGAATTCCTTTTCATAATGTGACTTGAGGGGGAATTGGAGGTGTCATCCTTTGTTACCCTATTGTTTCCACCACTTGAATGCAATAAATAATCTTGGTGCTAGTATTCCAAGGCAATAATGAGGCCACCCATTTGAGTATGTATGCTATGGATTTCCTAGACTTCAAATTATATGCAGGTAGCATAAGGTGTTGATTTGAGAGGATTTTATCTAGTTATCTGAATTGTTAAAATACACTTCTGGATGATGGGAAGCTTCTTTGCTTCCATTTTTCAAGAAAGTTGAAAGTATTTTTTTGTGGGTAATCAGTGTTGATTTATTTTGTAATATAGTCAACCAATCTTATATGATTCTCATAATTGAATAAACTAATTGTTTCATTTTTTTGTGAAAACCTATTCACCAATCCATTTTGTGAATCATTTGTTTTCATCATCCATTTTGAACAATAAGTACAAGTGCTTAAAGAATTAGATCATGTTGCACTCATTATAGAGATAAATAAAATGATCCAAACTAATAGTAATAATATAGCCTAAATATTATTTTATAATTTATAATTGAGTTTTTCTTTTTGAAATAATATACTTATTACGTATTATGTAGCTCGTGCATACATAATTATTATTGGATAATGACATAGATTTGAGCCACGAGAGTTGAATAATTTTTATTTTGTATTACTTTGCACAAGTTAAATGGATTTGTGTAAATTTTATAAGGCTTATTTTATTTTTGAGATTGATGAATTGTATTTCCTTTCCTCATATTGCATATAAGGGATCTTATAAGAAGCTAAATCACACTTTTTCCTTTTGACACGTAAAAAAGAATGAGTTGAAATTCATTAAAGGGAATAATTGAAACCAATTTTTGAATAGTACTTTGCATAAGTTAAGTTAAACCGATTTGTGTAAATATGATAAGATTAAATGTCAATGACCAAATGTATGGAAGCTAAATCACACTTCTTCCTTTTTAACATGTCAAAAGAATGTGATGAAATTCATTAAAGGGAATAATTGAAACCAATTTTGGAAGTATGGAAGTAGTTTTGAGATTGTTACACCATCGGCATTATTGAAGTGAACTCCATCTCATACAAGGAGGTGGGTTGCTTGCATATTAAAAATAGAATGGAATATGCATTTATTTACTGGAAGTTTTTATTTTTATTATTTCCAAAGTGATTATTAATTTGTGGATTAATAATTATCATTGGGAAGGATTTGAATGATGGTATTTGATAAAGTTTTATAATGCATGCCACAATTGTGAGCATAATGTCAACTTAATCCATCCCTAAGTTGATTGCATAATCCAGAAAAAGGACGTCTCATCTTTAAAATTGTCTTAATTAATATTATTTATAATTGGTTTTTAGTAATCGAAAAGCAAGGAGGAGATCCCAACTTGTTACAAAGATCAGACTATTAAGGTTCACACCATCTCATTAACGATAAATCGCTACCACCGGGAGGTGGGAAATATTATTTCAGTTCTTCAAGGGAAAATTATGAGAGGTAATTATGTTACAGATCTGCTTAAAGAAAGCTATTGCATCCATGCAACCAATTCAGCATAGATGATGAAATTATTATGCTTGAGAATTTTGAGAATGAATATCTCATCACAACTCAGATAGAATCTCACCAAGACACGACCGTCAGCCTATGAAGAACATGTTAGGGTTTATTATTCATCATAAAATTGCATAGTTTGGGTGCCAACAAAGTTCATTTTAGTTGCGATATTTATTTCATAGCATTAAAGAGAGGGAAAACAATCTTTCTGCCGAGAGGCGCTCTACAACCCAGTATAGGGGAGATCTTGTTAGTCGAGTAAAAAAATAATACAAAGTAAACAAAAAAAGAATAATACAAAGTAAAAAGTAATAAATATTATATCAACCATAAACAAAAAAGAATAATACAAAGTAAAAAGTAAATATGTTACTTAAACTAGGGATTTTAGAGCTTAAGATTAGGTGGTATATATTATATCCATAAACAAAAAAGAATAATACAAAGTAAAAAGTAAATATGAGACTTTAGAGTGTTTGTCCAGTAACAAAATAATACAAAGTAAACAAAAAATAATAATACAAAGTAAAATGTAATAAATATTATGTCGGCCATAAACAAAAAAGAATAATACAAAGTAAAAAGTAAATATGAGACTTAAACGAGAGATTTTAGAGCTTAGGATTAGGTGGCTCAGGTATTGCACTCAAGGAGCTATTCGGAGAGGTTTCCACCTCGGGAGAGTTGATCCCTCTTGGCACTTGATAGAGCCTAGGATTTGGATCTAGGCTGGTTTAAGAAAAGGCCACACTTTCACCAAGAATTAAATTCCTCACTCTCGAGCTCAATACCGAATCTAGACCTTTGGGCAGCACCGGATAGTTGAGATTCTATTAGGAATATACAGAACCAGATCTCTGTACCATACTTGGATAGTTTTTTAATTGATTGATCAATTAAGGAGAGACCAAGACCAAACTTAAAGACTTAATGCAGGTAGTAAAATTAGTATATATTTTAGTAACATTTGAAGTGCGGGTAGTAAAATTAGTATATATTTTAGTAACATTTGAAGTAAATCCATTTAGATGTTTACAATACCACTTTCATTGTAGATGTCACATGTAAATAAATCAAGTTCATGACATTCATTTTGAACTAAACGTAAAACAATAATCCTTTTTGGATATACAAGAAGTAAGTAAGAACATGTGGAGTACTCTCCATATTATACAACTTAACTATGAAAACATAATAGATTTTATATTTCCTACATAAGTAAATTATTAAAAAGTTTACATTACCACTTTCATCGTAGATGTCACATGCAAATAAATCAAGTTCATGACATTCATTATGAAATAAACGCAATATAATAATTCTTTTTGAATATACAAGAGGTAAGTAAGAATATGTAGAATACTCTCCATATGATACAACATAACTATGAAAACATAATAGATTTTCTTTTTCTACATAAGTAAATTCATTAAAAAGTTTACATTACCACTTTCATAGTAAACGTACTGGACTTATATTTACTTCCTAATTTAACTCAATAGACAAGCCAGAGACCAGCATCCACAATGTGTTTTATGAAAAAAAAATGAAAAGAACCAAAACCGGCTGGAATGAGGAAATGCATCAAAATTACTATTTCTGAAAGTTATTAATCTCTTGGCGGAGTTTTTAAATATATATATACTTTCCTTGAGTTTCGTGCTAGCTTACACGCGTGGAGTTTTATGTTTCATGTTTTCCTAAGAGGCTCCAAATATTAGGCCACCTACATACTTTCACATACCTCCTCAGAAGCCATCTATGAACCTGCATGCTAAACAAATGGCATGACAAGACGTTACCGGTTGCTTCTAGAAAACTCTACCAATTTTCCTTTATTTTTTCAACCTGATTTTAGGCATGGGCGTTGTACCCTTCTTTTTTTTCTTTTTTCTTTCGCGCGAACGGTCTCTCCTAAGTCCTTGCAGACTTGCAAAACCCACTTTGCCATTGTCCTTTGTTCCCTACTAACTGGACTGTGTAAGGCTTAGCTCAACACACTCTCTCTTGTGGCTGAGCAGGAAACATTGGCATCTCTGGAGGAATTATGCATTCAACAGATTGAATGTCGATAGTTTGGTGTGTATTATGTATTAGTATTTCATGGTCTTCCTGTATCTTGTATGGTCTGCCTGAATCTATTTGTTATGTATGTGTTGTGTTGTTCGGTACTAAGAGGTTAAGGCAAGCATCACATAAAATTTTATTTTTTTATTTAGCAGGAGCCCACGCAGATTCAATACCAGCTGCACGACGAGATATCCACCCACATCCTGGTCGATTCTGGAAAATTACAATGAATAAAAAGAGTATGAATCTTGCTCTGCAATTGCCCAATTGAGACGCGTCGAAGGCAACGACTTTAGCATTTTGGGGAAAGTGGAGCATCACAGCTTTATTTAATTGAAGGTACTTACTTTTCCCAAATTGCCATGGACATTATTTTTCTTATGAATGCACAGTGTGAATTATTCGTACTTATTTGTTGTTATTGCAAAACTGTTCTATAATAAATTGAAATCCCTGGCCTGATCAAATTCAGATTCAGTTAGCTAAGTGAAGAAACCTATCTATCTCCTCACCCCTGAGGGTTTCAATTCCCAAACATGAATGAAATTCAGAAGAATTGGAAGCTAAGCTGCAGCTGAATATCACTTCTTGGAAAATTTGATTAAAGAATGATATCGCCTTTGCAAACTTGGTTTTCTTCCTTGCATCAAAACTTCTATAATCAATTCCTCAGGTAAGATTTCTCATATATCTCATTTCTTTACCGTTTTTATTTAATCCTTTTGATTTTTTAATTTTTACCTTTTTACTTAAACCGGGGTTATAAAAATAACCTATTTTACCTGTTTATCAAATGATTATCACAATACTTACAACTTCGCAGATTGCAATGAAGCATCCACTTCTAGCGTTGCAAATGATCCTCAAAGCTATGGAATTGTGGAAAGACAACAAAGCTCTAGTAGCATCATCAATGTGTAAAGTATGAGAAAATAAATAAATGAAAAAGGAAACCTGTATATAAAACTTGCCAAGAACTATTCTAGTGTTATTACTATGGAGATGGATAGTAGAGCAGATACGATAGTAGTGGATAGCAATATTGGTGATATACTAGCGTAGATCCATCTCAAACCCGGATCTATCAAGCACCGAGAGGGATCCAATTTCTTGAGGTGTAATTTGTTTTGTTTTATCTTAAATTTTTTACACATTAAGAAAAAAATTACCCCTCAAGAAATTAGATCCCTCTCTTTTAATTTTTTAATTTAATTTTTGATAAGTTATGAGTGAACATGAAATTTTTAATTACTTTTGATTTTTTATAAGTTATGAGCCGACATGGAAACGTAACGTGACAAACGTGAAAAACATTACAACATCTCCCCCATACTGGGTTGTAACGTAACATGACAAACGTGACAAATGTTACAACATCTCCCCCATACTGGGTTGTAACGTAACGTGACAAACGTGACAAATGTGACATGTGACATGTGACATCTGTTACAGGATCTCCCCCATACTACAAACGTGACAAATGTGACATGTGACATGTGACATCCGTTACATGATCTCCCCCATACTATTACTTTTTACATTTTATTACTTTTGAAAACGTTACATGTGACATGTGACATCCGTTACAGGATCTCCCCCATACTGGGTTGTAAGCACCTTGTTTACACTCGATGCAATAACTATTATATACAGCATCTCAAGTTTTTCTTGTACCAGCAAAGATAAACGGGTTCTTACTCAACCCAGTTTACTCAGTTAACTTTCCCTTCATAAAGAGGTTATGCATTTATATCCGTCTTTGCTACTGGGTAAAGACCAACTTGTCCTAGCTCTGTCTCTACTGATGGGTAAACCACTCGCTATGGAACTGGATCTTTCTCTGCAACTTAAACTACAGGTCGTCGTGAACATTCTATAATCGTCCACTCATTGGATTTGGATATTAAATTCTCACTGGAAGGGATACGCCTAGGACAGGAAAGGGTGTTGCGCGCTATCGATGCCTTTGCTTCCGTGGCTAGCTACTAAATCTGCAATAAAATATACGGGTTTTTGATCCTGATCTGGGTCTCCAACTGATTTCCTGCGCGCAAAAACATTCTTTTTCTCTGCAAGGATCTCGGCTCCCTATTCATTCATGGTTTTCTTGTACCAGCAAAGGCAATTCTTACATATCACAATTATGGGAGATTTGACAAAAAGGGAGGTTGGCTTTATATCAATGTAAATTAGGAGCTTCATCCCTATAGATTTTACTTTCTTAGGAGAACAAATAGAAATGACAGTAGTTTGATAGAAGTGTTGTTATTTAATATTATTCCATCATATCAAACAACTTTCTTTGGAATTGCATTGCTTTGAAAGCACTATACCATGGAAAGCATACATACCATGTCCTTTGAGCCCATACTTGATATGAAGGTTAGATGAAACCTGTCATATGCTTAATCTAGGCACCCGAAGAGAGACTCTTCTATCCAAATCACTTTCAAAGCAGAGCATGCATGAGGCAATGCAAATTGCTAGCTGTAACACTGATACAAAACCTAAATATTAACTGCTTAAGCATGTAAGCTGAAGATATACATGAAGCAATGCTATGAATTTTGTACTGTTATAATTAGTTTTTTGAAATTCTTTAAATTTCTACAAAATAACTAGTTTTCTCAATTTAAAGAAAATAAAAAGGTAATGTTGCAGGAATATTGAAAATACATACTTCAACGTGTCGCACTTTAGGGAAACAATGTCTCAGAGCAATAATGCAAAATAGACAGGGACGTCTCAGAGCAACACACCTTGGAGGTCTCAGTTTTCTTAAAAAAACGTAATGTTGCAAGATTATTGATAATACATACCTCAACTTCTGCCACACACCCGAGGGAAACAATGTCTTGTACCAACAATGGAATATATGGACAGGGAGGGGATGAATGCAAAAATCGAGAATTGAAGAAGTTTCGAGAGTCAACTTTATTGCAATTTTAAGTTTATTTTTATGACATCTGGTATATATGTTGAAGTTTCCAGAGTCAAATTTATAGCAGTTTTAAGTTTATTTTAATGAACTTGGATATATATCTCGAAGATCTCGAGATTGTATTATCTAACATATTTGCAAAATCCAGATCAAGATTAAATCCTTGACAGGACATGAGTCAAATTTATAGCAGTTTTAAGTTTATTTTAATGAACTTGGGTATATATCTCGAAGATCTTGAGATCGTATTATCTAACATATTTGCAAAATCCAGATCAAGATTAAATCCTTGACAGGACATCAAATTAAATGTGACATAATTTCATTAATGAATGACGGTTTCGACTTGTTTACATGGCAAGCTTTTGTTTTTTCTTTTATTTTTTAAATTTTTATTATTTTATAATTCAATAAATATTTTGCACACCAGATAAAAATAGTCAAATCTATGTACTACACCAATCACAAAAATAGATTATCTAATTTGGAAAAAATTTAAAAATATTTTTAATTTTAAAAAATTCATTTTAATACCAACTAATTTACAAACTTTAAGTGACTTAGATTAAAAAAATTGAAACAAAAGTTGGTCAATGGAAAAGGGCGACCCACCGATCGCTATAATCCCTGCGAAGCAGGGACTAATAAGATTATGTGAGCATATGCATCGACATATAGTTTCTAGTTTGTTTCTTTCTTTGCATTTATTATGTCGATGTACCATAACGTCGACAAAACTTTTAAGAAACTTGGGCACAAAGTTCTAAAAGCTTTTAAACACTATAACTTATAATTACCTAAAACCTAACTAATAATAAAATTAAACTAACTAAAATTTTTATAGTAATAATAAATTAAATTTAAACTAATTTTAATTATCTAAAACTTAACTAATAATAATAAAATTAAACTAATTAAAACTTAAACTTTTAATAAAATTAAACTTAAAATAATTATCTAAAACTTAACTAATAATAAAATAAAATTAAAAATAATTTAAATAAAAACCAAACCTATAATTTTTGTAAACCTAAAACCAACTTCTTCTCCAATAAATTTACGTCACATGAGATATTACACTAATAAAAAATTAAACTTAAACTGATAATAATTATCTATTACTTAACTAATAATAAAATTAAACTAAAAAATTAATTAAAATAAAAAACCAAACCTATAATTTTATAAACCTAAAACCGACTTCTTCTCAAATAAGTTTACATCACATAAGAATTTATACATATATATATATTTGATGGGAATCTTACTCACTTCCCCTCAGGCTTCAGTGGTCTCCTGATGATGATCCCATAGTAGGGGTCGAAACATCGAGAGTTTCAACTTTCTAACGCAGCTCCTCCTTATTTTCATAAGCTTTTAACAAATTATCTATGTTGCTACAATGCACAAACTTGAAACGTAGCACATAGTATATATATATGTGTGTGTGTGTGTGTGTGTGTGGGAATAATGGGGCGCTCCAAGAAGTCGAAGGTGGGGTCTGCACGTAGGCCAAAGTTATCATCACCAGTTGACAGATTGGTACATGCAGATGACGTTTTGGCGGCCTCCTCACCTGTCTCACCTGTGCAAAAAATCAATTCGAATGGGGTTAATTGACCTTCAACTAATTCCAAGTTCTTCACCCAATATCCTATGTTCTCCTATCCCATCTCGCACTCAACCTTCTACCCCGCCTCAACCTCCCGGGAAGCTCGATCCTCATCTCCTCATTCGAATCCCCCTCTCCCGGATGCCCCTTTTGATAACATGTAGAGTTCAATTCTCCTTTTCTCCAAATCTTGTTTCGAAAGGCACCCCTCCAGCCTCAAAGAAAACAAGAGGTCAAAAAAAGAAATTACAGTGTATCCAGAAGTTGGGAGAAGATATGAAGGTAAATGTAAATCCTTAGATAATTTGAGACAAGATTCTCTATGATACCGAATTTGCATTAATTGGAATATTTCATGCTTATGATATATAAGGAAGATGATATGAGAAAATGGGTTCATAGATCTTGGGCACACATTCTGGGTTATGCCCGTTTGGTCCATGTTGGTGCCAGAGGTTACATTACTTATGTTTTTGAGAAAATTGAGGACCACCATACCATAATGGAGGGTACTTGGTTCTGGGGGAACGTGGTTCTGACGCTTTTTAGGTGGCATGCTAGTTTTGATCCTATCAAGGAATGTATTCACAAATTAGCATTATAAGTTAAACTTCCCCATCTGGCAATTGAATACTAGGATGATCAAATATTTAAGCCTATTGAGGATCAAATGGGGACTTTCCTGAAAGTGGCTTTGGAGACAACTTAGAAATCAATCACGTAAGTGGCTTCCATATGTGTGGAGATGGATATTGCACGGGGTTTATAGGATGCTATTTTGATCGAAGCAGGGGATCAATCTCTCATGCAAATATAGGATTATAAGAATGTGCCTTAACTTTGTACCCAATGCATATCTCATGGTCATCTAAAAATCTCTTGCCCCTTACACAGATCAAATGGTGAGATTGGGGGTTCGCATCTGGTTATGATTCCTTCGGACTATGGTGAAGAATCTTTATCCTCGGTTCGTCATAAGAAACAAAAGAAGAATGAATATGATTTTCCCCAAGAGGTAGTCAATCAAGAAGTACTGAATATCGACAAAGAATTCGTCGAGGTCGCTACATCACTTCAAAAGAAAATTCAGGAATTAGAAGCTTTGTTTTTGGGGAAAAAGGACAAGTATATTCAATTTCATATTTCTCATTCCAACAAAGGTTTGGATAATGTTGATATAAGAATGGGTTCTTCCATAAGAACACATTCCAGTCTAATTATAGACCTCTCGATCATTGAAGAATGCTCCTCTCCGATCCCGAGTGAGGTTTCACTACAACTTTCTATTGACGCTCCTTCTTCTTCGTGAAGGTATGCTACTAAATCCCTTTCCAAAGTAATGGAAGGTCAATCCAATGGAATTTCTTAGAAACATATGATAGTTCCTTACACAACTATGGGGAGAAAATATTTTTTAGATATTGCTAAATCTGAGGCCGAAAAGGAGATTTCCTCTACTCATCAATCCATTAGTCAAGGGGCCCTTAACAAAGCATCCCATGCCAAAGTTAAAAAATGAAGGTTATATATCTTAATGTTCGAGGGATTGGGATCCCCTCTAAACAAAGATCTCTAAATCGATTGGTAAATTTAAATTGTCCCTCAGTATTGTTTATTCAAGAAACTATGTGTTCAACAACAAATGCTTTAAAAATTCTCAAAAATGGTATCCGTAGTGGTTTTTTCTTACTATTGATGTAGCTGGGAAATCTGGTGGTATCGCATTAGGTTGTGTTTCCTACTAAGTTGTGCTTAGTTGGATTTCAAGTGAGCCTATAATGAATGAACAAGTCAATTGCTCATAATTCAAGATCATAAGTCCATACAGTCCATTCTGGCCCTTTTTTATGTTTTTCGCATGTTCACACCCCCTTGGGGGAATTGTAATAAATGATGTAGCATGCTTAACTTATGTAAAAGGCTTGGCCTTCTTAGGAATTAATCATCAAACTAATCACCCTAGAGTGTTTTTTCCTTGTTAATTATGCGTCGCTTTTTAGCGACACATAATTTTCAAGTTATTCACTCAAATCCTCCAAACTTGGGGTGGTTAAGTTGATGATTATGCCTTGGGAGGGTTATTAAAGCCTAGATTATATGTATATTACCATGCTATTCATAATCCCAGAGTCTTGTGAACATGCATTAAGTCCCCCTTAGAGTTTTTTAATTTTTAGTTTTTTAATAAAATCATCGATAAGGTGTATTTTACTTGTAAAATTTAAAAAAGTCATAAAAGTGGGTCCAGGGGGCCAAATATGTCACGGGGATGCTTTTTTCTTGGACCCAGAGCCCCCACTTAACCCCTAAACCCACTTTTGAGATTCAAATTAGTGATTTTCAATTACTAATTTTGATTTTCTCTCCAAAATGACAAAAAGTGTCAAATAATTGGGAATTATGGAGAAAATCCAATCCCTAAATCAAAGGGAACTTATCTGGGACATGTCTTTGAGGTGTCAAGGTAGTTGAGGATAATGTATGGGTCTTTGATTGAGGTGTTAGAGCATCTAATCTCACAAGGAGAGGGGGATCCAACTTGTCACCAAGAGGGGGGGCGCATTCTCTCCATGAAGAGCACATTCCTCCATTGGGAAAATGGTTTGGCATAGGTGGATGCCTCCCAAAAGGAGTGGGGACACCCCATGAGAAGTGGAAGCCTCTCATTCCATGCATCCAAACCACCATCCACCTTTCTCTCAACCTCCCATCCATCTCCTCTCTTGAGAAATGCGCCCCCTTTGGGCTGTGGAGCTATTTTTCTTATAAAAGCAAACTCTTTCCTCTTGTTCAAGGATGGGGGATTGAAGCTCTACCAAAAATCTGTATGAACTTTTGTTACATTGATTATGAATAAAGAAGGATTTTGAGGCATATATATGGTGTAATTTCTTCATGTGTGGATGCTATTTGTTAAGGCTTTCGATGTATAATCTTTCTTGATTTTGTCTTCCTTTTCATTGGTTATCTGTGGGATTACAAGGGGAGATACCTCCCAGTAGGGTAAGAGTGCATTCTTGTTTGATTTGTACTCTTATTTATTTTTAAAAGTAGATCTATTATAGATGCATGTATATTTTGCTTGATTACATGCTTTCCAGTTTTTTGCTTTTGGCATCACCTCCTTTTTTTAACCAATTTTTGTGCAAGGTTTGTCAAGTTTCAAGTTGAATCACTTAAATAAGGGTTGGAGCTTGCTTGAATAATCCTAATATTCAAGAACTATCAAGGACATAGTCCCTCAATATTCCACCAAATCAACTTCATATCTTCTTCTTCTTTCTAGTTTTTAGGCTACTTCACCTTCTTTCTCTTAATCTCAAAATTACTTCTTGGTTACTTTTTATTTTTATTTTTAATGATAACAAGTGTAGATCAGATTTAAAGCTTCATTATTAATATTACTTGTTACATAAAAGAGATAGATTTAAAGTGCTTTATTTCAATCATCATCATAAGCTTAGATCTAGTTTAGTTTAGTACTTGTAGCTGCAATTTTTTCCAATAATTTTCCAAGTGCTAAGTAGGAGTAAAATTATATTTCATATTTGTTTAACCCAACTCTTAACCATTTTAGCTTATTGTTTTTTGTCTTTATCCGCTAGGACAAACGAAAGTGCTGGCGAAATTTGGAATATTTGAGCCATTCAAAAGCACCACTTCAAAGCCCTTTTAAATTTGAAGTTTTTTCCATTCATTTGTAAGTGTTTTGATCCTATTTTAGAAAGGATCAAAGACCTTCTTCTTTTGGATATCATTCTAAATATTTAATAAAAGAAGAGAGTGGTCTACACAATGCTCACACCCCTTCCCCCATTGGGGGAACCTGTATCGCCTCTTGTTTGGATTGACTGTTCATTTTTTTCTTTGCTTTCCTGATTGATACTAACCATTAGAATAATTTTCATTTATGAAAGTTAATTTAGTTTTCATTTTGCAAGTTAGATTAATCTAGTTTCTTTCTTCTTTTTTATTTTATTTTTTCAATAAGTAACGAACCCGACTTTGTTGTCACGAAGTATGCTCTTGCCACCACCTAAAGGGCTTGCCGATTGGTGATGGATGACCAGAAAAGAGACTCTTAACCAGTAGTAATTAGTACAACATTTCATTTGCTTTACAATTTCACTTTACTTTCAAATGGGAACAAACATTTTGCAATATCTCCGCGTATGCTCTTGTCCATCGCAGGCTAGTTTAGGCTGGTTTGATCTTTGGATAAATCAGAAATGAGATTTTGCACTCAATAAAATTTCACATTTAATTAACAACTCACATTAATTAAAATTAATTCCTTTAAAGGATGGAAATCCAATGTCTCTCCTTTGTTTCATGTGGGCAAATTTTACAAAGAGAAAGGAACTACTAGGTAGTGACTGCAGGGACTCATCAAGCTATACCCTCGATTGGTGTGGTGTTGGACATACCCCTGTGACTCCGATCTAGCCTTTCCTCTTGTGTGAAACCAGATTTAAAAAAATCCGAACCTTGTTCGATGTACCTTCCAGTATATCAGAACCCCCTTCTTGTAATCCACTCATCGTAATAATTTAAAATTGACCAAGATACACTTGCAAAACATTTCTTATTTTCAATAGCACTATTTTGACTCCATTGACACGAATACATTTGCAACAATACTATTTGCTTAAAGACATTTCTTGTTGTGAGTGATTTATATTTACATGTTGTTGAATTAATTTATACTTTGATTTTATCTTGTTTCAGTATTATATCTCGAAACTCCTAAAAGTCTCACTCCCATTTTAACATCTAAGAACCAAAGCCTTAGTAACTTTTCTTAGGGTCTACCCCACTTGGCTTCATTAGGAGTTAGCTTAAATGGAGGAGTCAAGATCAAGTGACAATACTTGACTCGAGATTTGCCTCCAAGGACACACCAAGTGGCTTGAATATTTTTGCCATGTTACCCAGGTGTGTTTCAGGTGGCAACAGGTTGGACATACTCCTTATCTCTCCTTTCCTTAGAAGTTTCTTCACACTTTATCCTAGCCACTGTTTTTTCCAAGCCTCTGAATATTATTGTCAACATGGTTAACCTTTATGCCCCTTGTCATGAAAGGAAATCTTTTTGGGAATTTTTTTTTTCTAGTGGCCTTTTTTCCTGACCAAACCTCATCTTGGGTGGGGATCAAAACCTTACCTTGTTTGGTAGTGAAATTTGGGGTCAAAAGGCTAGGAAAGATCCTCTGGGGCAGTTTTTTACATACCATTTTGACTCCCAATTGCTAGTTGATGTGGAACTTGAAATTCTTGGGCTTAACTAGTCAAACAAACGTTATGGAGAAAACCGGATCTCAAAAAGATTAGACA
Organism: Larix kaempferi; assembly: GCA_027924585.1. NCBI lineage: Eukaryota > Viridiplantae > Streptophyta > Pinopsida > Pinales > Pinaceae > Larix > Larix kaempferi. Next base: position 18,569,042 of record BSBM01000469.1, read on the forward strand.
GTTTTTTACTTAGTGAAAATATTTTGTTGGTCGTGGACTCTTATCAGTACTCTATCCTTAAAGTAGGATTTTAGGATCATATGCCTAGTTTGCTAGAGTTGGATTTAGTTCCAAACAAACCTTCTTCTCCTTTCAAATTTAATCCCCGCTGGTTGTCATATGAGGATTTTAGGTCTTTAATTATTGAGAGTTGGTGGATTTTTTATCCTAGCTCCTCGTCCACTGCTATGGAAATTTTTCAAAGGAATTTAATGACTATCAAACCTTTGATAAAAAAGTGGGTTTTAAAAGCCTTTATTGATTGAGAAAAGGAATTAGTCTCAATTGAAGCACAAATTGCAGAGAATATGGAAAGACTCTCAGTTGGATCCCTCCCTCCAGAAGCGTTGGAAGACTTAGATTCTTTGGAATTGTAAAAGTCTAGGATCCTAGCTTGGCATGAAGCAAAGTGGCGTATGAAGAGTAGGGCTCTATGGTTATCAGAAGGAGACAACAATACTACATTTTTTCACAGGTATGCTAAAGGTAGGAAGCCTTTGAACACTATTTGGAATGTTAGAAATTGTAATGTACCCTCCCGTGGACCCAATTCAAGGAAGGGAATATGCTAAATATATATGGAGCTTTTCATAAAACTCAGCCAAATTCATTAGATTCCTACACATAGATTCAAAAGTGTGCAGATGCAAATTAAGCAATATGCACAGCGGAATTGAAGCTCATCCACACACATATCATATGCATACAACATATCAAAACAATCATCAATTTAAACATTGCAGAAGTAAGTACATAGACAGAAAAACAATTATCTTCATTGTGCAATTGTCCCAGACAACTAGCTATGTCGCTGCAACGTTCCACCCAACCATAGGCCAGTTGTGTTCATCAATCTCTCAACACAACTGCCACCCCCGAGATGGGCATGATTCTTACAAGGAAAAGGGGACATTCAAGCTCATGCACAGCCCAATTAATCCTCTCATCTGAGCCAAGCCAGTCCATAACTGGGTTTATCAAGCTACATTTGAACCCTGGATGCTTGTACTCAAGCTCAATCCAAAACAATGGATTTACCAACATGATGGCCATGGGATTTCCCCAAATCGTTTCCAACCAAAATGAATTATGGGATGGGGAAAAACATTCATAGGGAGGAAAACAATTTCTCCCCAACTATCTAAGCATTTAACAGCCAAAATGGTCTCTATGGAACGCCAAATCATCTTCCCTCCTTCCCCACTGGTATACAACACAAAAACGCCCTTCTCCCAGCTGAGAATGAAGGAAAAAACAGGAAAACCATGGAGGAAAATGCCCAGGTGGCTCCAAACTCCTGAGGGAGAGAAACTAGTTGATGGATAATGGCTTGGGGAGCAATTCATGGCTCTTTTCTTTCCCAAGAAGCAAAACATGATTTTCCATGCAGGGTGGCTTTCCCATACCCGAATTTGGATAGCCATACCTCTCATTCCCCAAGGCATTAACTACCTCAACCAACTCTTGGGAGAAATCAATGATTGGGTATAAAAGTCAACATGGGTAGTTAAGGGTTTGATGGATTCTCTCATTGACACTTGGCTTGAATTGATTGGCTCAAGGGTTTGAATGTTTTCCCTCCCAATTCCTTGTAAAATCATGCCCCCATCTCTTGTTGCATTGCATAGCTAGTTGTGGGTATTTGATTAAAATGCATATTTACATGATGTTGAAATTCCAATGTTCCTGGCTAGCACGCAAACCATACGCATCAATAAATCGATGGTGGGGCCTTGGCCTTGAGCTCCTCACCATGATTTTATAACAATATTACATCATTTACATTTGAATGTAATGGGGTCAAGGTGGGGACATTACATTTCCCTCCCCCTTGGAATAACATTGTCCTCGGTGTTCCAATACTTAGGAATAAATACCCACTTTACACATGCCTCAAAATTCACAAATGGTGGCAGGTCTGTCCTGCATTTTATCTCTTTACTTTGAACTTTTAGGACCAAGTCCTTTGGATTCCAAATGCGGCTCATGCTGGCTTTGATCTTCCAACTCCGCAGGTGGGCATTGCTCCACAACAATCCCTTCCCTTTTATTTACCTTCCAGCTGATCTACAAGTCTGGAATTTCATGGATGCCAACTTTCTTGCTGTCCTAGCAACTATCTGAGGAATATTTTCAGTCAAAACAAATAACTTTTGGTTTGCTTCCATGATCAATGTGCACGCTTGCTCTCACTTTTCTCACTAGCAACACTTGTCTAGTACTAGCTGTACTCAATGGCTTTTAATGTCTCACTCGTGAGACTCATCATGGCAATTCCTGTTAGGACATGCATAACACAGTATTAAAATTAGTCAATTGTTTTCCCAATTGACATGGAATGTCCATGCTTTACTCATGAGACTTCCACACATTTCATGATTTCCCAACATACACATGAACTCATTCATCTTCATCCTGTCACAGGAAAATAACTATTTCAGAATTCACAATTGTCAAGCAATAAACACAATCAACTTCCAGTCACAACATGCATTCACAATCCTCTGTTTCTGAAATGCATCAAACAAAAAGGAAAGAGAAGATTAAGAGTTTCCCCCTCTTAGTATTGTTTCAATCCGAAGCTACACTGCCACGGTGGTTTCATGCTCCTTAGCCTCTTTCACTTCAATGTGAATGCTTGACTTTCCCTTCTTGGCCATGACACTTAGTGTCTAAGGTCTGTCTGAGGATTTTCAACTAGGGAACCCTTCCCCATTGTTGCTTTCAGAACCTTTGGCTGCTAGGACCCACATAGTTCCACTAGCACCATCTTCCATTAATTCTCATACTGAGCTCTTTAGGACGGTCATATGTCCACATGCATCCTCTAGATGCTTTCATAGTCCTTGCTTTCAACAATACCTACACTCAAACATTGAATCAATTCACATGTTTAGTTTATTTTCATAGGGTTTATCTCCAAACGAGAATTTAAGAAATCATAACCAAATCATATACACACGTATATTCATATCAAATAAGCAAGAGGCTGCAAGATAACCAATTACTTATATGTATTGGATGTCTTTACTTTATTCCACAGGATCCTTCTTTGCTTTACAAGCATTGGATTTCCCATGGATACAATAACGAATGTTGGGATAAAACACATCTACTCCACAATCATTCGAATGGCAATGCCAGGCTAGTACGCCGACTGGGCTTTATCAATTAATTAAGGAGTGTTTGGCCAGCACGCCGACTGCTCCATAACATCAAGTGGTTAATGCTCCCACCAACTATTCTATGAATTTATTGAGCATCAGTTACTCTCTGGATTTACCAAGAATTTTAGCGCCCAACCAGTTACTCTCTGGATTTACTAAGAATTTTAGCGCCCAACCAGTTACTCTCTGGATTTACTAAGAATTTTAGCGCCCAACCAGTTACTCTCGGGATTTATCAAGATTTTTATAGTTCTTTCATGGTCCTTGATTTCCTGCAATGACCAAGGTTTCCAAAAAGAAACAATAGTGTATCAGCTTAGCTGTTAGAAGACTTATACCTGAAATCTTCATTATTCCAAACAAGAAATAAATGAAAATGAATACTTATCTATATTTTGCATTTCCTTTTTGGTCCACAGGATCCTACTTCGCTTTGCAAGCCTTGGGATCGGCTATGGACTTGGATGTTTGGTCAACACGCATGTTTCTCCACAACATCAAATAGTTAATTCCCAACCAGTACACCTTCACGTCGACTGGATTTACCAAGCATTTGTGGTGCCCAACCAGTCCCATACCTGGTTGTCCCTCTCCATTGCCGAGCCAACACATTTGTCTGGGTCATCGACTAATGGAAGGAAACTGCGCCACCGACCATTATAGGTCAAGGTTCTACCAATCTACCTTAGGCTTGCATCAGCCTTTCACACGTGTCACAACCCTTCATGTGCATAACAATTCTTCATCCACACAATGATGGCACTCCTTCTCCTGGGAAAACCAACGGTTCCATTTAGGAACTCTATAGGTGACTTTCTTGACTGCAGGCTATCATGGCCCCATGATACCCACAACATCGAAGCAAATAATTCCAAACCAGTGCATCGACTGGGTTTATTAGGCATGCATCAATCTTTCATCAATACCTCCACAACAACCATTCATTATTCTTTTTCCGTGTGCAGCACCAAATTGCATCTGTTTTAGCTGACAACACAAGACGGATAAGAAAACTCATCAATACTGCTGCTCTAAAATTGTAACCATTTTTTATAACATTCACTATCAAGTATTGAAACACTAGGAATGCGTCCATTCCCTTAGGGTGTAGTCAATATTGACAACCCTATCATAACCCAACACTAGAAAGGTGTGCACTCCCTTTTAGATGTGAGACATGCAGGCCCTAATCATACTCAAGCAGTCTGGAATAATAATGAAATAATAAAACATGCTCTACATATTAAATCTAATAACCAGACATGTATATTATGAGTTAGGGTTACCGAATACTTATCCCTTTTTAGATGTATCTTTCCTCATTTGCGAAGAATGGGGGCTCCCTTCTATGAGTCAATAGTCCTTCGATTTTCCACCCCCAGTATTTTCATGTTCCATAACCCACACATGCCTTCTTGGCATAATTTCACCATCTCACTCACATGGCTTTCCAACATGCAGTGCAGCTGGGATATTAACAAAAATTACTATGGCGTTTCACCCGAAACCCATTTCCAAAGGATGGGGTCCTTCCCATCTAGTTTGGCTTCTACAGGCCATCACACATGGTCTTCCTGCAATGTGTCATCCCGGCACACTTATCAAATAGCCAAACAGTCAGCAACATTTAACAATAACTTCAATTCTGATTATCTCATAACCAATCAATGGCATTAATAATTAAATTCAAACATGAATTTACAATTCTGTCCTCCTACAGAAATGGATTGGTTTAACTATGAGGCCATCCTCATATTGTTTGGCTCTCGTAAGTGGTATCACTCTGTCCATTATGGTTTCACCCTTGCTACCATACATGAACACCCACCTACAACATGTCCTCCTGACACTATTTTATATAAGCCAAACAGTCATTAGCAATTATTAGCAAAATTTCAAATCTGAAATTTACAAATATGTTTTCCTACAGAAATGGATTTGCAACCATGATATTATTCTCATAAACTTAAACCAGAAAATTTTCAGATTTGTTTCATGTATAAGTTACAACCATGAGAACCTTCTCATAACCTTTGGCTTCTGCACATGGTAGATCCTGGTCTTTACTATGGACTTATCCTCATTGCCACACGCAAGACTTTTCTACCTAAAAACTGAAACTTCAATCAGCCAAACACGTTGGGAGTATCTATGCTTATAATCCTTTCATTGCCACAACAGTCACTGAAGTGATCTTAGAATTATAACACTCAATAATTCAAACACCTTCAGCTGTTAACATTTGAAATGCAATGAAATATATACATTTATATATATGCATCATTATCACAATAAAATCGCAAGACACAGTCACACTATCCATGCAATTTAAATAAACTGTAAATACTCATTACTTCACAGCCATATTCTTTTTATGCAACTCTGTCCTTCCAACAGAGCACTCTGGTTTCCCATCAACATGTCTACCTTCTTTATGCAATCATTCTCCTGCATTCACAGCAGCTTATGAAATGGTCTCAGTATTAACAATGGTTCACCATTTCATCGATTATCTAATTGCATTGAAACATATATATCACAACCATGCATTCACACAATGCATCTCAACATGTGCACCCGCACATATGCATGCACATTCACAACATTTATACATAATCTTTTTATGTGCATCCACTTAATGCATAACCCCTCAATACAACCTTGCATTAATCCATGAATACTATACATTCCAGCATATTATGGCCTAACTATGGCTGTCTCATATGGCATGTACTACCACAACATGACTATAAGTCTTTACTTTCTTTGGTTGTTAAACTCACAACCAACATACACAAATGGTATGATGTAATTTCATATGAATGCATTGAGGTTTCTAAGAAATTATAGGGTGTAAGGATCCTTGCCTTCACTTACCCACACCTGACCATACTTGGTAGGATTATATTCACATTCAGGCACTCAATACCACATGCAAACCAAATCAACATAGTTTAAACATAGTTGAAGGGATCTCATCAAATCCTCTCTCAACATTCATGCAATTTAAGCACAAATAACCATTACCTGCATGCCTGTCATTAACATCGCTTGATGTTACCTGACCAGTTGACCTCTTACCAAGGCTTCACAATCCTTTTTCCAACCTCGTGATCATAGATTTGTTGCACCATCCTTTCCTCATAAGGTTGTCGGTCATATGCAACAACATTATCAACATCTTTAGCCATGCTTCGGTTTTCTTTGGTCCTACAACCAATGCGAACACAACTAATTATCTTAATTGGCTCATTGCATATGTAAAACCTCACTATTTTACCAATATGCAATATCATATACATGCACAAACATTTTCGCATGCACTGTGCAATGTTTAATAATATGCCATCTAGTGCATATTCATTTCATTTATCTAATCTCTTGCATTTTCAATCATGCTTCTATGGTCTGATTCGTACAACCATTATCAACAACATTACTGGTGATCAACCATAGGCAATACCATTAATGGGATATTGCATGTGTAACTTTCACTACCTTTACCCATATGCAACATCATTCTCATGTATAAGCAATTCACATGCACTATGCAATGACTCTTTAATCATGCCCACTAATTCATATGCATTACTATCTTGCATTTCTAGCATCCCTATGCCATAATTTTGAGTATATAAAACTCAGGAAATATAAATACAATAGTAAGAGAGGATTGAAGGAATTTTCCCTTTCCAATTCTCTCATTGTAGCATGGGATTTTCTCTTCCACATCATAGCTGATCATTTTCTTGGCTTCCCTACCAAGCACACAAGGATTCATTAGCTATGATCTTCTCATGAATTAGCAATTCAACATATACATACGTGTAATCATTCATTCTTGATATTTTTCCAAACATGCAATTCTTATGCTATAAACAGAAATAGTTTAAGGTGAGGAATTTCCCTCTTATCAACATTGCCTTGCTGCTCCCATTGCTCTTCTGCAATGCATATTACAAACAATTACTCTTAATAAGGCTTTCACAACCTTCTATGCAATTCCTGCTTCTCATCCCAAGCATAGAGAATGCATTTAACACTTTCAACGACTGTCTCCGGGAGACGATGGGGGTCAAGGGGGATTTCCCCTTTGTGGCTTCCCTGGCGCATAAGTTCCATGGCATTTTTCAACTTTTGGCACCTGAAAAATCTCCCTGGAAAACAGCTGAAATTCCCCGTTTTGGAGCAACTCATCGAGTTCTTTCGACCCGTTGCGGATCAACTCGCCGAGTTGTACCCGTTGAAGAACTCAAAGTTTCCTGGTGACCCGTTGCAGAGCAAATCCCTGAGTTCTGCCGCCGTTTCGGACCAACTCGCTGAGTTCTGCTGCCGTTTCAGGCCAACTCACCGAGTTCTGCTGCCAAAAAACACTTAGAAAAATTTTGAAATTTTTTCTTCCCTTCCCTGGGCACTTTTGCAACTTCGTCGGCGCAACTCAGCCAAATTTGCCGACTGTTTCGGCTCCACTCAGCGAGTTACGCCGAAACGTATCGGCTCAACTCCATGAGACTCGCCGAAATGCATCGGCACAACAAAACAAAAACACTTAATTTTATTTTTTTTGAAAAATACTTAGAAAAATTTGAAAATTTTCATTCTTTTCCTGGCACTTCCGCAAACTTTGTCAGTGCAACTCAGCGAGTTTCACCGACCATTTCGGCACAACTCAACAAGTTTCACGGAAATGCATCGTCGCAATCTCGTCAGTGCAACTCGGCGAGATTTGCTGACACAGCCTTGGCGGAAAACTCAGAAACACTTAGAATTTTTTTTGAAAATTTGAAATTTTCTTAAGGATCAGTGTTGAGCAGGAGGAATACTTACCTCTGCAACTGTGATAGGTAGCCCATGAAGGCCCAATGCTGCAACCAACAACTCTGATACCAAATGTAATGTACCCTCCCGTGGAACCAATTCAAGGAAGGGAATTTCCTAAATATATATGGAGCTTTTCATAAAACTCAGCCAAATTCATTAGATTCCTACATATAGATTCAAAAGTGTGCAGATGCAAATTAAGCAATATGCACAGCGGAATTGAAGCTCATCCACACACATATCATATGCATACAACATATCAAAACAGTCATCAATTTAAACATTGCAAAAGTAAATATATAGGCAGAAAAACACTTATCTTCATTGTGCAATTGTCCTAGACAACTAGCTATGTCGCTGCAACATTCCACCCAACCATAGGCCAGTTGTGTTCATCAATCTCTCAACACAATTGCCACCCTCGAGATGGGCATGATTCTTACAAGGAAAAGGGGACATTCAAGCTCATGCACAACCCAATTAATCCTCTCATCTAAGCCAAGCCAGTCCACAGCTGGGCTTATCAGGCTACATTTGAACCCTCGATGCTTGTACTCAAGCTCAAGCCAAAATAATGGATTTACAAACAGGATGGCCATGGGATTTCCCCAAATCGTTTCCATCCAAAACGAATTATGGGATGGGGAAAAACATTCACAGGGAGGAAAACGATTTCTCCCCAACTATCTAAACATTTAACAGCCAAAACGGTCTCTATGGAACGCCAAATCATCTCCCCTCCTTCCCCACTGGTATACAACACAAAAACACCCTTCTCCCAGCTAAGAATGAAGGAAAACACAGGGAAACCATGGAGGGAAACGCCTAGGTGGCTGCAAATTCGCGAGGGAGAGAAACTGGTTGATGGATAATGGCTTGGGGAGCAATTCATAGCTCTTTTCTTGCCCAAGAAGCAAAAACATGATTTTCCATGCAGGGTGGCTTGCCCATACCCGAATTTGGACAGCCATACCTCTCATTCCCCAAGGTATTAACTACCTCAACCAACTCTTGGGATAAATCAATGATTGGGTACAAAAGTCAACATGGGTAGTTGAGGTTTTGATGGGTTCTCTCATTGACACTTGGCTTGTCTTGATTGGATCAAGGGTTTGAATGTTTTCCCTCCCAATTCCTTGTAAAATCATGCCCCCATCTCTTGTTGCATTGCATAGCTAGTTGTGGGTATTTGATTAAAATGCATATTTACATGATGTTGAAATTCCAATGTGCCTGGATAGCACGCAAACCATATGCATCAATAAATTGATGGCGGGGCCTTGGCCTTGAGCTCCTCACCATGATTTTATAACAATATTACATCATTTACATTTGAATGTAATGGGGTTAAGGTGGGGACATTACAGAAATCGTGAAGGTGAAGAGTGTTTGGACTTCAAATCGATTGCTAAGGCAGCTAACAAGCACTATAAAATTCTATACACAGAACCCCCACGGGAAAATATCAGGGATATTTTAGCTTCGACTTCCTTTTTTGATCGATGGATAAATGAGGATGTTAGCAAATCCCTCAACTTCTAGGTCACAAAAGATGAAGTTAAAAAATTTATTTTCTCCTTTCAAAAAGTTAAATCCTCGGGGTTGGATGGATGACCTACGGAGTTCTATAAAGAGTTTTGGGATTTGTTGGAAAATAATATTACAACTGTGGTCGAGGAGTCTCAGATTGCTAGGAAAGTTCACTGCCTTTTAATTCCACTTTTATAGAAAATATCCCAAAGAAATATTTTCCCATTGGTTTTGAACACTACAGGCCTATCTCACTCTGCAACTGTATATATAAAATAATATTAAAAGTCATTGCAGGTCATCTTAAGCCAATTCTTTCAGAGAATATCTCCCCTCAGCAGTTTGGATTCCTGGAGGGAAGGAATATCCACGACGTAATTGGTATTTCTCAGGAAGTGCTTCATACAATACAGTCTAAATCCCCCTCAACGTTTATGCAAAAATTGGATCCATCAAAAGCATTAGACAAGCTAAACTGGCTTTTCCTCCTCCTTATACTTATACAGGTTGGTTTCCCTCACCAGTTTATCAATTGGATTGAAGCATGCTTTTCAAGAATATCCTATGCGGTTCCTGTAAACGGATCTCCATCCTCTTTTTTCAATCCCACTCGGGGCCTCTACCAAGGCTGTTCGCTATCTCCACTCCTCTTCCTATTGATCGCAAAAGCTTTAAGCAGACATATCAACCAGGAGCATTCTCTCGATAATCTACAGGGGGTAAAAATTTCTTCTACCCTCTCTATTATTCAAATATTGTTTGTTGATGATATTTTAAAATTTGGGTCTGCATGTCCTGGAGAAGCGAAATGCTTAGAAATAATTTTAAGATTATTTTCATCGTCTACTAGAATGGAGATCAATGTGCAAAAATATTCTCTTCACTATCACTCAATGAGTGAGAATACGAAAATATTACTTCAAAAATCCCTTCCTTTTAAAGTGCTCCCTTCGGTAGATTGCTTCAAGTATCTTGGCTTTCTTCTAAAAGCAAGTGACTATCGAATTGCGAACTGGAAATTCATTGAGAAAATTAAGAAAATGATTACATCTTGGTACCTCCAATGGATTTCTTTGGCTGGAAGGGTCACTCCAATCAAAAGTGTCTTGGAGGCTATTCCATTTTTTGGATGTCTCTCTCCTACATCCCAAAAACTGTTATAAATTCTATAGGAAGATATGTGTAGCCTATATTTGGGCCGGTAAAGAAGAACATAGTAGCTATCCTCTCTGTAAATGGGACTCTTTATGTCTCTCCAATTCTTTTGGTGGTTGGGGATTCAAAGATCTAAATATTTTATCTACAACGTTCACAACTAAAAGCCTTTGGAGGCTAATATCCCAAAAAGGTATTTGGCAGGATACATTGCTCCAAAAGTATATTGCTCCCAGATCAATCACCTCGTGGATTCGTTCCTTCACTATAATTAGCAGGGATCCCTTTTTTGGCATTCAATGCAAAAATGCCATTCCCTTATCACAAAAAATATTGCATGGTGTATGGGGAAGGGAAACAACATTTTTCTTGGATCAAACCCTATTGTTGGAATTAATCAAGTAGAGTTGTTATCAGAAGATCTCTTTCTTACCTAAATAATGCATGTTAGAGATTCCTAAAGGATATTTTCAGGCCATAATCGGTCTCTTTATGGTCGTCAGGATATCCTTCAGCTCTTCAACTGCAGACCCCTAAAGATTATATTCCCTAATGGGATACATACTTTGTGAGTCTGAATTGTGCATACTTTTCTCTTAGCCAAGAAGATGGATGTTGAATGGTAATGATGGATATTACAAGGTCAAAATTGGTTATCAAGTGATTTTAAGCTTCCATCCGAATGAGGTAGTCATATCTAAATAGAAGGCCTTTTAGAAACCGTCATCTCCCCCCAAAGGAAAAGTTCTACTTTTGGTTAGTTTTATGAAACAAGCAGCTTACTTGGGACAACCTTCAGAGGAGGGGGATTGCTGGTCCTAGTCTTTGTTATCTTTGCAAAGAAGCACCAAAATCCATCAGTCATTTATTAATTCACTGCCATTTTTCAAAAGAAGTTTGGTGTGCTGCTCGAGCTCTGGGTGATATCCCTGAATGGGTTGGTGATTCCATTTTACAGGCCTGGGAAAACTGTCAATCAAGTGGAAGGTATTCTAATTTTTCTGCTCTCCGGATGAATATGAGTTGGTGCCTGTGGGTTACCCGTAATGAGGCAATCTTCATGGATATAATTCCCTCCCCTATTGCAACATTCCATAGTTTGAAATATTCTCTCCCAATGTATCCTCCATTAAAGAAGCAAAAACCAAAAATAATTATTAATGAATTGGTAATCGATATATTGGTCCCCTTCAGTTTCTGCGATGGTGCATCTCAGGGGAATTTAGGCAAAAGTGGTGCAGGTGGATACATAATCTTTAGTTGTATCCAGTTCAATTATAAAAGAGGAACGTGGCAAAATTCCAATAATTATGCTGAGGTTATGAGCATGGTTACGCTCCTTTCTCTTGCTTTGGAAAATGGAATCTCTACCATCAATATCTTCTCGGACTCGCTTTTGGTGGTAAATTGGTTTATGGAGAGATCTTGCTGCTCAAATATTCGTCTATAGCCATTGCTCAAGAGAGGGATGGACCTGAAATCCAGATTCTCCTTATGCTCCTTGGCCCATATTTACAGAGAACATTATACAATTGCAGACTACTTCCAAAGGAAGCAGTGTTATTAGAGGATGGTCAACTACAGGTGCAAAGATCAATGATCACGGATCGCCCAGAAAATCAGGTTCAACAACAGTTTTCCACAACTATGGTATTATAGACATATGGTTGAGAATCTTCTCCCATAATTTGTCTATTTTTTATCGTTTTTTTGGATCAAGGATACTCTCCATTTTGCTGTGATAACGGTTGAGCATTGCTTCCTATTAAGGCTATATCAATTGTATATTTTCAAACTAGGGTGAGCAAGGCTCATTTTTTTTTATTTTTTTTTGTCAAAGATGATATTTATCTCTCTTTGTATTTGATCATGTAAACTCTCTAAATATTTTTCAAATGTATGCTTAGCCTTAAGCTGTACAAAATGTAATTTTCTCTTTAAAATAAATAAAATTATTGACTTTTTTTCTTTGGAAAAAAAATTATATATTGATTTTTGTAAATAACTATTAATCTTTTAGTCAACAAACTTACGATATCTAAATGTTTAGATCATTTATACCAATTCATGTAAAATAACAAATAAAAATCAACATAAATTTTTAATAATATAAAAAACATAGTTTTTATAATATCCCTAATAATTAAAAGTTCTATTATCACAAGCATCTGTTCTAAGTATTTGTAAATTACATGGTACAAGTTTATATAGATTTAAGATAGTTCTTTAGTATTCCTTTTTTGCATTCCAAGGCTTTGAAACTATAAAGTAAGCATGCATTTATTTATAAAAATTGGTAGTCCCAATTTGAAACCATAAAGAACACATACATTTATTTACAGAAAATGGTAGTCTCAACTCTATGAGATTAGTAGTTATAAAAAAAAACTTTCTTTTTCTTATGCTCAATAATATAATGGTGAATTTCCGCCATTTCGATTGGAGAATGTTATTTATGTGAAAGGAAGAACGTTTAGTTGAAATTTTCTCCGAAATTTTGTTTGGAAGTCCCTCTTGCTAATTGATTATAGCAAGCCAAAAGTTAGCCAAGTTCGTAGGAATGGCAAGATAATCATGTAAAGATAAAAGGTAATGTCAGTAAAGAAGTTAATAAATGGATAATTTACTTATTTTTTTGAATTATGATTTTTTTAAATTTTATAGTAAAATTTTTAAAGTAATAGTTTAAATGGCTATAATTTTTATTATGAAAAAATATTTTTATTTAGTTTATTTTATTTAAATGTTTTTTATTAATTTAATTGTTGATTTAAAAATAATTAAGAATCATTTGGTTTAAAATTTTAAAATATAGATTTTTTTATTTAAATTTTAACATTTAATAAATATTTAATTAAAAGTTTTAATCATATTTAAGTTTCAAGTATATCTCAAAGAAATAAAAAAATTGATCATTCCAAATTATTTATGCCAAGGATGGATTGATAGTGAGAGTAAATTCTCCCTAAAATAATCATCATCGATAGTGAAGCAAATTCTATTGGCTAAATTCAAGGAAGATCTCATTAAAGCATAAGCTAACCTTGGTCAATCTCATTGAAACCATGAAATATTTTGGAAAGGAATGAAGATATTGCTAAATGATGCACTAACCTGGGTGAATCTCATCTAAAACATGAAATATTTTCAATAATATTATGTTTTTTCCTTCCCCCGCGAATAACAACATGTTTTTTGCTACTCTAATGATTTTTCATTTTCCTTTAAGGACCTTAACATAGTATGGATCTTGGACATATTTTTTTGATTGAGAGAAAATTCAATCAAAAAATTCTCACTGTGGATTACTATCTAATAAATTCGACAAATTTCAAACCTCAAGTTCCAATTGCTACTTATTCAAATTCAAGCATTCAATACTTATAGCTAGGCTTCAAAGTCTAGCCATGAATAATTTACATAATAGTAAAACAACTTCATTTATTGTTGTGTTAATCTAGCAATACATAAAAAATATTAAGTTTTCCCAAACTTAATATTTGACATGGAAACTGGATCCAAAATTATTCAGTTAAAAGGTGGAGTCTGTGTCCGTTTCGGGAATGATACTCTTCCCCAATTGCGAACTCATGTCCATCAGAGTTCTGCAGACACTAGCGTGGTGGAAAAGGAAAAGTCGAAAAATGCCACACCAATTACTTTTAATTGGATTGGTATTAATTATCCACAGTCTTGGGAATTAAAATATACTGAGCTCAGAAATAGAGAAAGAGTAGAAGATTCTTTCACCTCACAACCATTGATATTTGACGAAGCTACTAGTTCTTTCCGTGCTGCCCAAGAACAACCTATCCAAAGATTTGGTCCCACCTCTGATAAAATCTGCCTCCATCTCCTCGTATAATAATGCAAGATTGCAAGCCATGTCTGATCAGTTAAGTAAAGAGAACCAAGCCGAAGCTGAAGCCAATCCCCCTGCATCTACTTCTTCTGTACAAAATTCATTTTCTGTTTATCTCCTTATGAGCATAGAGGCCAACATGCTGCCTGTCAAGCATGCCAAAAAATAAAACAAAAACTCCTGCATAAACAAAAACAGAAGTAGAATGAGTTTCCCTCTTTAGGAATGTTCTCCCTGCCTTGAGAAAACTCCAGTCTTGAAGTAACCAATGCTGGCCAAAAATCCTTTGTCCCAGGCAGAAACCTTCCAGAAGCAGGTTTCAGACAATATGCCCAAGATGGTCAGACCAAAAGAGAATTCCTACCTTGTAATTCTTCTGCACATGATCAAACTGTTTCTGATGAAATCAAATTGGCAAATTGGGGAAATTTGCAAGAGTTACACACTGCTAGAAATATAGATGATATGGCTAGAGATATTCTGTATTTAAAGCAGCAGTGTGCAGAACAGAAGGAGCACATTTCTGTAGTGCAAACAAAACTTGAGTTGTTAGATCACCTCCTCCATGATTCAACCCAAATCAAAATGGCCATAGTAGAAGCTTCTCAGAAGCTTGAGAGAAGACTCAATGTCCTCAATGATCTCTGTGTCAAAACATAGAATTTAAAGAAAAGACAGTATGTGGTTCTAGACCATGTGCTGAAACAAGCAATAAAAGGACACTCTAAGAGTAAGTCTTTAGGACAATTCACAGTCCTGCCTGAAGACCAAAGGCTTGAATGGGATTTCGGAGAAAGTGATATGATTAGAGACAATGTAGAGGAATGGATCACAGAGTTCAAAAAGTTTAGACCTGCACTTGATCCAAAATATCTTGTTGAGCTGAATGCATTAGATGCAGAGTCTTCTAATCAAAGAAGAATGTTAACAGCTCCTCCTCCCCAGTTTGACACCCATATGCCAGATGTTACATCTACCACAGTTCCTCCTACCAAAGCTTTTCACTTTGGTATTAATTCAATGAATGATTTGATCTCCCAGATGCCTGAACAACCAGTTTTGAATGTTCAGTGCCAGTCACGAGCAGATTTAAGAAATGCCATACAACTGCTCAATCAATGGACCTTATATAAAAAACAGCAAGATCCCAACCTAACAGGTCAGATGTTAGGAACCCAGTTGGTAGCTGGATTTTCAGGTTTAGCCTATGAATGGTGGAAGTGGTTACCACAGGAAACAAAGCATGGAATGCTTGCTGCTGATGATGCAGAAGAACAAATTCTGTCTGCATTAAGTAGAGAATTTTATGGTCCAGAAGAGGGAGAAGACTATGATCACCTTGCCTCATTGTTTATGTCTGCAAGATTATGTGACTTGAGCAAGAGTGAAGAGTATTTTTGTTATATGCAGAAACTATTGATTACCGCTGGTAAATCAGGAGACCCTGCATATTTAAAGCACTACCTTAGAAGTTACCCTGGTCATGTGCCTGATGCAGTTGAACAGGCATTAAAAGATAAAAAGGTAGAGCTTAGATCATTGACACTTGCACAGCTTCATGGTCATATTTTAGAAACATGGCAAGACCATTGTTTAGAAAAGTGTGTAAGTAAGGATTTCAAGAGACATCAACAGATGTATTCTGCTTCATTTTGCAAGGATGTCGCTGGTATGCCCGATTGGGGGTGCAGAGCACACAATCGTGGCCACTTTGGTTCTGGTTCTTGCAAATGTGAAAAGAAGAAAAAGGGTTTTTATACCTCTGAACCAAGGTACCATCCCGATAAAGAATATCGCCATAGATCCAAGCATAAGTATAGAGAATACAGATACAAGAAACCCTATAAGAAGTCCAAATATAAAGCCAAAAGATATGTGAAGAGAAGGACAGAAAAGGGTAAAAAGAATGTCTGTTTTATCTGTGGAAAATCTGATCATTGGGCTTCCAAATGTCCTGAAAGGAAATCTAGACCCCGTCTTGCAGCTCTATGTAAAGATCTTGACCCTGCTTGGTGGGATTTGTATGAAGTTTCTATTGATTCTCCTCCTCCTTCCGGAGAAATTGTATATTTTCCCAACGATGATTATTCCTCTGATTCTTCTTGTCTAGATTCTGATAACCCTGTTTTAGCTAAATGTGCCCCTGACTCTTCATCTTCCTCTTCCGAGTCTGATTCAGATTCTGATGCACATTTAGGGGGGTGTAGCCGCCCAGAGTATGATTTTTCTATGTATATGTTTTCCCGTTTTCCTAAATCCTCTGTACAGTTGTTAGAAAAAAGTATCGCTAATATTGATTTGCAATTATCTACCATCCCTGTATATAGGCACCGTGAACGAACATAACTGAGAGAAGAAAAGAAAATATTGCAAACCCAGCTTGAGACTACAAAAGGAAAAGCAAAAGTGTCTGTTCCTCCCACTGTTCACTATAATCCTGCAAAAATCTACCAAGACTATCCACGAAGCCATAGTGATAGACAGTCCCACAAGAATGACAAAGAAAGACTCCTTAGACTTCAACTCAAAGAGAAACAAAACAAGTTGAAACTCCTTCTCAGAGAAATTGAAGAACTAAAAAGTATGATCACTGTCCTTGTCACTGAAAAGGATCAGTCCTCTGATGAAGAGCTTTCTAAGCAGATAGAAAGAGCCTGTTTCAACCCTGAGTCTAAAGAAGAGTCCCCTTCATCTACTCCTCCAAAATCTACACAGTCTCAAAGTCCTCATTTGCTAGGTGCACTCTCAGGTCCAAAGTTGTTTATAACAGTTCAGTTTTGTCCAGCTAAATTTAAATTTTATTCTGTACAGTGTATGATTGATTCAGGTTGTCAGTTTAACCTCGCCAAAGGTAATGCTATACCGCCATTCTATTGGGAAAAGAGTAATGAGTTTGGATCCACCATTGAAGGATCTCCAGTAGTTTTGTCTGGTAGAGTGAAATATTTCCCAGTTAAATTGTCTGGTGCCAATAGTCAGTTATCTTTGTTTCGGTTAGATGTTATAAAAGAAGATTGCGTCTTAGGTTCAGAATTCTTGCAAAAAGTTAGTCCATTCTCTGCTGATACTAAGCAAATGGTTTTCTCATGTACAGTCTCGAGAAAATATGTGTCTCTCCCTTTAAGTTTCACTCCTGCACAAAAGTGTAAACCCATTCCTCCTGAGTCAGTCAGCCAAAATAGTCTAGTCAAGTCAGTCAGTGCCTTGAATAAGATGGATCGCTGCTTAGCTTATGCAGAAATTCATGGTGATAAAGCTGTTGCCGCAATCAAAGAAAAGTTAGAAAAGGATTGTTGTTCTGAAAGCCCAAATGCTTTCTGGACAAGAGAAAAGTATTTCGTTTCTCTGCCTTTTGATCCGTTGCAGAAAATCAAGCATATGAAAGCATCAACAAGATTAATGAGTCCTTCAGAAAGAGAATTCTGCTCCAAAGAAATTCAGGAATTATTAAGTAAAGGCTTAATTGAACCATCAAAAAGCCCTTGGGCTTGTAGAGCCTTTGTTGTGAATAAACATTCTGAGCAGAAAAGAGGAAATCCTAGGTTAGTGGTAAATTTTAAGCCTTTGAATGTTGTTCTTCAAAAAGTAAGGTATCCACTACCTGATAAAGCAAGCTTACTGCAGAAAATTACAGGCTGCACAGTTTTCAGTAAGTTTGACTTAAAATCTGGTTTCTATCAGATTGGCATTGAAGCGAAAGATTGCTTTAAAACTGCATTTGTTGTCCCTCATGGACAATACCAGTGGAAAGTCATGCCCTTTGGAATAAACAATGTTCCATATGAATTCCAAAAATGGATGGAAGACATCTTTAGAGATATTCCCTGGTTGATAGTATTCATCGATGATATTCTCATTTGCTCCAGAAATCTTCAGGATCATGTAAAACACCTTCAAAGATTTTATGAGCTTGTATTTAAACATGGTTTGGTCTTGTCAGCCTCAAAAATGGAAGTAGGAAAAACTGAAATGGATTTCCTTGGGTTCCATATTAAATCAGGACAAGTTGTTTTACAAAAGCATGTACTGCAGTCTTTTGAGCACTTCCCAGATAAGAAATTAGATAAGACGCAGTTGCAAAGGTTTCTAGGAAGCCTAAATTATATCAGACCATTTTACAGAGGACAGGAAACTGATATTCATTGCCTGCAGCAGAGACTGAAAAAGAAGCCAGCTGCTTGGTCTGAGGAAATGACTTTGGCTGTTAAGAAAATAAAAGCCAGAGTAAAAGATCTACCTGCTCTTCATTTGCCGCAAGGAAATGGTAAATTGATAATTGAAACGGATGCATCTAACACTACATGGGGTGGTGTTCTTCTTGAAGAGATAGATGGTAGAGAAAATATTTGTGGTTATGGTTCGTGTTCATTCAAAGCTGCAGAGTTAAATTATCCCAGTATCCACAAGGAGATACTTGCTGTCAAGAAGATAGTGCAACATTTTATCATGTTCTTAAAACCTGTTAAATTTGTTATAAGAACTGATTTAAAAATCATGCCAGGAATATTCAAAAATGAAAACTTGATGGCAGAAAATAGCAGCAGGATATTGAAATGGTTTATATGGCTGTCCAATTTTGATTATGAAATAGTGTATAAACCAGGCTATTTAAATTGTTTGGCTGACATGCTAACTCGTGAAGTTGTGCAGCAAGAAGATAAAGTTGTCAGTTTAAATATGTTTTCAGTTGGTTTCAGTTCTGGTTCGAAGAATGATAAAGGTAAAATCCCTGCACCAGCCGAAGGAACTGAACCTGACTATGTTAGAAGTATGCCACGGAATGCTTTGTTTATGAAGCCGTGGGATGAAATCTTGTCTCCAGCTGAAAGGAGAGAATTGTTAGATTATGCAGATAGACATCAAGCTGAAAAATATCTTAGCTTGACATTGATCAGAGAAATCCAGATAAGTCCCTGCAAGCTGCATATTCTAGAAAGATGGGAGAAAACCGCCTTTAAAGAGTTTTCTCAGGCCCAAGAAAAGCTCAGGAAATGTCGAGGGATTTGGTTAGACTGCAATGATGAAAAAGATGGCCCTGTTTGGTATATTGATATTGGTGAAGGTAACCTCACATGGACATCTTATAATCTCATTCTCCAATTTTGCAGGGAACAGACCTCAGTAGTAATTTGTGCCGACCCCAGAAATATGAGAAATAAATCTTGGTCCGGTTGGACTGAAATATTGTTAGATAAGTTCTATCCAAGAACAGATTGGACAAATAGGCGTGCAAACTTTATTTTGCACATGCAGGAAGATATGCAGGTTGCTGATCAGCACAACCTGTGGTTTAAATTCCTGTTGCGGCATCATGGTGGCCGTTACAGTCCCCTGGAGCATACGGTTCATGTAACTCAAAAGTATATCAAGCGCGATGTTAAAGGGAACCGGTTAGATACAAAGATACATTGTCGTACTCTGCCCGTGGAATACAGAGTTGAGTCTATGTTCACTAGCGAGTTTCTCGGCGAAACAAATGAGGTGTTACACGGGTCAGATATTGAAAGATGCTTCAGTGAATGGTTATACCCAGAGCCAGAATATATTGAAGACACCTTTGTACCAGATGATTCTCAGGATATTGATGCAATCCTTGAACAAAGAGAACTTGAAGAGTGTCTTTACTCTAAAGACGGCTTCGATTGTGCTTGCAGCAGTCAGCCCGTTGGTCCCCCAGGAAACCCAGAACTATTCTGTGTATGTCGTTCTGGTGATGATTGAAGCCGTAATGGTCCGAATATTGTACATATTTACTTTTCATAGTGGAAACCGTGGTGGGCCGGGAATAATAGCTCCACAGTTGTAATTGTTGGGATGCTTTTCCCCGATGCTTTATAGGCCATATCTGTCGGCCATAGAATCTTTGCTTTCGACCAGTTTGGTGTTTTGTGGGCCAAGTCTTGTCTGCAATTGTCTCGTGTCGAATCTGAGTCCCCACATGGCGCCGCCTCTAAGGGATGAGATAATAATGGTGCTATCCCACCATTACCTCAGATTCCTTACTTTTGACCACTTGATGTAAGTTCCTTGTAATCGGATGACCTGCTTTGAAGCTATAAATGAAAGGTCCCGGGAGTCATTTGAGCATTAGGAGTTGTGCATTGAGCTAGTTAAGAGCTATGCAAGTAAGAGTCTTAGAGCCGAGCGGTTCCAGTAGTCGGAAGCTCAGGGAGTCTTAGGTGCGTGAGAGCCAAGGAAGGTATGCTCTGCTGGTTGCCCTAGTGGTAAAACACAGCATCAGAAATCCAAGGTTCGACTTTGTAAATTGTGTCGAGTCTGTAAGTGCTAGTAGGCATATCACAGGATTCCTAGGTAGCCTCCAATTAAGTCCATGCTCTCTGAGAATTTCTGAAAGGTAAATGGACCTGTGACATTGTGTCTAGGCACTAAGTCTGTGTGTGTGGTGATGAGCTTCGCCCTCCGAAGCCGATCCACAGTGAGTCTAAGTCTGTAATTTGATGCTGATGGAATAAGAAAGCTTTGAAATTTGAAGTGTGGAGATCGCAATAGAGTGTAGATGTTAAGCTCAACACAGAAACTTTGTTTCTATACAAAAAACTTTCCTAGAAAGATTTACAATTTCAACAATTATTCTAAAATTCTAATTAGACTTCAATAAACAATGCTAAAAAAACATAACTCCAAGAAATTCAAATCTTAACACATTTATATCACTGTCAACCAAACATAATACACAAAATTTTGTCAAATAACCTTACAAGTATCTTGAAGCAACAAACACAAAAAATCTGCAAACAATTCTAGCAGATGTATCAAAATGAAACAATCAACATTTCCAACAAAGAAACTCATGAAATCTCAGAACATTTACAAATGATACACTAGAATGAAACAATCACCGTGCTAAAGCAAGTAACACATAGTAATCCCAATAAAACACATTAAACAAAGCTTCCACATAAAAGGAAACCCACAAGAAGGACCAAATGAGCTTGCTCATTTGTGCTCGACTAGTCCCATAATCATTCTAGAATAGGTAGGTCAGGGAACAAAATCAACCAAGTGATATAAACACTCTCAAATCCAGGACCTCTCATCATTAATTCAAAGAATCTCAATTTCTAAGACCTCTCACCATCAATTCAAAGGCATTTCTTACCAATGCAACAAAACTAAGTTTTTGAATGAAGAAAAGCTATCATTCCCCTCAATTAATCACATAAACATTGTTGTCAGTGTTTATGATTCCCCTCAGCGAAACACAACATTGTTGGTGTATTAACCACAACGCCACAAAAAATCCATGCACACTTCAATCGATGAGAAAAAGCATGCTAGCTATTACAATCGCTCCTTGTAATTTAACAAAACCGAATGCGGCAAGGCATGACAACCAGTATATTTATGTGACTATGCTTGCAATTATCGCATCAATAGAGCGAGCAATACTGTTCACATTAAAGAATGGCTAGCCTCACTTCTACTATCCAAATAGCCTCCAAATGCAAAGCCCTCACTATCGTTAGCCCCAAGTTACTTGTGACATAAAATCATTATGATCATGTTGGCAATGACGGTCAAAAGCCTAAGAGTCAGGATGCCATCAACTCTCAGCCTTTCAAACTTACAAAACATGTCATAATCTACAACTTTGCAGCCTATACTCTTTAAAAAAAATATGAACCAAATAAAATCAATGCAGACAACTCATAATTCCTTGAAAGATCAACAAGGGCCATATGGTTTGGAAAAACTACACTTGACCTTGAGTAAACCAAGAATCAAGCTTTGCTTGACCCTCTATACAACAAGAATCAACTACGCAGGCCGAATAAAAACTAAAACAAAAAATCAACAACCATCCTAATTTTTTTTTTAGCTCTATGCAACCCTGGAAAAACTGAAAAATTTGACATCGAAACCCTATCCAGCAAATCTATTTCCACATGTAGATTTTAGGCAACAACTAATAAACAAACACACTAAAAACTCACAAGATTTGTGAACGATTGACTTAACTCAATATCAAGCAATGCCTCACTTGCAGCAAAACTTCCTTGAAGACACGAACAACACCAACATAACACACAACCTGCGAAACATTCACCACTAGTTCAATAAACCCCCAAAATTCCACTTCAGAGACGTAACAATCTAAAAAACAGGTAATCAAGTTCAAAACCCAAAGAACCACACCGCTCGCTCAAGCACAGTGCCACCAACACAAAAGAACAACTATCCACAACCCACAATCGAATAAAACCCAACTGTAGGGACCCCCATTTCGGGGTCACCCCAAAAAAGACTTTCTAAGTAATACTAACATTCTATGAAAATTTATATGACTCCTGCTCCTCGCGGCCTCCCACTGGCTGCTCGGCCTCCTGGCTCCCTCCCGGCGTCCAAGATCCAGCGTACCCCTGATGGCGATCCCTTCGTGGTCCGTTTTGGGTGACGGCCCTGGTGCTGATTCGCTCGCTCCTCCAGATTCAGGCGTCCATGCACCCTCTGCGTCAATCGTTTCCCCTTCGGTTCCCCCTTCAGCCGGCGTCCGTTCGGTTGGAGATGCCATGGCGGCCGGGCTTGGTTCAGCTCCTGCGCATGCTTCCCCCGCTCATCCTCCTCCTGGGGTTTCCTCCAGCGCCGGCCCTCTTCCTTCCTTCTCCAAGGTCGCGGCCTCTCTTCGGAGGGAAAGCCCCTCTTTCAAAGATGTGGCCTCTCGACGGGGGGAGCCCTCTGCCCTGCTTGATGCGATCCCGGAAGCCCCAGCGATCTCCATCCAGATGCCGGAGGACGTCCTGGAGTATGCTGTTGTGTTAAGCAATTCCGCCTTGGTGTGCAGGTTCAATGGCTTCTGGCCTACCCTCGCAGATCTCCGCTCCTGGATCTCCTCGTCTTGGTCCCCTCTGCTTGATGGTGAGGTTGTAGCTTGCCCTTGTGCCAAGGGTTTCTTCGTGGCTATTTTTGAATCCTCTGATGACAGAAGCAAGGTCGCTAGCTCAGAACCGTGGTTCTGGGGCAGAGCAGGACTTTCCATGAAACCATGGACCCCAGACTTTGACCCTTCCACGGCTTCCATCTCTTCCGCTCCGGTCTGGGTAAGCCTCCCGTCTCTCCCTCTGCATTTCTGGGGGGCCAAATCTCTGGAAGCTATAGGTAATGGACTCGGGAAATATCTCAGCATAGATCAGAGCTCAGACTGAACCACGTTTGCAAGGATCTGTGTAGAAATGGACTTCAAAAAGGGGTTCCCTGCAGAAATCTCTCTCTGCGGCAAAGGCTACTCTTGGACCCAGAGGATCGACTATGAGAATCTCTGCTTCAGATGCAGGATATGCTATGAAACAGGACATATTGCCCGGAATTGCGAGAAATCAGCCGAAAAAAGAAGACCGCGCCGAAGCCAAAGGCCCACCTGGTGGAAGGATGCACCTCCGGTGAAGCAAACTGAAGGGAAGATCCCGGCATCAGTCCCGGAAGAGGAAGCAGACTCTGACTCCAAGGAAATTAATCTAGAAACAGAACCAGCAGAAAGACCACCGACCACATCGCCAAAGACAACCCAGCGAGCCTCAAGCTGGGCGGATATAGCCGATGCTGAAGAATCTCGAGGTCAGCGGGAAACCCACGATCAAGACCAAAGTAGCGAATGGCAGACCATTACCAAAAGGAAAAAAAAATCTACCCAGTCCCGGACGGATGTAATGACTCGCAGCCGAACAGGCTCGCTGAAATAGCTATCTCCAGGTAGCTTTTCATATTGAAGCAAGTTTGCTAGGAACCCAGTGGTTGACACGGTTTTTTAATTTCCTGCCTAGTTTTGGGCGAACACTGGAAGCTCGTTGTAACTGAGAACTCTTTGTACTAAGCATTCGGTTGCTCTATACCGGCACTAATACAATCTTCCCCTATGTTATTGTCAAAAAAAAAACATTCTATGAAAATTTTAAATCTTAAAAATCAAATATGGAGCCGTAAATAAAAATGCATAAACTCAACTTGTACATACAAATGGAACATTATACCTGATTCCGATGCTTGTAGGTTGTTGTTGTCGACATCCCTTGCCGCTTTGATCTAGCCATCCAAACTCCCGATTTACCGAAGACCTCTCGGTTAACCTCCCTACCATATCGTTCTTTCCCCCGAACCCCCGAGCATTTTGGGGTCGTAAGAACACACAATGCAAGCTTTCTGCTTGGATCTCCCAATCCCCGGATAGCTCAACCCAACTCACGAGAATCACAAGATCATTTCTCAATTACAGTGCCCGTCCAGCACTAGGGAGCAAGAGAGTCCATTCTCCTTCTCCTCCCTTTCTTTTATAACCAAAATATCCATGCCAAATGTCTCTTCATGCAAAATTATTATTTAATTTAATAATTCTCTAATATTTATTCTCATAAAACATGTCTCACTTTATCTTTAAGTGTGCACCTAAATCCCTACATTGTCTCCTTATTGTCTCCTTAGTTAATTTCTCTAATCCCTAAATCAGTGGGATGTAGGTGGAGTGGTTCTTATTAGAGTCCTAGTTGTATTTTGCTTACTAATAAGTTTATTCATTAAACTTTTTGTTCATAAGTTTTCTAGTAGATGGACACAATGTCTTCTAAGTTTTTCTCTTTTCTAAAATAATAATAAAAGAAATAAGAATATTCTTTTATTAAATTCTTTAATCTACTTTTAATTATTTCTCCATTTTCAAGATATCTATTCTTCTATCATTACTTTTAACCTACTTCAAGTTTTCCTTTTCCAAAGAATAATAAAGAAATGGATTAAAAAAATATTTCTTTTGCTAAAACTTCTAATCTATTTCAAGTTTTCTATTTTTTCCAAATATAATAAAATAAATCTATTTCTTTTATTATATTTCTTTAAACTTTATCTTATGGATTAAAATTATCTTCCTATTTCTGTCTAGGTACCCCTTCGGCGGGCCCTTCCGACAATTCCTTTTCTTTCTTCTTGTGAGGAGAACTGTGTAGCGATCAGGGAGTCGTTACTGCAATCTCTCGACTACACTTCTTGGAGACTAAGGGATACTAAGGGATAAGGTTCTCCTTATCGCGTGCCCCTCAACTCTCGTACGCGACCAAGTCGGTATGGCCTCACCCGTATGACACATGCTTCCCCGGGCCAGCTTGCAAGCTTCCGACCTGTGCGTGGAGTGCTAATTCAGGGTCGACAGTCTGTCGTCGTACCCCTATGTGTTCTTTTCGTTCTTACGACCCTTATAATTCCATTGTGGGTCAGTCGGTAAATCGTCTTACCTGCCACTGCACACACACACACTCAAAGCGCACATTAGTAGCACTGCACTATGAAATATTTCATTATCCATCATAATATCTCAGTCAGTCGAGCATATATTTCATTCATCATTTTCATTATAAAGTCATTTTGTTAGTCGAGCATATATTTCATTCATCATTTTCTCTCAATCAGTCAAGCATATCTATCATTCATCATTCTATCTCAATCAATCGAGCATATCTAACATTTAGTCGTCATTCATTTCATACATTCACTAATCATTAAGTAGAGCATTCATTTATTAAGTAAGGTATCAATTTCTATAAGTGTTGTTCGTTGCGTTGTTTTCGTTTAATCATTTTAGTTCCATAATTCTCAATCCAGCATATATTATCTAATCATTTTCATTTCACACAATAATTTCCAAAGCAAATTCCATGGTTCATGTTTTATAAAACCAGGTCACTTCAAACTAGTGCCCTCAATAGTCTAATCAGTCGTAAGTACTGAGGCGGGTGTTACTCCAACACCCTCATAACCCACAACTGTAAAAACATGATAAAAATTGTATCTAATAGGGTAGGGAAAAAAATCCGAAGTCACAACCCACAACCAAAAAAGCATAATAAAAAACGAAGCTAACATGCTAGGTCCCAGATAGCTCGCTAGAGACATGCCACCCAACACCTAACAACCTCCACGAAAAAAAAAACAATCACCATAGAAAACCCTAGATCCTCTAGCACATCCAACAACTATAGTGTCCTCTCCATCCAACAACTAGAACCATCCCACAACCCCATGAAAAAATAGAAGCAAAAATACAACATAAACCCAACGAAAAAACCACAACATAAACCAACTGAACTAGGCAACAACAGCTATGGTTTCCTCTCCAACCAACAATTAGAACTAGCCCACAACCTTGCGGAAAAACCATAGCACAAATAAAACACGAAAAAACCACAACATAAACCAGCTAAACATGGTGTCCTCTCCAACAATAACTATGGCATCCTCTCCAACAATAACCAACAATAACTATGGCGTACTCTTCAGTTGACTCCCCCTCGCTACCACCCTATGCATGCCAACTATTGAGGCAGGCATTAGCTCAACACTTGGCACACCCATTGCACCAGGTAAGCCAACACATAGAACAATGCAATAAACCTCCTGCTGCCAAAACCCCTTAAACCTCCATTCAACATTAAAAATCCTCCAGTCAACATTAAAACACTCATACGCCGCTCCTATCAACAACTATACGCCAAGAACATAGAGCAAATCTGAGCCACAAAAATTTATACGCCGGACATAAAACAATATGCAAAGTAAATTCCATGTAGTACACAATGCTAGGAAGTACCAAGGAGTAAATACAAGGGAAAGAAAAACCCGAAGACTATATGTCCCTGCTATGCAAGGACATAATAAAGTTAATTTATTTTCGTTGATCTACAATTTCCACATCTAGTGCCCCTTATTCCACCAAATAAAGGGCCTACTTTAAGCAACAAATCTTGCATGCATATCTTCTTCTTTTTTAAGTCGACTCACCCAACACTAAACAAGGAATTGACTTAGGTTTAACGTTAACCTAGAGTTTTACTCCTCAAGCATTTACACAAGCTTAATGTCTTTAAATGTATTATCTTTCTATAATGGTAGTTACTATAAGTATAAAGGAATCAAAATGAAAGTATGTGTTTATGTGTGCATGTGTTACAAGAGTTAGAAATCCTAGATAGAGTTACATCATAAAGCACATGAGAGAGATTACACAATAACAAGTATTGATATTATGAAGAACTAGTGCATTTATTAAAATGAGATTCACCTCTCTTATAAAGAGTCCAATAGGTGTTATTTGTCCAACACCTTAAAAAATAATAATAACTGAAACCCTAACTTTTATAGCTTAAGTCACTAAGGTGAATTTATTACACATGTAAGCCTTAAGGATTACAATACTAGTATTTTTTTATTTTTTGTTTTTTGTTTTTTACCGAAATCAAATACATACTAACTAAAAGGACAAACTCTATAAGAAACAAAAGCAAATATTCTTGAGAGACTTCTTCTCTTAAAATAGTTCCTAGACTAGGTAGAACTCCACCAAGGTGCCTCGTAACACTCGTAGAGGTGTAGTTGAAGGGTTGAATTCCCAAGTTCATGGATACCACCTCCCCAGAATCCCAAATTATGAATCTCAAATTATTGGACAACCATCCATGTTGGCCTACATCCATAGTACTCCATCTAGTTATCTTATGATCCTTGTAAGGGTATAATTCTTGAGATCCACAAACTCCCAAACTATTGACGTAGTCTTCGATGTTGAGATTTATTTGCATTAAATCCCTTCTTGTCTTCAAAGTGTGAGCTTCTTAAAATGCGTAAAATATCATTTCTTCAACAATTTCATCACCATTGTCTACATCTAGTGGATCTTCAACAATGGCTACATTAGCTACATGTGGTTTTCCCTTGAGCTTTCCCTTTAGAACATCATCGATAACATTCTTGTTGTTTGCCCCATTTTCTTGCAATAATAACATTCCATCTCCCCTTTGTTTTTAGTTGACCTGCTATAACTTTTTCTTGAGTATAATGCAATCCCAGGTTGAGTATCACCTATAATGGTTATCTTTTCTTCAACTAAGAGAGATACAATCATATCTTTTAGAGTTTGTGAAGACATTTGATTAAGAGTAAAAATAACATTGTTGTATTTAGAAGGTAGACTATTTAACAAGATGGCTTTGGCATCTTCTTCCTCCACTGTAGATTTGAACTATACAAGTTATCTGATGAGAGATCTCAAATTGGTTGTATGGTTAGACATAGTAATTTTGATAGAGAAAATTTTGCATTCACCACTTTTGCTTCAAGCAATGAATTCATATTATCCTAGATTTCTTGGGATGTTTTGAATCTAAGAAGGAAAGATTACTAATGTATTTGGCATTATCATCTTTGTGCTACCATTCCAATAATTTATTAGGATATGTAGGTGATTTTTCAATCCCTTTTACCATTTCCCATGAGTTTTTATTCATCAAATCCATCTGAATTTTTACTTTTTAGGTGTGGAAATTGAAACCACTGTTTTTCTAATGGGGTTTCCATTGGAAGAAACAAAATATGTCTAAACTCTTATAATTGTCAAATTATGGAATGCACCTATACAAATTAGAGCTAGTGGTTGTTGTACAACTTAACTAATATAATTTTGTGATCCGAAAATGGATATGAACAAACACATGGTTGTAATACTCAGTAACTGTAATGCATTTTGGTAATCTATAAAGGTTAGACAATACATTAAATATAATGCAAATGTGAGGAAAAGAAAAAAAAGACAAGATTTAATTGAATTAAAAAATGAAAATAGGAGACGGGAATGAAAATTGAAAAGTCAATCCTGTTGGCCTTCCCATTACCTCAACTCTCCTATATCTCCTATATCTCCTTTCACTTAGACAAAAAAAGGGAGGGCTTTTTTCCTATTGCTCGACCAGAGAGGAGAGTGCCAAAGAGCCCAAAGCTACATTGTAGTCCAAAGATTGCTAAAATGAAAAACTAAGCAACCATTGAATGTTGGTTTTCCCATGTTTCTAGGGAAATAATGTCTTATGCACAATTTTAATGTGTGCTTGATTGTTTCTTTGCATTTATTTGTTTATTGAGTGATTGAGAGCTCGTCTATTTAATTAATGGTTGCCGATGACTGTAAATAGTTAGATAATGGAGTTTTGTTGAAGCTATAATGGTTTAATGCATTGATGAGTTGTGTTTTGGTCTGATAAATGATCCAACAACTAGTAAACATCCATAGTATGATGCATTCCCATTACCAGAGATCAAAGACTATTGTTAATGGGCTGTTGCAATCTCTTGGGGACTTTCTAATTTTGATTATAATTCAAATTGTTCACTGTTGACCTTTTTCATAATTGTTGAGCGTTTTTCTTTGTACCTAGGGCGAGTTTGTTATGCCTGGAGTGATTTTAACATTACTACAAACGAATTCACAAGTGTTAGGGCGAAATTAGCAGTGCCTAGGGAAAATTCAAAATTGCTGGGGAGAAATTATCAATGCCTTGGGGTGAATTTATACTTCCTAGGCGAATTTACATTGCCTAGGGAAAATTTACATTGCCTGGGGTGTTTATTTCATTGCTTGGGGGGATTTGAATTTCATGAGACGTTTTTATCTGTGTCTAGCCATTGTTATCATTGTTGGGAGATTTCCTTTGCTACTTGGCCATTTTCATTTCCATATCTATGTGAATTAATCCCAATACTCAATGTACCTTTCATTGGTTTGTTGTATTGCCAATTATTGGTTTGCACACACCCATTTTCATGGTCATTTTCCAATATCATTAAACAATTCGACTTACCTGTTCATTAATCCCTCCATTTTCCTGAGTCTCGTGTCATGGTGTGTTGGTATCATTTGATGTATTGCGAGACCTGGTACTTGAGAAGTCTCATGGGTGATTGTTATCGCGATCTCTTTTTTTTTCACCCCTCTTCCTTACCACTAACTCTCACATGGTTTATGGTCCAATCTTGTTTATTCTAGTTTGTTTCTTCCGAGTGTATACGAAGTTAATCCAATTACCAAGGAGTAATACAATAAGAGCCATTCATTAGCCATTTTGAATTCCCCAGAGTAAGTTTACTAAGAAATTAACGTGTGTTGTTGTTTAAATCATTGTTTCATTCATGAGAGTTGTAACAATACTATTATGGAACCTTGAGATATTTACCAAGGTATAAATAATTGAGACTCAGGAATAACACTATGATAGAGTACATATGTTGAAAACCACAGGAAGAAAGACCACACAACAACATGATGAGTTAGAAGCCTGATGGTTTAATAGCATACTGAAGACCGCAACTTAATTTGACACTACATTGTTATGTAGTTCCTTGTGTGTGGGTGACATTGAGAAGGAGCAAGAATTTATAGACTAAGCATTGTATCTTGTATGCAACACTTTCTAAAGAACAAAGGTAGAGAAGCCACCCCGGAGATAGAGCATTGTACATAACACAAACAACAAAGACTAAGAATATTGTTTCCGCATGGTATCTATGTTGGTGAGTTGAGTGGGCTATAAGTCCCTCGATTATGGATCAATGTATGACAAGATGACTAGCAAATGCACGATGGGTGTACATGAACTATACAACAACTAGCTAGCGGCTATAGTTTGTATAGGAAACTTACTGGCAACTACAATTTTTGCATGTGGTTGGATAGTGGTTGTAATTTCTGTATGGTGGAAACTCTCCTCATCTAAAACTAAAATCAACGAATGCTTTAATTGAGGCACAATCATTCGATTAAATGCA
Source organism: Larix kaempferi (assembly GCA_027924585.1). Taxonomy (NCBI): domain Eukaryota; kingdom Viridiplantae; phylum Streptophyta; class Pinopsida; order Pinales; family Pinaceae; genus Larix; species Larix kaempferi. Next base: position 18,600,209 of record BSBM01000469.1, read on the forward strand.
TTCCCTTCTAACTTATCTTGCTCAAACGATGGAGAAAATGTTGAGTTTTTACCCCACGATGTTGTAATTCAAAATCTAAAAGAAAAAACTCATGGAATTGATTCTTGATGAGTTCATGAATCCTCAAGGCTGTACAAGTTTGACATCTTTGAACCCTCATCACCTACCATTGTCTGCATTTCTCACATTGATGACTTGAGCAAACTTTAGCACGAGTAGTTTTGTTATTTGAACTACCACTACTTGCATCAGCCTCAAAATGCCAAATGGTGTGTAACCTATCCCTTGTCTCTTGTAATAATGAAGTGTTTCGCGTGTCATGTCCTTTTACGCTTGATCACTCCAAAGGACGACGAATTAGTCCATTCGATTCCCGTGGACTATAGTCGACGGGTGAGGGAATTAATTTATTATTTAATGTCAATAGTAGAAAATGTACTTTTATAAATTGAACCGTCTGAAGACTGTGTGGTTATCGGCTGACCTGTTGAGAAGAAGGAGATCTGGGAGATACTTAAGTCTTTTGCACTTGACAAAAGCCTAGGGCTGGACGGTCTCTCTGTGGAATTCTACATTCATTTCTTTGATTTGCTTGGGGATGACCTAACGACGGCTGTGGAGGAATCAAGGTCTAGGAGATGGGTTCCTGACTGTATCAATGCGACATATATCACTCTCATTCCTAAGAGTGACAAACCTGTGGACTTCAATGATTTTCGGCCCATCTCACTTTGCAACCTCCTCCACAAAATCATTGCCAAGGTGATTGCTTCGCGTCTTAAACCTTATCTCGCGAAGTTTATCTCGGACGAACAATTCGGCTTCCTACCGGGCAGGCTAATTATGGATGCAGTCGGTTTGGCTCAGGAGGGTATACATTCCATAAAAAGCAAAAAGATGGAGGCACTCATTCTGAAACTCGATTTGGTCAAAGCCTACGATCAGGTGGATTGGACTTATCTGAGGTTCATTCTCATCCAAATTGGCTTAACCGCTGATATTACTGATTGGATAATGGCTTGTATTGCGTCGGCTAATTTCGTAGTAATCATTAATGGGTCTCCGTCAGACTTTTTCAATGGCAATAGGGGTATTTGGCAAGGGTGTCCTCTCTCGCCCTATTTATTTATTTTGGCCATTGAGGGTCTGAGTCTATTGATAAATGATGCTAAAGCCAAGGGATTACTATGTGGGGTTAAAGTGGCCCATGACTGTTTCATTACTCATTCTCTGTTCATGGACGACGTTCTTTAATTCGACACTGCTTCGGTGGGGGAATGGCTCCAATATAAAGAGTTGGTTGACATCTTTTGTAACGCTTCTGGGATGGAAGTCAGCCTCCCAAAATCTGCTGTCATCCATCATATCAAAGACCAGGTACTCTATCCATCATTATAGAGGATTATCCCTTATAAGTGGGTAGGTCTTGAGTAGGGGTTCATATATTTGGGCTTTTTTCTGAATCCAAATAGATACCGCAATACTGATTGGAAATGACTCATTATGAAGGTTCAACATCGTATCAACACCTGGTCTTCTCGGTGGCTCTCACTGGGGGGTTGTCTTACCCTTCTTAAATTGGTCTTGCAAGGGATTCCAGTCTATTGGTTTACTCTGTTTGCTGTGCCTGGGAGTGTCTTGGCAGCTTTGAGGTGGTTATTCTTCAAGTTTCTTTGGGCTGGTAAGTTGAGTCATTCTAGATTTCATCTCACCTCTCAAGTATCGATTTCTCTACCTCTTTCTTTGGGTGGGTGGGGCATTAAGGACCTGGGTTTATTTAATCGGGCTTTATGTGCCAAAAGTCTTTGGAGGGAACTGTTCGGTGGTGGTTTATGGGGGAAGATTATTCATAAGAAATACCTCAATCATTTTCCTGTGTCCTATTTCTTCCGAAGTCATGCTGTCAATAAGAGAAATGTCTCCTTCATTTGGCGTAGTCTCTTAAATACATTGCTTCTTGTTCAATCGGCCCTGACCTGGGAGGTAGGCCGTGGTACGCAAATTTATATTGGAATTGACCCTATCTCGGGTTGCCCTTCCAATCTCTCACTATTGCGTGGGCTGTTAAGTTGTCTTCACCAAAAGAACATCATTGTGCTCAAACAAACCTTTATTCACAGACCGACGTCTTCTCTTCATTGGATTTCTGCTTCGGAGCTCCATCTAGAAGGATTGATGGCCTTGGAATGGACCACTTTTGTCCAGTACCTCACCCATGCCGGTATCACGCTTTCTGATCGAGAGGACAAGTTGGTCTAGACGTCTAATACCTCTTATGGGATGATTACGGCTGCCTCTACGTACCATAAGCTTTTCATTGCTTCTAGTCCTCGAGATGTCCCTTGGTGGATCCCTTGGTTATGGAAAATGAAATGCCCCCCGAAATTTAAATTATTTCTTTGGTTGGTCCTTATGGATAAAGTTCTCACGTGGATGATTCTGCAAAAAAGGGGTTACTGCGGACCTGGTTGTTGCGTCCTGTGTCATGCAGACACTGAGTCAACGGAGCACTTGTTTGGAATTTGTACTTTTACTAAAGGCACTGTGGGTGATCTCTCTTCCCTCCTCAAGATACAGTTTCTCTAGCCGGATCTACCCTTGTGGGACATTTTTCAGCACTGGATTAGATCTTATCGACAGTTTGCTGCATTACTGCCTATTTGTTTCTGGGGTGTGTGGCTGGCTAGGAATAATGCTCTGTTCAATGGTGTCTCTCCATCTCCCAACAAGGTGGCCGCTGGATCTTTGGCCATTTTCATGTCTTATTGCCCCCCGGTTCATGTTCGGAGTCCTCGCATTATCGATCATGTGCTTGCAGATTTCCCTGCTCCCCGAGGGTTCTTCGATGGTGCTGCAATGGCTGGGAGGTGTGGTGCTGGGGCGTACTTATTTATCAACTCCTCTCTCCATTTCCATCTATATCTTACCGTAGGATTCGGAACAAACACTCAGGCTGAATTAATTTCACTGTGGGCATTACTGTTTTTTGCTCGTTCTAGGGATATTGGGGATCTCTGGATCTTCGAGGATTCCAAGTGTATTGTGGATTGGGATGGAGCTGGTGGAAGCCTTCACTCCTTACATCTCAGTCATTGGATGCAGCGTTCTATACTGCTGATAAATTCCTTCACGGAGCTACACTTCAATCATGTCTACAGGGAGCTTAACGGAGTTGCTAATCAATTGTCTAGAAGGTTATTGGGGGAGATGAATGGCATCTTGTATTGCGAGGAGTTTCACGCTGGAGTACTTTTCAAGTCTTTTGAGATGCCCTACTGATTAGGCTATCTATTTCTTGGTAATTTCATTTTGCTGCGTTATGAGTCAGTCTAATGTAAACATTTGAACCTATGGTGTGAGAGGCAAAACTGCTCAGTTGATTATGTTTTTTCAGATCATGTATATTGATCTTGGTATGCTCATATGTATGTTTTTGGTCCCTGAAACTCAGTTGAAGAAGCATCCAGTTTTGATGTAACGATCACATCTTGTGGTCAGCTTTTATCCTTTAATATAGAAGCTGTTTTTTCTGTGTGAAAATAAAAAATAAAAATAAATTGACATTGAGTAATGAGCTCATAAAGTGACTATTGTAAAAGTCATTTTATTAAAAGAGGGAAAAAGGGTAAAAGTGGAAAAAAATGGTCAAAGTGGAAATAAACAATCAAGTCACCTCATTCTCTCATTCATTCATGTATTCTCATTTTCGAAAAATAATTTGTGAGAGCTCTTGAGCTTCTTTCTCTTGGCGCAAAAACCATAGGAGAGAACATTGATTTCAGTGGTGAAACCATCCACCTTAGTCGATCTAGAGGAGGATATCGCTCATATTTTCTTACTAAGCTTCATTGCCACACAAGAATATGGAGCATTTACCACAGATATGAAGATTTTATTCAATTTTCAGAGTTATTGGAAGAGGGGGCACATTTGTTGAAGAGTTTTGCATTCCTTCCTTTGTGAGGTCCCGGTCCACTGCGAAGAAAGGGAGGTCGAGTTCACCATTACCCACACTATCAATTCCGCGTATTGCATTTTCAGTGGAGGGGTCGATCTACGCAGACAAAGAGAGGGCACTGTTGTTTATTGTTGAGGTCGAGCTCTTTGTGAAGACTGTATAATTTCCGGTTGGAAGAATTTCCATTGTGTGAGTTGCTACATCCTTGAGGAGGGGGCATGCCTTGTTTTCACTCCCATACACCAGTCAATGTGTTTGTTAATTCCTTGCTACTTAGAGAAACGTGCCGCTACAAGAGGACTTCACTGTTGTACCAGTTAACCACGCCTTTGCTTCTACCAAGGCACAAAGAGAATGCACTCATTGTATGTGAACATTGGTTGGGAAAGAATGCCCAACTAGGGGCATCACTATTGTCATTATACAGTCTATATTTTGGGTCAAAGTGTGCTGCAATTTGACTATACCAGATTACAGTGGAGCTGATATTGGTAGGGGAGAATATACATATCAGTTTTATATCACTTTAAGGTATAGTCCAAGCCATTAAGGGAGTTGCGTTTCCAATGAAGCTTTAGGGCCAGATCTACACACTTTCATATCAATGTTATGCTTGTAGCAAATTGATAATTTTTCAATATGTATTTCACTGTCACACCATAGAAGTATTGTTGTAATCTCTCTTTGTTTGGATCAAAGTTTATGTTGGGATCAACTACAATGTTTAGATGTCCTAGTACCGAAGTTGAGATTGGTTAAGATTCATGCTGAATATAAATCTTGATCAAAACAATATTTAACAAGTGCTTTTCAACCGTCAAACCCCGATTACTCATACAATGCACTCCCAAGGTCAGTTTGTTGAACGGTAAAGATACAGTAGTTTGTTTGAGAAGTGTTTGCTAAAAGTCCACAACCAAGTCCTCCAACAGAAACATATTAAAAGTCAGATTTGGATTAGAGAAACAACCTACAACAATTTGGCAACAATGTTCACCATGTGTTTGATGAAACTTTAAGCCCAAATATTCCAACAATTAACTCTAGGATCACAACAGAATTTGTTAAGGCCACTACGTAAGACTCATAATAGTACTTAACAAGTGTTTGATGAAAGTCAACAACCAATTTGTCTAAACAGTAAGCAAATTCTTAGCTCGGATTTGGTCTAGTACATTACAACAGTATCGGAGCTAGTGATTATTCCAGTCTGTGAATTTGCATGCAATTTTATGAATCCCGAGAATAGTGAGTGTTAAATTTTCAGAATTTACTTCAATCTGATCTAGGATCTTAACTGAGAGAACAACATGTACAACAAATCTATAGCATATCAATCATGGACACAATAATGCAAGCACACAAGAGACACAGAGTTTACTTGGGGAAAACCATAAAGGTGAAAAACCCCAATAACTTCCTCAGAGATATATAGAGCAATGATACAACCAGAATACAAGAGATAGTCTTATCCTAGCAGTAGAGCCTCCTCCTCCACAAGTGCGCCACTCTCCCAAGTGTGAGTGAGAGAATAGAATGTGTAAAATGAGAGAGACACACTCTCTATTTATACACTAACTTGACTTGACCTTTACTCAACTAGGTCGTCCTCAACTTAACCACTTAACATAATGCTGACTGGGTCGACCCCAACTAGGGTGGTCTAATAACCCTTTGACCCACATGGACGACCCCCAATAGGGTGGTCTAATAACCCTTTGACCCACATGACTTATATAGGGCCGACCCCAACAAGGTGGTCTAATAACCCATCAAGTATAAGTTACGACATTTACAATATAAATGACGACACTTCTGTATAGAGGAATAATAACATCTCTATCGGAATACAATATACATATATGTGAAATACATTCCGAAGTTACATATACATCAACACTCCCTCTTAACTAGGAAGGTATTTCTCGACACAGGTCTTCAAGCACAAGTCTTCTTCTCTGGATCATCGTCATTGGATAATCGTCATCGAGTCATCATCATCGTCACTGCTGCTGCTATCTCAATCAATCTCTGAATCTACTCGTCATAGGAAGTTCTACAGAGCTAGTCCTTTTTCATACTGGATGTAGGCCCACCACCTGCAGGTCTTCGTCATCACTAGCCATACTATGGAATCCTCAGGACTTATTACGTTCGTCACAAAACCTCGAAAGAGCATCCCAGGCTGTTACGAGCACAGGGCTCTACCTATAGGATCTCCCAGGGCCATATTATATGTGACCTCACCACAAAACCTCGCAAGAGCATCCAAGGCTGTTACGAGCACACAGCTCTACCTATAGGATCTCCCAGGGACAGATTATATGTGGTCACCACAAAACCTCGCAAGAGCATCCCAGGCTATTATGAGCACACAACTCTACCTATAGGAACTCCCAGGGACAGATTATATGTGGTCATGGAAAAACCTCGCAAGAGCATCCCAGGACTTATTACGGGCACACAACCCAACCTATCGGATCTCCCAGGGACATATTATATGCCATAGGACAAAACCTCGAAAGAGCATCTGCCAGATATCCCAAGGCCAAATTATATGCCATAGGAAAAACCTTGAAAGACTATCTGCAGATCTCCCAGGGCCAAATTATATGTCCTCTCAGAGCAAAACCTCGAAAGAGCATTTGCCAAATATCCCAGGGCCAAATTATATGCCATAGGCAAAACCTCGAAAGACTATCTGCAAATCTCCCAGGGCCAAATTATATGCTCATCTGCACAACCTGATCCACGACCATAGAGTATCAACCTGATACTCACCATACATCATCCTGATGTATACATGATCATCCTGATCATCATCACTGCAACATCCTACTGCAAGTCATCTGGAGCAACATCCTGAAGCTCATCATCCACGATCATCCTGATCATACAATGCATCTACCTGATGCATACCAAGTATCTACCTGATACATATCATCATACATGATCCACCTGATCATACAATGTATCTACCTGATACAAATACAAATACATGATCTACCTGATCATACATGATACATATCAACATACATGATCTACCTGATCATACAATGTATCCACCTGATACATATACAGATACATGGTCCAAGCATCCAACATGATGCATATACAAAATACATACAAATGATCCAACCGATCATATCCAACATCCAACATGATGCGTACATACATATACATATAAATGATCCAACTGATCATATCCAACATCCAACATGATGCATACATACATATACATATGATCCAACTGATCATATCCAGCATCATCCTTATGCATATTCAGAGCAGTAACTGGAGCATCGTCTTGATGCTCATCATCCAACGCTTACATCCACAGCCATGTGAAGGATCCTCCTTCCAACATGCTTGGAATGGCCTCTGCAAATGTGTCCATCACTTCTTCCTCGAAGTGTCATCAATCCAAAGAACACCAAGCCTCTCTCTGAAGTACTCGAACTTCACTCTGGCTAGTGGTTTCATCAGCACATCTGCAATCTGTTCGTCCGTCGCAATGTACAGGAGCTTCACAGCTCCTCTCTGCACCATATCCTTGATATAGTGATATTTGATCTCTATGTGTTTCGACATGTCATGAAACACTTGGTTCTTGGACAACTTCACACAACTCTAGTTATCACAAAAGATACCAGTATCATCCAATGGGAGATCAAATAACTTAGACAGTAGCTTCCATAGCCATACTGCCCCACAACTAGTTGAACATGCTGCAACATACTCTGCCTCAACTGTACTCAGTGCTACGCAGGACTGCTTCCTGCTAAACCAAGAGATCACACCTGATCCCATACTGAAGCAGCATCCAGATGTGCTCTTCCTATCTGCAGCACTACCAACCCAATCTGAATCAACATAACCCTGCAGGTTAAACTTCTGATTTGCTTCATACTTGAGCCCATAATCCACTGTACCCTTCAGGTACCTCAAAACATGCTTTACAACAACCAGGTGAACACTCCTCGGATCCGTCAGGAATTGGCTCAATGTGTTCACCGCAAAGCAAATATCTAGTCTCGTGTTCATCAGGTACATTAAAGACCCAATCATCTGACGATACATAGAGACATCAACCGGCTCAGATGAAGCATCACAAAGAAGCTTCAGATTCGATGCCATAGGTGTGGCCATGGCCTTGCAATCCATCATCCCAAACCTCTTCAGGATCTCTACTGCATACTTCCCTTGTCCAAGGAAGATTCCATCTGCACTCTGCCACACCTCCATGCCAAAAACAAATAGTGCATCATCCCCAAGTTCTTCATCTCGAACTCGGCAGCAAGCTTTCGCTGCGTGTCGGCAATCAATCTATCTTCACCTGTAACAAACAGGTTATCCGCATACAAAAGTAGTATCATTGGATTGCCTTCCTCAACCTTGTAGTAAAGGTTGGAATCCGCTTTACTCTTGGTAAAGCCCAAATTGGATAGAAAGCTGTCTATCCTACCAAGTTCTGCACACATATATGACTACACCATTCAAGAAGGCTGTCTTGAAATCCATCTGGTGTATCTTCTATTTCATCACTTTTATATTTCTCTATGCTGCCATCTGCAGCATGCTTGATCTGATAGTTCCATTTGGAAGTCATAACAGACTTCCCTTCAGCTCTTGGGACCACATCCCAAACATCATTCTTCATGGTCGACGGATCATAGCATTCTTCCCGTATCCTGGGAACTTCAATATCTTCAATAGATAATTTTTTTGCTTGAACAAATGTTGTAGTCATTCTTTTGTAGGTGAAGGTATACGGTCTTTTCTACAAAACAAGTTAAATTGCATGATTAGAAACATCTCATAATTTTCAGACAAATTCTTACACATAAAGAAATATGTCATACAGTCATGCAATTATCTTAGCCAATGCTTCAATACAACATTTATCCATGTTCCACAACTTTCTAGATGCCTTCCAGTCTCTACTAGAACATTGTTAAGAGTTTACACTACTCCCAACATGTCAGCAAAGAGGTTTCATTCTAGATAAGTAGCACTGGAATGTTGTATAGTGCCATAGGTCACTTACCCATCACATGCATATTAGTAGTATCCTGTTTATTAATGCAATCATTCTAATATGCACAATACATATCCTAAGTCTAGGAACATGAGCATATACATCATTGAACAATTTTATTTAAACAAACAAATATGCAAGAAATGATAATTAAAAATACTTATCTTTGTTTGGTTGCTGGATGGACTCCCTCTGAGTCTTTGCTTCTTTGCAGGAGCTGCTGAAGTAGCTTCTTCTACACCTTTCTGTTGTGGAATGTAGAAAGATGGTCAACTCCCTCTGAATATCTGCATCCTTGCAGAAACTACTGAAGTGTGCTCCTTTGCTTTCTTGCAGGAACAACTGGAGTGTGCTTCCTCTTGATCTTTGCTTCCTGGATTACCTGTCTTTGAACTTACATCCATCCTTAATCACTATGCATGCTTATTAGTATCATCATTGTGTTATCCTTGAGGTCTCATACATAATCACACATTTATTAGTATAATCTTAATACTATCAAAACACAATAATATTAAACATGTATAGTCATGATCATTCACAGATAATAAACATTAGTATTCAAGGTTTCAGGGAAGTCTTCTTTTACTCATGCATATTCTTATTTGATCATCGGACTCTTCTGATTAGTTAAATCATCAATGCATAAACCCGTGATTACTCAAACCTATACCTTCATGATTCTTCTGGTTAGTCATATCATCAATTATGGTAAGAAACATAATATGCATACAGCCATGACTATTCAAACCTATGACTTCATGAATAATCATTATCAACAACACAACAATATAAGATCCTAACACAAGGTAGGATTCTAGCTTGATATAGGAAAAACATACCTGGATTAGCATGCTAGCTAGTTATGTCTAACATTCCTAAACAATATCTTCTTTGTTCTCTTCAATGATTTGGAGATCTTGTGCTAGAACCTGCATATCTCATAGGTTAAGCATAATAAAACAAAGTCATACATACCTCGTAAGTAGAACTTCTATGTGATCAAAGATTATGGATGAGTCTTTGTCTTCATGTTGTCATGGAACTTGATTTGTCTTTTGTGATGTACCTGTATCTTGTTAGCAAACAACATCAACCTCATACAACACCACAGTGCATTAGTACAATCATATAACCCTAATCAATGAATGTCTTCTATCATTCATATGCATTCATATTTTTACTAAGGTGATACGACAAGTCTAAAATCAAGATTGTTCTAACTGTAATAACATGAAGACAAACATATCATAAACTTAATCATGAACAAATCTCGAGACATACCTGGATGAGTCATACCTGTCGAGATTGCTTGTAATCTTCTTATGTAAGGCCTTAGCCTCATCTCCCTCTGAAATAGGAACTTCTTCACTTATGCAGGTGACCAATCCATCCTCTTCTAGGATTAAACCAATCCATCCTCTTCTAGGATTAAACCAATCCACTTGATTTCCAGGAACTGGATTTGGAGTTGTATTAGGGTTTGTCAGAGAAACTCCAAAAATTCAAACTTTCATTAGAGAGATTTTGAGGTCAAAAAATGGCCTCCTAAGAGATGTACTACAAAAATATGAGATATATTAAAATATTATGAATTGAGGGTTTTATAGGGTAGGTATATATGACAAGTCACCTCCCACACTATTTTCTATGCACAATATAAATAACCATGGTTGAGTTGCTTTTCAAAATTCATCAAAAATAAAATTAATAAAATAAGTCTACATTGATGTGACTAAGATTCATTGTAAATTCCCAAAAATTTATTGTCCTTTAGCATTTATTTGTCTTGAACTTGCAAATGAAATTAAATAATAAAAAATATTTTTAAGAGCTATTTTTTTAATTTTATGTTGACTTTTTATATTTAGTACTTTTCTCATGAATTTAATATAATGTAATTTAATTGAGAATTTATTTACATGTAAAATGTTAATAATATTATTATAATCCACATTGCATTATTATTATTATTTATTAAATCTATTATTATTCTTTATTATTTTGACATTATGTTATTAAATAGAATGGAGTGAATATATAATTTAAAATTAAAAACATAAAAATGATAATATATTATTTTATAAAAAAATGTGAAAGGACTTTCTTTATGAATTAAGAGTACTTCACTTGAAAATGACAATAATATTATTTTATGAGAAAGTGTGAAAAGACATTCATTATGAGTACTTTACTTGAAAATGACAATAATATTATTTTATGAAAATACTATCATTATGAGTACTTTACTTTATGACTTAAAAGTACTTACACCACTACCTTGGTTAACTATGTGTTTTCATCCACCATAGAAAATTTGACAAATAAACATTCTTAACTCATGCAATGCCACCTCACCAAGGGGGATGATGTCATCTACTAGAATGTGATTGGTTGTTTTTTATAGTACATTTTCTTTGTTTTGAGGCCATTTTTTGACCTCAAAATTTCTCTAATGGAATTTCAAACTTTCGAAAGGATAGAAATATGCGCCTTGATGAGCTGATCAAGCTGGTATATTCAGAATTTGAAAACTGCAAAGTTTCACTCCTCAATTTTTCCTTTGAAACTTCTGGATTCACTAGACGTGACCCTGAACTGGGGTTTGATGAAGCCCACTCTTATTCCCAATCAAAAGGTTTGATCTAAGGCTCTAAGCTTCTATTTTTCTGAGGAGCTTCCAGCCGTGGTCACAGATTTCAAAAATTCCCATTTTTGTAGAAGCCCTAATTTTCCACTTTTCTGATCAAAGTCCCGAACTAGGGTCTTATCAAGCCCGTCCTTCTGCCCAACCAAAAATTCTGATCTTGGTCTCTAAATTTCTATTTTGATGAGTAGCATTCAGCCATGGTCTCCGATTACAAAAATTCCAACTTTATCCGAAACCCTAAATTCCGGAAGCCATGAATGAAGGTGCTCAAAAATAATTCTGTTTTGACAGAAATATGTACTTGATTGTTTTTGGTGTAACTCCAAATGTTTCGATCCACAGGGTCTGAACAATTTTTCTGAGATAGCCGGACCTGTTATCTTTCCATCCCGATAGGTCTTACCTCAATTGGATTCTTTGAGAGAGAGTTATGCCAAGTGTCGCAACATGACCTGTTTATGGGAAAATACAGGAGAGCGAACTTGTACGGCGTGCCACGTGTCACTGGTTCAACTTCTACCTCTGAAATTTTTTCCAGAGATAGCCCGACCTGTTATCTTTCCATCCCAATAGGTCTGAAGTCAATTGGATTCTCTGAGAGAGAGTTATTCCAAGTGTCGCAATGTGACCTGTTTATGGGATAATACAGGAGAGCGAACTTGTACGGTGTGCCACGTGTCACTGGTTCAACTTCGGCCTTTGAAAACATTTCCTGAGATAGTACAGTCTGTGTACTACCTGTTAATTTTTACGAAATTTCATTTGAAGATTCCTATCCCAATTTATGACCTTTTTCGCAAGGTCACCTGATTTTGACTCAGATCTGGAAGAGGCAGAAACCCTATATTATACAGATCATAAATCACAAAGTACAACTAATTAGAGGTTGTCCTTTGGAAAAAAGGTACATGGGGATCTTCTCTTCGACCTGTAAAAGTTTCAGATCCGAAAACTTCGCCAAAATGGATTTATAGCGAAAGTGCTACGATGACTGGTTTTTGCTATATCAAGCCCTAGCATCGTAAGTGCAACAAGTGTCATACATGCCATATCATGCCTTCTTTCAGGCTAGCTCTGATACCATGTTAAATTTTCAGAATTTACTTCAATCTGATCTAGGATCTTAACTGAGAGAACAACATGTACAACAAATATACAGCATATCAATCATGGACACAATAATGCAAGCACACAAGAGACACAAAGTTTACTTGGGGAAAACCATAAAGGTGAAAAACCCCAATAATTTCCTCAGAGATAGATAGAGCAATGATACAACCAGAATACAAGAGATAGTCTTATCCTAGCAGCAGAGCCTCCTCCTCCACAAGTGCGCCACTCTTCCAAGTGTGAGTGAGAGAATAGAATGTGTAAAATGAGAGAGACACACTCTCTATTTATACACTAACTTGACTTGACCTTTACTCAACTAGGTCGGCCTCAACTTAACCACTTAACATAATGCTGACTGGGCCGACCCCCACTAGGGTGGTCTAATAACCCTTTGACCCACATAGCCGACCCCCAATAGGGTGGTCTAATAACCCTTTGACCCACATGACTTATACGGGGCCGACCCCAACAAGGTGGTCTAATAACCCATCAAATATAAGTTACGACACTTACAATATAAATGACGACACTTCCGTATAGAGGAATAATAACATCTCTATAGGAATACAATATACATATATGTGAAATACATTCCGAAGTTACATATACATCAACAGTGAGGAGCACACCTACAAGAGAAGAAGGTCAGGAAAGCATACACGTCTTTTTATCAGAGTTCAAGGAAGGGGGACAGGTAGAGTCAGAGGAAGAGGAGTTGTTAGTAGTAGTAGAAGAAGAGTAACTAGAGATAGAGGGAGAAGAAGAAATGGGAGACAAGATTGATCCACTTGGGGGCAGTAGAAATGAGGCAAGCAAGAGTGAGTCACTTGAGGGAAACCCCATGGGCCTTTTGAATGAATTGGTAAGGGGGCAACAGTAGTTGGTTCAACTTATGACTTAGTTGGTCACTAATATACAGGCCAACCAAAACAATAATGGAAATAATGGGAAAAATGGTAACTACACAGAAGGAAGCAACACTAATGTTCCCACCCAAAAAAATACTCAAGTGGCTAGTACAGTGAAACCTAGACCTCTCTTCCCCTAGTTTGTGGAGGAGCAACTAGTTGGAAATCTGGGACAACCATTACGAGGTGATCATTTTACAGACTATTTGAGGGAGTATCGAGACCCTGGTAAATAGTTTCATTCTTCGATATCCTTTCAAGAGTTATGCAATGTCAAGTACAGAAACAAACGTAGGGATTTCAACAGGAGTCAACCGAACTTCGACCTGCAGTGGAGGGTTGGAAAGTTGACTATTCCATCCTTCGATGGGACCAACAAGTGCACACTAAGAGCATGGGTTCAGAAGTTGGATACATATTTCCAACTCAATCCCATGAAGGAGACTAAGGCGATCATATATGCCACCCTTCATTTATAGGGAGAGGCACATGAGTGGTGGTACCATGGAATGGTTACATTGGGGCATGCCAGTATTACTTCCTACTTAGACTTCACACAGAGATTGATCGACAGGTTTGACAAGAAGGATCCAAAGCTACACTTCAAGGAGCTTGCACAACTCAAATAGATAGGTACATTGGATACCTACAATTCAGAGTTTCAGAGGCTTGCATTCATGGTGGCAGATGTGTCAGAGTCTAAACTCATTATGTTGTTCACTAAGGGACTATCCAAGCCACTGCGTAGTTGGGTTAAGGCTTTCAAACCCACGACATTACAAGATGCCATCACCAGAGCTTGGGACATGGAGGACATCGTCCCAAAGAACAAATTATAGTCCAAAACTTTCGCTCCTCAGAAAGACAAAGATAAGAAACCCCTATAGAAGGATGGGGTCGAGAAAAGAAAGCTAGATGATGCAACCCAAAACGAGTTGATGAGGAAGAAGTTATGTTACAGTTGCAAGGAGCCTTGGGAATCGGTGCACATGTGCATGGGTAAAGGTGCGATTCATTACATAGAGGTGCACTTGGATGGAGATGAGGAAGCACATGGTTAGGATGGTGAACAGAGCAGTGGGAATGGGGAGCAGCAGCAAGTACATACTCTGAGAGGGACCATTGCTAACCTATCACGTGTTCCTAGATTTAACACTTTTTGGGTCAGGGGAGTCATATAGGGACATCGGGTCACATTCTTGATAGATGGTGGGGAAACACAAAATTTTATAGATTCGACCTTGGTGACTGGGAGAGACATTCCTACTGAGGACCTTTAAGGATTCAGTGTGGAGGTAGTTTGTGGGTGTGCTCTGCTATGCTTACGGAGAGTTCCGCGGTTGACTGTGTTGATAGGTAGCTACATCTTGACGAATGATTTCTACGTAGTCGAGCTGGAAGATACTCATGTAGTCTTGGGTGTATAGTGGACATTGGGAACAATTTCAATGAACTATCAAACAATGGAGATGGGGTTCAATACAACATGTGGAAAGAGGGTAGTTCTAAGGGGCATGTTCAGTTATGCTCCAAGAAGTGTGTCAACCAAACAGATGGAGGTTGTGTTCAAGCACGAGGGTGTATCATAAACAACAGAGCATATGATGGATTTCTTTAGAGTGGAATGTACGTATCTGAGATGGATGTTCATTCGGGTTACAATCAGATAAGGAGGATAGATAAGGGTGCGTGGATACCTCAAAGGAAATTCCAAGTCATAGGGGATTGGTTCACATATATTTTAGCTGGTTGGAAATCTCTCTCCCTGGTGGAATATTTCAGGAGTAGGTTTGCTTGTGAGATGATGGATGGAATTTATACAGTTGTTGATCGAGCAACCAAGTTCACACACTTCATCACGATCTCATTGAAGTATGAGGCACAACAGATGGCCGAGATGTTTTTTGGGGAGATACTTAAACTCCATGGGATGCCTATGTACATCGTCAATGATAGGGACAACAGATATTTTGGTGCATTTTGGTCGAAGCTGAGCATATTACTTGGCATAGGGTTGTTTAAGGTAGCACAATTGGAGTCGATTGGTATGAGGCATAGTGGACTTCTAGTTTGGATGCAGGTTCCAGGAGCTCATATGATTGGTCCATGTCATTTATGGGATGGTTCGAGAGGAGATGACGGGGCATAGGCCATATGGTAGGATAGATTATATTTTTTGATACTCAGGATAGAGCCCGACAGTGGGTTTGCAGATGTTGACTTCATTGAGATACGATTGCAAGATGTGATCCTTGATAGTGGGGATGGTTCTTCTAGGAATTACAACTTGGGGTTCTGGGAATGGAGGATACAACTTATGCATGAGGGCTAGATATTTATGATTAAAGTGGCGTGACATCGACATGGTGGGTCCTTTCTGGGAACAACATGGGACCTTAGGACTTCATGGTTGGACAGTTTGGTAGCTCGTAAAGATGAGAGAGTCATATTTTACCATTAGGAGTTCACTCCTATAGTGCATTGGAATGGCTTCCTAGGGTGGCGATTCTATGAGAGGCAGACCTAGTACTTACAATATTTGTTCGCTCTGTTGACTTGTGGTTTTCAGAAGGTCTCTTGTGTTAGTACCTTGCAGGGTAGTATTGCATTCAGTAGGTGCTCCACATCTTTCAGATTGGTTTGGGGCCTTGGGATCATTATCAGTTTCAGTTGGTTCAACTTGTGATCGAGAAGTTCTAATGGTATTGCTTGAGGACAAGCAATCTTTGGGCAGGGAGGACTGTCATATCCCTTTTTGCTTGATCACTCTAGAGGACGACAAATTAGTCCATTTGATTCTCGTGGATTATAGTCGACAGTGAGGGAATTCATTTATTATTTAATGTTAGTAGGAGAAAATGTACTTTTATAAAGTGACGTTGAGTAATGAGCTCATAAAGTGACTACTGTAAAAGTCACTTTATTAAAAGAGAGAAAAATGGTAAAAGTGACCAAAAAAGGTCAAAGTGGAGATAAAAGAGCAAGTCACCTCATTCTCTCATTCATTCATGTATTCTCATTTTTTAAAAGTAATTTTGGATAGCCCTTGAGCTTCTTTCTCTTGGGGCGAAAATCCTAGGAGAGAACATTGATTTCGGTAGTGAAACCATCCACCCTAGTCAATATAGAGGTGGAGATCACTTAGATTTTCTCACTGAGCTTCATTGCCACACAAGAATATGGAGCATTCACCACAGATCTTAAGAGTTTATTAAGTTTTTAGAGTTATTGGAAGAGGGGGCGCATTTGTTGAAGAGTTTGGCATTCCTTCCTTTGTGAGGTCCCAACCAACTGCGAAGAAAGGGAGGTTGAGTTCACCATTACCCACACTACCAATTCTGCATATTGCATTTTCAGTGGAGAGGTCAATATATGCAGATAAAGAGAGGGCGTTTTTGTTTATCGCTGAGGTCAAGCTCTTTGTGAAGACTGTATACTTTTTGGTTGGAAGACTTTCCATTGTGTGAGCTACTACATCATTGAGGAGGGTGCATGCCTTATTTCACTCCCATACACCAGTTAGCATGTTTGTTAATTCCTTGCTGCTTAAAGAAATGCGCCACTATAGGAGGACTTCACTGTTGTACCAGTTAACCACGCCATTGCTTCTACCAAGGTACAAAGAGAACACACTCATTGTATGTGAACATTGGTTGGGAAAGAACACTCAGCTAGGGGCATCAATATTAAACAATGTATATTTTGGGACAAAGTGTGTTGCGATTTGACTATACCAAATTACAGTGGAGCTGATCTTGGCAAGGGAGAATATACATATAAGTTTTACATCACTTTAAGGTATACTCCAAGCCACTAAGGAAGCTGCATTTCCAATGAAGCTTTAAGGTCAAATCAACAGTCACTTTCATATCAATGTTGTGCCTGTATCAAACTGATAATTGTTCAATATGTATTTCACTATCATACCATAGAAGTATTGTTGTAATTTCTCTCTTTGGTTGGGACAAAGTTTATGTTGGGATCAACTACAATGTTTAGATGTCATAGTACCAAAGTTGATATTGATTAAGATTCATGCTAAATATAAATCTTGTTCAAAATAATATTTAATAAGCGCTTGCCAAACATCAAACCAAGTTTACTCATACAATGAACTCCAAGATCAATTTGTTGAACAATAAAGCTACAATAGTACGTTTGTGAAGTGTTTACTAAAATTCCACAACCAAGTCCTCCAACATAAACATAATAATAATAATAATAATCTATTTTTAAGGTCATCGCCAAGCGAGACACCAATTTGGTGTATGTGACCCCCTTGTTTGTGGGACAAGGGACCCACCTCTACGCAACGATTTAACTGCTAAAGTCTACAGAGGTGTACATACCCTTACCCCTCCGGATTTGAACCTATGACCTCCTAGGAGGAAACACATGCTCTTAACCGTTAGGCCCACTTAGTATGTTAAAAGTCAGATTTGGATTAGAGAAACAACCTATAACAATTTGGAAACAACGTTCACCATGTCTTTGACGAAACCTTAAACCCAAATATTCCAACAGTTAACTCTAGGCTCACAACAAAATTTGTTAAGGCCACTACGGAAGACTCAGAATAGTACTTAATAGATGTTTGATGAAAGTCAGGGGCTAATTTGTCTAAACAGTAAGCAAATCCTTAGCCCATATTTGGTCCGGTACATTACATTGTGTTTGTGTACTAGGTAAGCATCACAAAGATCCATTACCATCTGACCAATCTCAAAGAACAAGCACCATTGGAATTGGTTCACAATGACATAAGTGGACCATTCTCGACTCCATCTTTTTAGGTGTAAAGTGCATTCTCACATTCCATTGATGATTACACTCTACCCAAAACAAGTTTACTTCATTAACCTAAAATGTGAAGTTCTCATTTTTTTGTTGCTTCCATAGCACTAGTTGAAAATTAACATGAACATGTAATTAACAGAATTCACACTAATAATGTGGGGATATGTCAATAAAATGTTCATTGATCTTTGCTCAATACATGATGTTACAACTTGAACTAGAAAGTAAGTTGAAGACCCAAAGAACACAACTAGTCCAACTACAACCTAGAGGTGTTACCCACTATCACCTCGATAACCACCTCTCTACACTTCCGGTTGGCTCTTCTCCAACTCGAGGGGGGTTTCCCTGGATAGGATTGCTAGGCTATGGCAATGAGGGCACAAGGTCATTTTGAATAGTTTTCCTTAGCAAAACTTGAGGTCTTTCTTTGTATTATAGGTGATGGAGGGACCATGAAGACTAGTGCCAATCCCGAGAGAAAATGGAGTCTCAAGATAATTCCCCCAAGGGCCTTGTTCATTTATGTTTGGCTAGAATCCCAGCATGACACTAGAGAATTCTCTGTCCCAAACTGTTCAAGCTTCACTCAAAATTTCACCAAGGAAGAGCAGTCACTACTACGCACACCTTCAACTCAGGCCCTAACATGTACCATAGCTTATGCCACCAAATCTACAACCTCTACAAATGTAGGCAAACTACAAACCAACAACAAAACTAAACCAACCAAAGATATGTCAATTAGGCTCCAAAAGAGAGAGAGCTCTCAAAATCAAACCATGAAATGAAATTAGGAAGTGGTTCTCTATTTATAGGAGAGGCTAAACTTCTTTTACAATAAAATAATCATTGTTTCCTTAGACCTAGCCTAGGGTGGGGTAAAACACAACAAAAAACCCGCTAACCTTAACAAATCCTTATCAAAATCAATAGATAATAGTGGTCAAAACCACTTGTACAATGCAAGAGACACATGAGGCCCCTAAATGAGGAGAAAGCCTTCGACCAGTAAAGGAGCAAGTACTACGATGATGCCTCATGGCCTCCAAATGCCCTTCCAAGAATGTGCTCCAATAGAACGCCCACAAGACAACTTCCAAAGCCCCCCTCCAAAGTAGGGTCTCCAACAAACCAAGTCCACCAAGCAACCAAATGGTGTCCACACACTAGCCTCCAAAGGTTTTCTCTAATGAGGGCACTCAACCAATACTACCCACAAAGCAACCAAATGTCCCAAAAAAATCCAAAAACTTCTCCCATAAGTAATTGTTCAAACTCCCTCCAAGTCAAGCACCTTAATCACCAACCAATTAACCTCCAAAGGCTAATGTTTCATAAGGAAGATGTCCACATATCAACAAATGATACCCTCAATGCCCTCTAATGACCAGAAGAAAATCCTCCATAAGTGGCAAAAAAAACCCCTGCCAAAGCTGAAATAGGCTCCACAAGATAGCTCCCAAACAAGTATGCCTAGATACCCTTCAAATAAGAGGCGTCCACCATAAAAATATCTCAAGCTGGCTTTAGATTTCGTGAAAAAGTGAAAGGCATCTCCCAAAGGTGGGCGTTTACCCAGACAAAGCATATAATTGCATGATGGACGCCCTCCTAGCCCCGGCGGGTACCACGGGTGGTCAGAACCCCCGCTGCCAAGGGCCCTCTGTCACAAGGTCGCGGGTTCAATTGACCCGCGTTCGCGGGGATCAGGCCCCGTAATCCGGGCCCGCAGGGTGCGGACCACCCCTGCGGACTTGGCCCCTGGGAACATTGTCTCAGAACTGCTGATTGAGAACAGTCCACAAGCTGCTGAGCTAGAATTTATCCAGGACTGTAATCAAACCTCAATGGTGTGCAAAATTCCTTTAAAGTGGACGCCCTTAAACCCTAAAGCTGTACGTTCTTCATCATACTGGGAGTTTTTTCTGACATTCAATGCTAGGGTACCTTACCTACAGGATTTTCATTGGCTGGACCAAACTGTACAAATGCCAAGTTCCCTCTTTTCTGGGAAAAATCCTCCTGGAAAGTGCTTGAAAATGCCCTATCTACTGGAATCAAACGTGGATGAGATATCCGAGACTTATTCAAAATCAAATGAGATTTTACAGGCTGGAAACTTCCCTTTTCCGGATGCTGCTGCAGGCAGAAAATAAAGCATTACTGCTGGCTCAGTGGGTAGCTATGATTGCTGGTATTTTTCAGCTGTAGCTGACCCTTTAATGCTGGGGAAAACTGCTGCATATTGCCCTCCAAAGTAGGAAGTACTCCACTTAGCATTCCTTCTGTCCTTTAGTATGCTCGTACATATATAGTCTACATATACAGTCCGGAGCAGTGTTGAAATTTGGTTTTGGCTTTTTTATATCACCGGTCGGGAAACATTTTGTTTAAAAATTTACCCTTCAATAATGAAGTCTTCCCCAAACAATTACCCTTCAATAATTTAATTTTGTTGGTTTTTTAAGAAATATTTTTTTTCTTGACTTTTGTATATTAAAATTAAAATAATCATTATTAATTGCGTCAAAGAGGTGCATTCTACAGCCCAGTGGGGGGAAATGTGTCACTCCTTCCGTGCTCATCCTATAAATGACACATGCCTTTTATAAAAAATAATAAAATATTATAAAAAAATAACATGTTGCCTGAGATCAAATTTAAAATATTTCAAACTACATATATATAAAACTATATAAATGAGATAAATTAAAACCATGAGCATTGCATTACACACTTCGTCAACATTTCCAGTCTAAGAAGGAGTTTGCACTTATGAGAGTTTTGATCCCTCTCGGCTCTTGGTAGATCCCCTTTTAGATGGATCTATAGTGGTATGTATCACTATCCATTAACTTGATTCACATTCGATTTATTTACCATTTATTTACTAAATTAATATTATATAAAACGATAACTTAAAAAGAATAAATATGAATGCACTTCATAATAGGCAAAAATAAATAAATAATGAAGCATAAATAAACAAAAAATGATTTTATAATTTAGCACAATTATGCATCTAAAAATAAAACAAATATCACGTAATTATTTTTGTTTGCAAAATTGTTATCATAAAATGGAGGTAAGAGTTACATTATATTTGAATTGAATCAATATGCCCACTGGAAAGCTATATATATCTATACGCTAGTCATTATTGTTATAAAATATGCTTGAATCTTTGTAAATACATGGCACATGTAATCATAAACCATATTTTTAAATAGATGCAAGCCTCTTGTTGGCAGGCAACAACCCTTTCAATTTTTCTGTTCTATTCAATAAAATTGATCAGTTCCTTTTATAACTTCTTCTTCTTCTTCTTCTTCTTCTTCTTCTTCTTTTTTTTTTTTTTTTTTTTTTTTATTCTTCCATGTGGTTCACTTTAATCGGCTTAGCCGACCGCTACATCCACGAAATAATTTCCGACGAACCCGCCCCGAAGGGGTTTCCGCCCTGCGGCCGCTACGTGCCTAACCCCAAGAGGGTCTATGAGGATGGATCCCGTGACCTCGCATGCTGGGAGGCCTAACTTTTGAGAACTCAACCGATCGAGCTAACTCTTGAGGCTAAGTTCCTTTTATAACTTATCACAATTAAGTTTGAGATATCATTTGAATTTTTTCTTAAGGTATTCTTTAAAGGAAGGTATTGATAATTAAAACAAATTGAGGAAATGAATTTAATTCAAGTTCATGATCGTTTGAAAATGATTTGGCTAAGCAGCTGTTAAATATGAACAATTTTCAGTCCCACTTCAAGTGATGATATTTATGCTCTGCTAGTCATTGATTAATTAATTTCATGGTTTGCATTGGATTTTATCATTTCTTGTTTTATTTTGTTATCTTATTTCTCTTAAGATATGATTTTCTAAGATTAAGCATATGATAATATATATTACTTAGGGTTAATTAACCGTGTGTCATAAACCTTTTTAACCCTTAGTAGATATTAATATTATTGCTATCTTATGAAAATCATATTTTAACTTTGTACATAAATAAATTTTGCCAAGTAAATATGTTTTTCACATTGGAATTCATGTTTGATCCAAATGATGAATGAAAGTCGTTATGATAATCTTTTCAATGGATGACATTTAGAAGTTTGAATTGTGAATTTAGCCTATGGGAGTGTGATCTATTATATTCATTAATTTGTGATTTTTGAAACCATAGGTCATTAGTTTCCACAATGCGAAGATTTATATCATCAAGGCTAAGTCTAATTACTTCATATGATGTACTCATATCAAAATTAGAAAAGATTTGCATAGTACGACATTAATATTTGGTAATGAGTTTAAACAACGATCCATGTTTTGGAATTATGCAAAATCATTGATGATTTGAAGTAGTATAATCACTATTGGTCATTTCGTAGGAATTTCAAGTTGACACATCCAACCCTTACATAACCAAGGTGTCAATCAAAACCTGGCAACATAAGTTTTGGTGTATGCCACGAACTCATTTTGGTTACATCGATTTGAGATACATCGCATGAAGGTATTATCTAGCTTACAGCTCTGTTCAAAAATCATATTCGAAATCATTTCATTTAATGCCCAAATACCTTATGATCATTCCACACTGTATCGATATGATGGTTTTGGTATGAGAGCCTGCGTTTATCAGCTTGAAACACGAGTCTAGGGTTTTCAATGGAGTTAAGTGAAAGATTGATATCATGTCTGTTAAATCCTGGATACCTGTTCCATCGGTCTTTTCCTCATCCTATGTTTCCTAGTCAAGAGAAAATTCACAGGAAGAAGAAATGGCACCATTATGCAGATTCGAACCAGAGGGTTCAGAATGGCTTATTGGGGATCCTAAGTCAGCCTGTTTCTTTGATAAAATTGGTTGGGGAAAATTCTTCGATAGCTTCAGTGGCCATAATGTGGAAGTTACACGAAGATTCGCTCTGTCTTTTAATGGAAAAATTGCACAAATTGGTGATTTACAGTTGACCCTGTCTGAGCAATTCATTGCTGAAGCAACCAGGCTACCATTAGATGGAGAAAAATGGTTCAAGAAAGGCGTAATGTATAAAGACAAATGGAAAACGTTTCTTTTACCTGTACCTAAATATTTTAATGACAGGTATGGCTTTCCAGTAAAATTCTTGAAACACAATTGGCTGCCTGTATTTAGGTTGATAGTCCGGTTTATAACCTGTGATGGCTGATTTTCGCATGTACGCTTTTATCATCTTAGATTGCTAATGGCATTGAAAGGATATAAAATGAGTTTGCCCTTTTTTCTACTCCATAGTTTAGAGAAGATGGCTTTGGCTAATCAAAGTACAGTGGAGGTTCATGATCAAAGTCTCTTTCATCATGGATTAATTGAAATTTTAATCAAACACCAATTATCTCTTGATGGCCGGACCTGGGATCAATTTTTAATGGAGAATGATTTAGGGCAAAATGAATTCTGGCCACCAGATAGACCTAAGACTCGGGCTAAACGAAAGAAGATTCCAGTCTCTGAGAATTCAGTATTGCAATCAGATATTATGTTAGAGGATTCGGGTGTTAACAATTCAGAGAGGGAATTGATCAATGATGAAGGTGTTGCTAAAACCCTCATTTCTCAGCAGAAGAATACTCAAGGTCTTTGTGTTGATAAGCTTGAGAAGTTAGCGGAAGTTTGTAGCGACGAGGTTAGGTTTGAGCAAACAAATATAGTAGCAGAAGTTCCCCGAAGGTTCACTCGAAGCATGGCTAGCTTGTTTATGCCTGTAACAACACAACAAAACAGTAAGCCTGTCATTATTCAACTTGAAAATGATGATGATTTCTCACTTCCAACTCCTGAGATCATTCAGGATAATGAACAAGCTTCATGTGTTAATGACCTTAAGTCGCCTTTGGCAAAAGATGAAGATATCAATACAACTCATCCAAACAAATCGGGAATAGAACCTTCATTTGGAAATATGCCCCAACCTGTTCAAGATGAAAAAAAACCAAATTCACCTCATTCTGTTGACCATATTGATCAGGATGAAGAGACACTCAAGCAAATTCTTGACAGAGTGTATGAGACTAGGATATCACAGTTAAGAGAAGAATTAAAAGATTGCAAGGCTAATGTAATATCAAAGGATGAGGAGATTAAAACATTCAGGGCTGAAGTGTTAAGCTTGGTGGAAAGATGGCATAAGGCAAATTTGAGGAAACGGAAGTATAAGGAAGCCAGGAAAGCTGTGATAATAACAAACACACATTTACTTGAACAAGTTGAAGAGCAAAAACTTAAGATCTTAAAACTAAAGGTTAGGCTGGCTGAAGCAAGAAGGGCAGTTAGAAATTGACATATGCTCTGTTTTGGTTTTTGACAGGTAATACTACAATTTAATAAACATAACTACAGAATCTTAAATTCTGTAGATAAACTGTTATTAGTTTGTATTATTCCTTATTATCTTTAGCTTAACATAAATTAATTGTTGACTGTCTCAGGTATACATATATCACGAACAGGTTGGAAATTTTGTGAAGAAAGACAAAGTATATTCTAAAAGCTGGATATTCACGAAAAACAGTTATGCATGCCAGGTGGAAGTTGTTCAATTTTTGGTTGAATTAATAGTAAGTTTACGTGTTACAACAGTCAGGATTTTTGGGATAAGATGCTGTAGTTACAACTATTTTGGCTACCAATTTGGAGAAGACACGCCAGCTGTACCTACTGCTCGATGCTTATAGACAGAAGTTAATACAAACCGATCATCCTAGTGACAATTACAACTATCATTTCATATGATGATCAAATATTCTAGGTGCCTTTTTCTTGAAGGAATTTGATGTAACAGAACAATGACAAGACCTTCTTGTTTGTTTTTATGTAACAACTGTTAAGATCCAAATGATTATTTTTAGAATAGTTGTTACGTAAAAGGCTCTAAGCAGTTAGTATCTTTGGAGATAAAAGCTAGGAAGACAGATTGTATTATGGTTGATGGAGTACAGAAGAAATGCTTATTGAAGTCATACTTTTCTGCTAGTTTTGATTACTCTGCTGGATTTCTCCGTGGATGATTAGTGCTAGACTTCTAAACTCGTATCAATGTTTTGATTACAGTTTTTGAAAACTTAAATACTGATTTTAATATATCATTTGCTCAATTTTATACTTATACAATTTTACCTGTGTGTGATTGTATACGTCATTTTATATTACTCTATTTGCACAGTACCTTTATTTGAATTAATCATTACTGCATCTTATCATTTGATATGCTTTTGGTGATAGGAATCTGGTAATGATACATTATATACTTGAGACTATTAGCATTCGTATTTGTATGATGCTTTCATGTTGAGTATTATTTCCTGTTCAAATATTGAGTATTGCAGTTTTAGTTATTAGCTAATTGAATATCATAGTTGAATAAAATAGTTTTTGTTTTATCCTTCTGTGTGGATATACATATATTGCAGAGTATTGTTATGATGGACGATTGATGATATTTTTATCTCTGTTGTTATCATATTTGATTATTTGATATTTTAAACAATTAGTTAATGATTAAATTTAGCTTTAAAACAAAAACGCTCTCAGCTGAGATAGGATAGAATAGATAGATTAATTAATTTTATTTTAATAGGTTAAATTCTAGCAATATATATAGTTAGATTTTATTTAAGTTAGTTTAAAGTTTGAAGTTAGATAAATCAGAAAACAAAACCAAAACAAAACAAAAAACATAAGACTTTCCTTAAGAAATCACTTTCGATTAGTTTTGCATTTAGTGATTAAATTTAGGATTCATTACATAAACAGTAGATTAGCATAAAATTACATTTTTGTTAAATTTTACAAGTTCTCCTTAAGAGAATAAATTTAACTGGTAGTAGGAGACCATAACCTGCGAAATCGGACTATACCAAACATACCGAGAGCTTCCTTAAGCAATCTGTGTGGGTTTGATTTCTTTAAGTTGGCCTAGGTCATAAAATCAGGACAACAAATGGTGCCAGAAGGAGGGCCAACTAATGATTAATGGTTGATAAACCTAACAGTAAACCTTCAACCAGTCAACAACCCCCAGTACGGTCTGATTCACAAGCTGAAATCAGTAGTTCACAACTTACTGAAACTGTTAGAACTTCTGTTACACATGAGAAAAATATCAGAGTTTTAGCAGACACACGTAGAATCCTTACAAGAGCTTATGCTCATCAAACTGGTTTACCACCTATTGATTATAGATTTCCCCGTAGACAACAACATCATACTCAGTTAACTCAAACCTAACCAGAATCAGCAGACACTGATATTGTATTAACAGGTATTTTAAATCCTCGAATTGCTAGAACACACACTGCTCCCGGGCTTCTTAATCTTGGAGGTTTTGGTCAACCACCAGCCCCTCTAGATTCTCCCAAACGTTTTAATCACGATAGTTCCTCAGATTTTGAAGAAAAACCTATGGCAGGTAATCAACCTAATCTACCAGCTCCATGGCTAAGGACAGCTGCTGTAGCTGTACCTGGTGTCCAACATGCATTACCTAAACATCTAGATAAGCTTCTCCCGAAGTTTAATCCGGATAACAAAGATCCAGCTGAAGGACATGTTGATAAATTTATTTTAGGTATTCAAATGATGAACGTTCAACATGAAGACGTAGTGTGTCATCTTTTCCCATTAACTTTTGAAGGTAGAGCATCAACTTGGTACTTTTCATTAGTCCAAGGTTCAATTACCAATTGGGCAGATTTCAGTAAAGCCTTCTTAGACAAATTTGGTGAAGACAAAACACCTGCAGCCTTAGCACTTGAGTTGTCTAGAATTAAAATGGAAACCAAGGAACGAGTTAAAGATTTTAATCAAAGATTCTTGACATTAAAAAATAAAATTCCTACTGCATCACAACCACCCAAGGACATCATTATTGAAAACTTTGCTTCTGCTTTGCCTAAATACTTAGGGATGTGGGTTAAACGAGCAGGTAAAACAACACTTCTTGAAACTTTCGAAGAAGCCATAAAAGTTGAAAAAGACTCTATGTCTTATTAGCCTGAACGAAGTGGAAAGGTTGATTCTTTTCCATGTAAGAAAATAGAACGATCCAATGTGGATAAAGATAAGGCATATGACGTTGAACAATTGCAGAATGCAGTCCGAGCATTAACTAATGAAGTTGTAGGGTTAAAGAAAACAAATTCTGAAGGTTCTTCTTCAAGAGGATACTTCAGAAATCACTTTAGACCAAACCCTGCTACTAATAATAAACCAAATTTACCTCCTGATGTAGCGGTTCAAGAAGAAATTTTTAATACCATCCGAGCAGTTTTGTCATTGTCTGAAACTTCTTCAAATCAAGAATCTGTTGATCAGGATGAAGAAGAACAGACGAAAAATGAAGAAGAGCCACTAGAACCTCAACAATTGAATGGTCATTTTTGGGATAGTTTGAGTAAGGAGGCTGAAAATAGAGATCCACCTGCAGGACAGCATGCATATAATACTAGAGGTAGAACATCAACTAATACTCCTGGAGCATCAACCAGTTCTTCTCAAAGTAAAGATAACAATAATCAACAATCTGGCAAACAGGTTCAACTTGCTAAAAATACTCAACTAACTCAGACTGGTCCAAAGTTAGAGTATGATATAATTGAAGATTTGAAGAAGTTGCGTGATAACATTAGCATGTATGACTTACTTCAAATCTATCCCATGCCTAATGGTTCTATCATTACTCCAGCTATTAGTTCTGTTGCCACTAATGTTCAGCAAAATGTAGTTGCAAATAATTCAACTGCTGAAACAGTTTTTAATGATAAAGGCAAATCAATAGCTAACAAATCCACACTGATAGGTAAGAACTCAAAATCCACTACTCCTCCTTTCCTTCTCACTTTCGAAATCTTTAACAGAAATGTTCACAACTGTATGGTTGACTCTGGTGCATCAACTAATGTAATGCCTTTATCAGTCTGTCGAAGGCTAAATAGTAAATATGTTCCATCAGAGTCGCAAATCACTCAGCTTGATAGGACAAATGTGAGAGTGTTGGGAGAAATGAAAAATGTCTTGATTAGACTTGCTTGCAATCCTTCTATCTTTCAGATTATTGATATTGTAGTTGCGGATATCCCAGATGCTTATGGATGATTTCTCAGCAGAGACTGGTCACAAAATTTGAATGGATTCTTTACTACTGACTGGTCAACTCTCTGGCTGCCCAAAAATGGAAAAGCAAATCAAATTAAAATAAGCAAGGAGAGGTATTTGAAGCATACAGTCACAGAGATGCATGACCCAAGTGAGCCAGTATTGTTTTCAGAGTCTATTATGGGAAACTACATGCTTGAAAGTGGTTTTGGGAATTTTGAATCTGACAAATCTGATTTTGCTGATAAAAAACAACACTCAGAAATTATGAACGTTACTACAATTCAACAAAATTCTTCATTGAAAAATGTTGTAAATAGTGCAAATAGTAATTATGTACATATAGTAGAAAGCAAGGTTGTTGCAGATAGTTCAGCGTGGACTTTATATTTTGATGGATCAAAATCCAAGGAAGGTGCAGGAGCTGGCTTCCTCTTAATTGATCCAAAGGGAAATAAGATTTGTATAGCTTGTAGCTTAGAATTTGAATGTACAAACAATATTGTAGAATATGAAGCATTGATTCAAGGATTGAAAAAGGCAATAGATCTTGATATAAAGACTTTGATAATCTATGGAGATTCTGAAATCGTCGTTAGACAGGTTCGTAATTCCATACATTGTATCTCAGAACATTTACAGAACTATCAACGTGAGGTATGGAATTTAATTTCAGATTTTGAAGCATTCAACATTCATTCTATTCCTAGGTTTCAAAATCAGGAAGTTGACTTGTTAGCTAATGTCGCCTCAAAGTTAATTCCGTCTGAAAATTTCACTTCAGATATATATATATATATATATATATTATTTTTTATTTTTTTATTTTATTTTATTTTATTTTATTTTTTTATTTTATTTTTAGACCTTCAATTCCAGATAATATAATTAACTGGAGAGTTTTTGATGATGATGTGCAGATTGTGAATTTCCTGACAAATGAAGATACATTCAAGGATGTTGCAATTGATGAAATAACTCATGACGAAAATCTGCACGACTTTACGGTAATAAATGAAATTTGTTCAATCCAACAGGCTATGGAAAAGGTAAAATCGATCCCCAACAATGTTTTTCGATTGGAGAAATTTTATGATTTGCATGATAAGTTTAAAGCAGTTCCCAATTGCAAAACCAACAGTTCACAAATGGGATTTGAAACCATAAATTTAGGAACTGAATCTAATTCACAAACTGTGAATTTAGGATTGGATTGCACTCCTGCAGAAAAATCAGCATTCATTAAGTTGTTTAAAGAATTTAAGGACATGTTTGCATGGACATATGATGATTTAAAAACCTATAATCCACAAGTCATGCAGCATATCATTCCTATCAAAAAAGCAACCAAACCTTTTCAGCAGAAACTCAGGAAGTTTCATCCTAATCTGGAACCAACCATTAAGAAAGAACTTAATAAGCTCTTAACTGCCAAAATTATCTTTCCAATTAGACACACTCAGTGGGTAGCAAATTTGGTTCCAGTAAGAAAGAAAAACGGTGATATTCGATTGTGTGTTGACTTCCGAAATTTAAATAGAGCCTCAGAAAAAGACAATTATCCAGTTCCTCCCATGGAACAAATTTTACAAAAAGTTTCTGGTTCTGAGATGCTGTCATTACTTGACGGTTTCTAAGGGTATAATCAGATTTTAGTATCCCCTGATGATCAACTTAAAACAACATTCAAGACCCCTTGGGGAACTTATGCTTATCGTAAGATGCCATTTGGGTTAATTAATGCTAGGGCAACGTTTCAAAGAGCAATGGATATTGCGTTTAGAGGACTGATCAACAATTCAGTGGTTGTATACCTTGATGATGTCACAGTGTTTTCCAAACACAAGTCTGATCATATTTCACACCTTAGAAAGGTACTTGAACGTTGTAGGAAATATGGAATATCTTTGAATCCTAAGAAGACAATTTTTGCTGTTACGCAAGGAATCTTGCTAGGATGTGTGGTATCAAGACATGGGATCATGATTGATCCGGAACGTTCACAGACCATAGCAAAAATAACATTCCCTGCAAATAAGAAAGCAATGCAATCATTTCTTGGCAAAATCAATTTTGTTAGTAGATTCATTCCTAGTTTTTCAGAGATAGTTCGTCCATTACAAAAAATGATAAAGAAAGATGCTGTCTTCAACTGGGGGTCGATTGAAAAGGAATCATTTTAGCGAATTTTAGCGGCAATTTCAGAAGCACCTATTTTGCTTAACCCAGATTTTAGCAAAGACTTCATTTTGTATACTTTCGCTTCTGATATTTCATACGCAACAGTTTTAAATCAACTAAACCAACAGAACAATGAAGTTCCAATTTCATTTATGAGTTCAAACTTCAAAGCTGCTGAATTAAATTATCACGAAGTTGATAAACAAGCCTTTGCTGTGTTTAAAACAGTTAAACATTTTCGTCCATACCTGCTTAAGTCAAGAACCAAGGTGATTGTACCTTTTCCTACAGTAAGGAACTTGTTAATTCAAAAAGACTTAGGAGATAAACGAGCACCATGGATGACTGCTCTTCAGGAGTATGATCTTGAAATTAAACCTTCAATGGTGGTTAAAGGTCAAGGGTTATGTAAGCTGGCTGCATAAGCAGCTCATTTGCCAAACACAGATTCTGAAATAAACATTGATGACACCTTGCTGGTTAGGGAACTCTATTTTTATCCACCACCACAAGATTCTT
This sequence comes from Larix kaempferi, assembly GCA_027924585.1. Lineage (NCBI taxonomy): Eukaryota > Viridiplantae > Streptophyta > Pinopsida > Pinales > Pinaceae > Larix > Larix kaempferi. The sequence continues at coordinate 18,631,512 of BSBM01000469.1, forward strand.
GGTATTCAAATCTAAGAACTCTTCTTGAAACATGTACTGCCCCTGATCATTTAGAACCTAAGAAAAGAAGAGCACTTAGATTGAAATCAACACCTTATCTTTTAATTGATAACACTTTGTTCAGGCGAAATTCAGATGGTGTCTTACTTCGTTGTTTAGACAAGGATGAAATTGAAACAATCATGAAGGAGTTACATTCCGGCCCTGCAGGTGGTCATTTTGGAGGAGAAACTACTGCTCATAAAATTATTAGGGTTGGATATTATTGGCCAACTTTATTCAGAGATGCTTATGCTTTCGTAAGAAAGTGTCAAGAATGTCAAATTTCTACAGGACGAGTAAAGAAGTATGCCTTTCCTTTACAACTTGTTTCAGTGGAGAGACCTTTTCAACAATGGGGAATTGATATTGTTGGTCCGATAAATCAACCCTCATCTTTACGTCATAAGTATATCATAACAGTGAATGATTAATTTACTCGATGGACTGAGGCTATACCCTTAAAAGTAGCCAACACTAATCAGGTAATTCTATTTATTGAATCTTTTATTATTACACGATTTGGTGTTCTTGACTCTCTGGTTTTTGATAATGCGTCTTATTTTTCATCGATTGAATTAACTCAATTTGCGTTAGAAAAGGGAATAAGGCTTATATATTCCGCGAATTACCATCCTCACGGAAATGGTTTAGCTGAATCAACCAACAAAAACTTGTTAAAGATTTTGAAAAGAACTGTTTCAACTCACCATCGTAATTGGCACACGGCCTTATTCAATGCATTATGGGCTGATAGAGTTACTCCTAAAGCTTCTATTGGGAATTCACCTTTGTTTTTAGTTTATGGAACTGAAGCTATTTTACCACCACATTTATTTTTACCTTCTCTTCAGCTAGCACAATTTGTCCAAGAGGAGGAATGCCCAGTACTAGAGAAAATAATTAATACTCTCTTAAAATTAGAAGAAGAATGAGACAAAGCTAAATATCATTTTGTTAAACACCAACAGATAATCAAATTTTGGTTCGATCAGTCTTCTAGTTCTAACAGAGAATTTCAAGTCGGTGACTTAGTTCTTAAGTGGGATAAGGCACATGAAGATAAAGGTAAGCATACCAAATTTCAGAGTTTTTGGTTAGGACCATTCGTTATTTCTGAAATGCTAGGTCCTAGTACCTTTCGACTTCAAACTTTGGAAGGCCAACTTGAAACTTTGCCTGTAAATGGGTTGGTGTTGAAAAAGTATTTCTTCTGATCTTTTCAGTTTTTGAATCTGTAGATGCTGTTGTACATAAGTTTAATTTTTTGTAAATAGTTACATAAGAATTGATTTGTTAATTTCTGCAATGTACAGTTTTCTCTTTCATTTATACCAAGCTGTTGTAAATTTGGTTTGTTCAGGGCTTTCTGTAAATTCTTTCAAATCAGACTCATTTCTCGATTTCTTATCTTACCTTCATTCGAATTCTGATTTTAAAGTTTTTTATAAACTTTTCCTCAAAATTGATTTCAGAATTTATTTCCTAACCTTACAGAATTGAAGGAAATCTTTTTGTCAGTATTTCTTTTCAATTTTTCTGTACATAACTTCACTTACCCCCCCCCCCCAAAAAAAAAAAATCTTGTACATATCTTTGTTTGAGAGGGGTATTTGTATATAAATAAACCCTGGGGACTCAAATTTAGTTTTGTTCATTTATTTTAAAAATAGTTGAAATTTGATAAGTCTTCAAGATTTGGTCGGATTTATCAGTTCTTCTTGAATCTAATTTGGATAATTTATTAATGATGTTTGTGCATATGATCAGGATTAATCTTTCATTATCTATATACCTATACATTAGGATGACTGATAATTCTACTTTTCAAAGCATAGTACTTGGGAATTTTTTTATTAATTTGCATCATTAGTCATTTATTTAAAAGTCTGCTTTTCATCTGTTAAGATTTTTGATCTGCTCCTTGCATAATTATCTTTCATAAGTTAGATTTTAATTGGAGAATAGGAGGTCTTATCACGAGCCGGCCTAATCATGATCATCAGTTGTATTAAAGATAACATCATTTCTAATCACTAGGGTGATTGCTCTTGATCAAAAGATCAAGGGACATGAGGTCTCATCACAAGCCGACCTTTTTATCTTTGATAAAACTCGTGAATGAGACTGTCTTATTGGGTTACCTTGCTTGGATAGTAGTCTTCAATTAATGTTTAATGGAAAATCTATAAGGATTTATAATTGGAGCAGGTTTTGAAAAAATTTCAGAGAAATAAGTAGGTTCATTTTTATACTATGATGTAGATTGCCCTTATACTAAGTATTTTGTTTTGACGAGGGAATTGTTAGTTTGTCTATAATGACATCTTTATCTACAGAAATGAAGATGGTTCTGAAAAATATCCGTAGATGTTGTTTGATTATGATTTTGATTAGATTAAGTTTTTCTGATTTGTTTTGAAGAAATTTTAAGACTATGTTGGTTTCGGCTTTTAAAATGATGAACAGAGATAACTGGTTCGCCCAGGTCGTCGCTGTTAACACCCAAAAAGTGCTCACTAGCTCATTCCCTTATTCACATGACCCATTTGTCCACTTTTCCACCATCTGAGCCTCTGAAGCCAACAAAAGGTCACCAAAAGACCTTGGTACACCCCTTTTTCCCACTCAAAAAGATTATTTTTCCTAAAAAGCATAAAAAACCCTCAAAAAGGGTCCAAAATTCTCAAAATATTAATTTTATTCAAAAAAAGAAAAAGGAGGGAAAAGTACCTAAACCATGTTGGTCAATACCATTTGGTTTCCACAAAACCACAAATGGTATTCCCCACCACCAAAACCTATAAAAAGGTGGTAGGGGCTCCTCATTTCACATCCATCCATATTCCTATCCTCATGCTGCCAAAATCTCCCTTGAAGTATTTGGCCATTGTAGCAACCTTGGAGAAAGGACCCATTGGAGATTGGAGCTGCTCACCATTGGAGCCATTCAAACAACCTTCATCACTTGGAGGTATTGTTCTTGCAAGCATTTGCTTGCCCCATTGTCAATACAAAAATTATTTTTTATCTTTCTTGTTCTTGTTCTTTAATTCAAAATGCACATGCTAGTTTAGTTTAGTTTAGATTTAGTTTATTGTTATTTATTTCTATTGAAACTGCTGCTACTAGTTAGCAGGTGCCCATAGCACTAAGCTTGGTTGCAAAACCAAGCCAACAGTTTTTGGTGACTCCGCTGTTTTTTGAATCTTTAGATCTCACTTTTACTTTAAATCTTACTTTTTGATAGTATTTGGTAGTTTGATTCATAGATCTGCCACCCTAGACAGCAGATCCATTGCTGTTCTAGATCTTGGCCCATTTTTTAGCCATTAACAGCCCGAAATTCTCAATTTTCGGTACCATTTTTCGGCATCCGCGTACGGCTTTCGCCTCGCGGATTTTTTCCCAACAGTCGCGTGGCTCATCACGACTACGTGGCTTTTTTCCGCGAGGTTCACCGCGGCTTCACGGCCATTTAGCGCGCTGCACATCGCGGCTTCGCGGACCTTTTTCGCGCTGCACATTGTGACTGTGTGACGAAATCCCGCGCTGCACATCGCGGCTTCGCGGTCAAAACCCGCGCTGCACATCACGGCTTCGCAGTCTAAACCCGCGCTGCCCATCGCGACTATGCGACAGAAACCCGCGCGGTCCATCGCGGCTTTTCTGTCAGAACCTGCGATGCTAATTTTTTCATTCGGCCGAATCGTTTAAAAAATTAATTTCTTACTGTACTTTCTGCCCACATAGCACATTTTCCAGTATTAGAAATTCTGCATATTTTACAGCCATAGAAAAATTTTGACTATTTAGAATGCCCATGTGAAAAAAAAAAATCTTTTTAAATATTTTCAGAAATTGAAAGAAGGATTTGATTGCATTTTATCTAGATTAAAAATTTTGTTGTTTGCTTCTTTAATATTTTGCCCATAGCAATTATTGAAAACGAAATCCATTTATTTCGAAAAGAAGTTATATTATTTGTTTTCCTGTTTGAAAGATCCTTTGTTTTTCGAATAGTCATTGACAAGCATTTAATTTTCATTTATTGAAAAAGTCATAAAATTTGCTTTTGATTTCAAAAAATCCTTTGTTTTTTGAATACTTAGCATTTACTTTTTTCAATTTCAGTTTAAAATACCACACGTGCACCCAATCAAACACTAATTTTAAACTGAGCCTTAAAACTTACCCTAATTTCAACCCACTTTTAACCCCACTTGGGGAACACTAAAAGAACTTTGTAGCTAGGTAGTATTGAGGGGATAGGTGTTCCAATAACACCCCTCAGTTATTACATCTGAGACATAGTTGTTGTCCTTTAGGGAGCTAAAATCTCTTAGTATTTATTGGCACGGTCACAACCGGTTTATGGGAAGGCCTCTCCCTTAGGAGGTTTGAAGTCGCGAGGATGGTTCCGGAAGCCTGAGTGGAATACCGAAATCCATTCAGTAACCGAAGGGCTACCATTCGCAGTTCTCGGGATATCCCTGTATAGGGGTATTGCAATCAAGGACCAAACGACAGATTTACCTTTTCTCGACGTGTCATGAACGGAGTATCCTAGTAGCCATTCTTTAGGATTGATTACCCGGTGTCCCTCCCGGTAGGGGGATATCTAGCCGTGGACTCAACACTCAATATTGTCTGACTTGGATTTCATCACCTTGCAGAGAATATAGTTTGTTGATTCACAATACTTTTAGTTAGGTGTTTGCATGATTCAACCCACCTTTGGTCTAGTTACACCTATTTTTTCTAGAAGCTGTTTGCATGTTGGTACTCTGACCATTTTTTGCATCCCTCCACTTATTGTAGCACAACTGCTAGAATAAGTTCCTTTTTTGAGGTTGATTTTTTGGCCTGAGAGCCTTCATTTTCACTCCCCTTCTTGCACCCTTGGTTGCATTAGGGTTTTGAGTTTTTTATACATTACCATTTTACACATACATATTTTTACACAAAAAATTATTTTCTCACCATTGAGAATTTTAGACGCTCTCGTCGTCTATAGGGCGAACTCCCATAGTTGAGTCTACTTGGCTCACCACGTCACCAACGCCGAGCCTTATCCCTTGACTCGACACATCGTCGGTCAACCATACGGTCATCCGATTCTGACACGCCTCACTTCACTTCTGATTCTGAGGCAGAATCCGAAAACCCCACCGCGTTATTCCCAACCAACCTTATGGCTGGAACACCTTTTGACCCACTTTTTACCAGCACCATAGGAGAGACGTCTACAGACCCTTCTACTGCGGTGCCATCCATGGCAGCAACCACCCCCTTGGGTATGCCTAATATGGGCAACACTCCACCCTTAGGAATGCCCAACACAGGGCCACCTCCTGTTATAGGAATCCCCAACACAGGGCCACCACCTGTTATGGGTATACCCAACATAGGGGTCACACCCCCTCTGATTCCCACAACCCATATTCCAGAAATCACCACTACTATTCCTAACCCAAGTGTAACCCATGTTGCACTTGGAAGCGCTGGCCCATACCAGACCACACCTATTGCAGGACACATACCTGCAATACCTAGCATACCTTTAGGCGCTACTAGACCCCTACATCATACCACCATGACTAGGCATGTCCTAGTCCCAGTCACTACATCTGCTAGCTTACCGTACATGGCAAGTCTGAACTTACCAGACTTAGCCAGGCTCACCAATGACCCTATCAGACACGATCCTACGTGGCCTCACATGCCCACCAAACTCCCCTCCGACATCCCTAAGTTTGAGGGAAAGGTAGGTGAGGACCCCCAGAACCATATCATGTCCTTCCATTTATGGTGTTCCTCCAACTCCATAGTGGACGACTCTGTCCGCCTCCGTCTATTACAGCGTACCTTCACTGGCTCTGCAGCCAAGTGTTATATCGAGCAGCCCCATGGGACGCATGCCACCTTTAACTCCCTTGCCTCGACCTTCCTGTAGTTCTTTCAGTTACCTGTTCGCTATGATGCGGGCGTCGAGATCCTACTATCTTGCAGACAGAACACGGCCACCCACATCACTGACCACATTCATGAGTGGCGTCGACGCCGAAGCCTCTGCAAAATCAAGTTAGACGACCGTATCTTCCTAGATTGGTTTCTAAAATCCCTTCTCCCTCTCATTGCGAAGGATGTGGCATCTGAAAGACCCCATTCTGAAGAAGAGGCCATCCTTAAAGCCCAACAGTTTGATCTCATTTATGCCCAATCAGGTTATCTGTATACCATTATTCCAGATGCCCCTCGGGGCGAGTCATCCCAACATGATGCGCCGGGGGCATCCCATGCCGCTGATGGCATCATTGGTCGTATGGCCTCGCATCCCCAACCATTTTCCATTGCACATCCTAGCCATGGTCCCGACCTTTCACAGGCTACATCTCAGTCTGGAGCAACCAGTTCATATGCTCCCATGGCACATCACCACCATACCCATGGACCTTCATGTCCACCTCAGTGTTTTGGTCATGCACCACCTGCATACGCCACCCCAGCTGCACCTCAACCAGTGTACTATCCACAGCAAGCTGTGGCAGCTAACCCAACACCTCCAATAGCTCAGGGTTACCAACAACCCCAGCAGGTCACTGGACCACCTCCAACCCCACCGGTGTATTATCCACCACAACCTGCTCCCGCACCTGCGGCTAACCAAAATCCTCCCACTGCTCAAGGGCAAGTGTACACACAGCACAACCAGCCCCAGAACCAAAACAACTAGCGCAACCAAGGTGCGCAACAGAACCGTGGTAGAGGTCGTAACCGCAGTAATAACCAACAACATCAGCAAGGTCCTCCACCTCCCAATCCTCTGCAGAATAACCATGCTGCTCCTCCCAACCGCAATCCGGATCGGAATCCTAAGCAGCCTAGAAATAATAACCTCAGAACAAACAACCCTTGTTCTATCTGTGGGGTCTATGGTCATTACACACATTCTTGCCCACATTTGGAGCGAGCTCGTCAACTCTGGACCGACGATGCACATCGTCAAGGGCAAGCGGCTCCTTAGCCGCCACCCAACCCTCCACCACCTCAACATCAACCTTTGGTGCTGCAAAACCCCTTTCCAAACCAAGGTGTAGTGAACACTCAGCCGTTAGCTCCCCCTCAGGGCAATGTGCCACCACAGCAGATCACTTATGCAGCCCCTGATCAACCCATGTTTGATTCAGGTACTCACCACTTGTTGATGATGTCAACCGCCGATGCCAACCTCCAAACCTGTCGGAACCAATATGGATCCACTTCTGAAGCCCCTCCCTCCGACAAGAACACTAACGTTAATCCCACAGATCAAACGTTACGTATACCTCCGGCTCCACTTGATGGCGCTTCTAAAGCACCTCGCTTCCCACTTCGTCGCATCAACAGTAATCCCAATGCTCGCGCTGCGTCGAATTACAACATTGTCGACAACTTAGCCCAGTCTCCTGCAGCCATGTCGGCTTTAGAAGTTTTGAAAAACTGTCCTTCACAGCGCAACACTTTACTCTCTGCCATTGGCGCCATTGACCCCAATGATTCACAGCTGATTGCATTCGATTCAGACCAGTCTGAACCACGCCTGCCTTCCTCTTTAGTATTCCAAGTTTCCGTTTTTGTTCGGAATCTTGTTATCCATCGGTGCATTATCGATGAAGGGGCCTCTACATGCGTCATGTCCACATTCATTTGGCAGAAGTTGGGATCCCCTACTCTCCAGCAGTCCACCACTGCATTACGAGCCTATGACGGCCGTTCGGCTCAACCCCAAGGTCTTTTAGCCAATGTCCCTGTCCAGCTAGCGGGTAAAACCGTGCTCATTGACATTGAGGTCATCAATGCCCAACTAGACTATAACCTTTTACTTGGTCACAGCTACATGTATGCCATGCGGGCTGTTGCCTCATCCGTATTTCGCACCATGCAGTTCCCCCATGAGGGACGCGTGGTCAAGGTCGACCAGCTCACCTATTACGATCCCAAGGCCCCCGCCACACCTGAAAATGTTCTCCCCATGATTGAGCAACCTGTTTGTGGTGCAACTACCTCATTCATTTCCTCAGTAGGACCCAGACTTTACTCCGAGGCGCCGATGACCTCTACATTCCAGGCCATTCCACCACCGTCACTGGAGACCCACGTCGCTAACCTCTGCACCCTTTCACAAACACCCGGTAATCAACCCTCCTTGTTACCCAAACCACCATTGGTCCCTAGTCACATTGGGGTTACACCCATCCACACAATCCCCTTTCTATTTCCTCCTTCGGGTGTAGTAAGCGCCCCGGTTATGGCTACCCTTAGTCTACCCGGGTTAACATTGGGATTACCCGTGTGGTATATTTCACCTCCCGTTCCACCGCCGACACCAATTGTCATCCTGCAACCGGTGCAACCCATTGTTACTTCTACCCAACCACCTCCCGATATCAATATTCCTTCGTCATCTACGAATCCCCCTCCTCTCATCAGGCCCACTGGGGGCAGAGGCCCACAACCATACACTGCGGTACCCCCACCCAAGGCAGTTAAACCTCCCCCCGTATTTCGTGCTCCTCCAAAATGCTCGCTGTGTGATGAGTTAGGCCATCCAACCCATCAGTGTCCACAGTTACCTGCATTGCAGGAACACATGCAAATGTTGGACGACGACCCCAACATCCTGGTGGTCAAACTAAATCCAAACCCCATGCCTCGTGATAAATCACTACGTACCAACCACCCATGTGCGATATGCGGTATTTACGGCCACTACTCCCACAACTGTCCTGACATCCAATATTACAGAGCAGCTCTCTATGAGATGAACAATTTGGACCTTGAGACAACACCCACCACCATTGAGGAGATCTTCCCTCCCGTATCATCCTCATCCGGAGAGATTAACACCATTTATATGATCTCTTCGACTACCACTTTCAAACCAGAACCCCTTGATTTGTGGTCTGACTACTTCAATACTGACGAGCAAATTTTGGAAACACTCACTGCACCCGACTACCCTTGGGACGATATGCATCATCGCTCCTATTTCCTCCCAGAGGCGTCTACATCCACGGCATCTGACCAGCTATCCGTCGAATCAAAAGATTTCATACCCACTAAGGTCGATTGGTTAAAGGACCCCATCCCGGCACTGGATGCCTTCGAAGAAGGGAACATGTCCAACATTTCCCCCACAATACAAATTGACATTTCCACTACACCTAGGAAACCCGAGCTCATCTCACTGGGTGCATCTTGCACTCAAGCGGAGACTCAGGCGTACAAAAAACTTTTTCAAGAATTCTGTGATATCTTTGCCTGATCCTATACTGAAATGCCTGGTCTTGACCCCGCTATTATAGAACACCACATTGACACATGGCCTGATGTCCCCCCTGTTCGTCAGAAACAGCGACCCATTCATCCTTCCAAGCTCTCCGCTGTTAAAGCCGAGGTCGAGAAACTTCGCGAAGCAGGATTCATTTATCCTATTCCTTATACGACATGGGTTTCAAACCCCGTTCCCTTCAACAAAAAACAAGGCACCCTTAGAGTATGTACTGACTTCCGTGATTTAAACCATGCTTGTCCCAAAGACAATTTCCACACGCCATTCATTGACCAACTCATTGATGCGTGTGTGGGACATGAAGTCCTATCTTTCATGGACGGTTTTTCCGGATACAACCAGATTCAGATTCGTAAGGAGGATCAGTATAAGACTGCCTTTACTACCCCATGGGGCACCTTTGCCTGTCGTGTCATTCCTTTCGGCCTCAAAAATGCTGGTGCCACCTTCCAGCAGGCCATGACCTATTGTTTTCACGACTTGGTCCATATCCTACTGGTCTATCTTGACGACCTTACAGCTCGTTCCCGGAAACGATCAGACCACCTTAACGACCTCCGGCAAGTTTTCCTCCATTGTCGCAAATATAAAATCCGCTTGAACCCACACAAGTGTGTCTTTTGCGTTCCTGCAGGCCGTTTATTGGGTTTCATTGTTTCCCAGGATGGAATTACTGTTGATCCCCTGAAAGTCAAAGCCATCTTAGACCTTCCCTCTCCACGCACGCTTCGGCAACTCCAGAGTTTGCAGGGGCGGTCCAATTTCCTTCGTCGCTTCGTGCCTGATTATGCCACCAAAGTTCACGGTTTCTTACGCCTACTTAGCACCCACATACCCTTCGTTTGGGATGAGCAAGCAGACACGGCATTTGAAGCCCTCAAGAAAGCTCTCACACAAGCCCCCTTGATCTCCCCTCCGGATTTCTCTCAGGACTTCACCCTTTACGTATCGGCATCTGAACATGCCGTGTCCGGAGTCTTGGTCCAAGAAGACGCCTCTCACCAAGAACATGTCATTTATTACGTCAGCCAAACCTTGTCTGGCCCACCCCTACGGTTACCCATACGAGGAAAGATTAGCCCTAGCTGTAGTCTTTTCCGTCCAAAAATTACGACACTACATTCTGCTCGGTCATACCACAGTCGTCGCCGACTCCAACCCTATGGTCTATCTCCTAAACCGGCGGCTCCTACAAGGCCGTGTTGCTAAATGGGTCATTATCCTCCAGGAATATGACCTCACTTTCAAAACTCCCAAGAGCACCAAAGCCCTCGCGCTGGCCCATCTGATCACTGACCTCCCATCCTCTTCGTCATCACCCACTATCCAGACGGATCTGATTGACGATCACATCTTCATTATTTCGTCTAACGACCCATGGTATGGTGACATCCTAGTTTACCTCCACACGCAGAAATTCCAACCCCATATCGATCGTGACGGACGCCGTCGTATACGTCACCACGCCCCCCGATACCTCTTGTTAGGGGATGTGCTTTATCGACGCGGCATTGATACCATTCTACGACGTTTCCTATCCCATAGTGAGGCAGAACAAGTCCTCAATGATTGTCATAGAGGTGCCTGCGGAGGCCATTTCTCCGGCATGGCCACCGCCCAAAAGATCATTCGTGCAGGTTACTTTTGGCCGTCATTATTTACTGATTGCATCACTGCAGTCAAACATTGCCAAAATTGTCCAACTTTTTGCCCCTAAAGCAAGAACCCCACCCGCCCCCCTTCATCCAGTCGTTACTGTCGAACCATTCTGCAAATGGGCCATTGACTTCCTCGATTGCAATCCCACGTCAGCCAGCGGTCACAAACATATTATTGTGGCCGTCGATTATTTTACCAAGTGGGCAGAGGCAATGCCAACTTACAATTGCACAGCCGAAACCGCTGCACGTTTCTTTCTCAACCATGTTATCGCACGTTTTGGAGTGCCAAAGCAACTTGTATCAGACCACGGCTCTCACTTCGAAGACACCGTCTGGAAAGAACTATCCACCTTACTGAAATTTGAACACCATTTCTCTTCTGCCTACTACCCCCAGGGAAATGGCCAAGTCGAAGCGATAATTTTTTTTTTGAAAACCATCCTCCAGCGCACTGTAGACAAACACAAGTCAAATTGGCACCACATGCTTTTCCCCGCACTATGGGCATACCGCACATCAACTAAAACCGCCACCAGTTTTACCCCTTTCCATTTAGTTCACGGTGTCGAATCCATCCTCCCCATTGAGTGCCAGATTCCAACCTTACATATGGCCGTTGAAATCCTACCAGACACTGCCCCGATTGAGCACACTTTTATCCCTTCTTGGAGCTCATTAAAACTACGAAGAAGGACCCAATGGTGCTTCTCGGTGCCACAACAGATCACGTCTACTCATAGGGCAGCTTCCCCATTTTGGTCGCCTTTGTTCAAAGTATTCTGCAGTATGTCACCCTGAGAACCCCTCGACAGCACCCATCAGCTTGATTCCCCCCCAGAGTCAATGCATACCTTTCAGTCCTTAAAAGCAATGATACCCACACCTACAAGTCAGTTCCCTACGCTGCCAGGTCAACCATGTCATCATGCTCTGAACAAAGGAAGTTTGAGTCTACCCACTATATGACCCCAGTTACTTCCCATCCCCACAAGTATGTCAGTCCTACCATCAGTACTACAACACTTCAGTTCTACAACTCGCGCTCCTGTCAAGGAAACATCATTGCCTTGTTAGTTGTTGGTCTCCCTCTGTCGACGACAACCAAATTTATTCCAGAGGATAGACCTAGAGGTCCCTATGTCTTGGACTCATCACCATTTATGATGAGTGCCTACGAATCATTTCGAGAAGAGTCCTTAGTGCTTCTCCAAATGGTTGCTTCTCACATGCTCGACTTCAACACCTTGATCGCATCGTTGAGACTCGCACAGGGTATTGGTTCGTTCACTTATTAGTCGAATACCTCGGATACCATCTGACTCCTCCACATTTGAGAGTCTACCTATGGATACAACCAGTTACACTTTTTCTATAGATATACGGGTTGCGCATGGAAATAGTATTCAGATGTACACCAGTTTTATACTCCCTCGAGTATACAGTCACATATACTTCCCAGAGATGGCTCACAGTCATTACGTCCCTACAGATGTTGGACACCATCAGTTTCAGCAGTTCATCAGTTATTCTAGTGTATCAGTTATTGAGATCAGTCATGTCATGATCATGAGTACATCCCAAAATAATGTACCCCCTGGACCATTATGATGTACCAGAAATTTTTTTATGTATTAGATCCCCCTTCTTGGGACTAATTGTTATGTATATGTCTTGATACGAGCATGGGTATGCCCGCCTCGTCCATTATCAGAGATTATCCCTCATTCATATTGAGGCAATGTAATATTTGTTTTTTTTTTGCAGCTTCCATGGGACGTGGATCCAGTCTCCAATCGGTCTCTTCTCCTCCCTACAACCCCCCAAAAAAGACAAAAGAACTATGATGTCTATTGGCCATACGATGAGCTCCTGCCCTCACACATCAGGGGGCAATCTGTTAACACCCAAAAAGTGCTCACTAGCTCATTCCCTTATTCACATGACCCATTTGTCCACTTTTCCACCATCTGAGCCTTTGAAGCCAACAAAAGGTCACCAAAAGACCTTGGTACACCCCTTTTTCCCACTCAAAAAGATTATTTTTCCTAAAAAGCATAAAAAACCCTCAAAAAGGGTCCAAAATTCCCAAAATATTAATTTTATTCAAAAAAGGAAAAAGGAGGGAAAAGTACCTAAACCATGTTGGTCAATACCATTTGGTTTCCACAAAACCACAAATGGTATTCCCCACCACCAAAACCTATAAAAAGGTGGTAGGGGCTCCTCATTTCACATCCATCCATATTCCTATCCTCATGCTGCCAAAATCTCCCTTGAAGTATTTGGCCATTGTAGCAACCTTGGAGAAAGGACCCATTGGAGATTGGAGATGCTCACCATTGGAGCCATTCAAACAACCTTCATCACTTGGAGGTATTGTTCTTGCAAGCATTTGCTTGCCCCATTGTCAATACAAAAATTATTTTTTATCTTTCTTGTTCTTGTTCTTTAATTCAAAATGCACATGCTAGTTTAGTTTAGTTTAGATTTAGTTTATTGTTATTTATTTCTATTGAAACTACTGCTACTAGTTAGCAGGTGCCCATAGCACTAAGCTTGGTTGCAAAACCAAGCCAACAGTCGCCATTTGTTGGCAGGAAACAACCCTCTCAATTTTTCTGTTCTATTCAATAAAATTGATCAGTTCCTTTTATAACTTATCAAAACTAATTCTGAGATATCATTTGAATTTTTTCTTAAGGTATTCTCTAAAGGAAGGTATTGATAATTAAAACAAATTGAGGAAATGAATTTAATTCAAGTTCATGATCGTTTGAAAATGATTTGGCTAAGCAGCTGTTAAATATGAACAATTTTCAGTCCCACTTCAAGTGATGATATTTATGCTCTGCTAGTCATTGATTAATTAATTTCATGGTTTGCATTGGATTTTATCATTTCTTGTTTTATTTTGTTATCTTATTTCTCTTAAGATATGATTTTCTAATATTAAGCATATGATAATATATATTACTTAGGGTTAATTAACCGTGTGTCATAAACCTTTTTAACCCGTAGTAGATATTAATATTATTGCTATCTTATGAAAATCATATTTTAACCTTGTACATAAATAAATTTTGCCATGTAAATATGTTTTTCACATTAGAATTCATGTTTGATCCAAATGATGAATGAAAGTCGTTATGATAATCTTTTCAATGGATGACATTTAGAAGTTTGAATTGTGAATTTAGCCTATGAGAGTGTGATATATTATATTCATTAATTTGTGATTTTTGAAACCATAGGTCATTAGTTTCCACAATGCGAAGATTTATATCATCAAGGCTAAGTCTAATTACTTCATATGATGTACTCCTATCAAAATTAGAAAAGATTTGCATAGTACAACATTAATATTTGGTAATGAGTTTAAACAACGATCCATGTTTTGGAATTATGCAAAAATCATTGATGATTTGAAGTAGTATAATCACTATTGGTCATTTCGTAGGAATTTCAAGTTGACACATCCAACTCTTACATCACCAAGGTGTCAATCAAAACCTGGCAACATAAGTTTTGGTGTATGCCACGAACTCATTTTGGTTACATCGATTTGAGATACATCGCATGAAGGTATTATCCCGCTTACAGCTGTGTTCAAACATCATATTTGAAATCATTTCATTTAATGCCCAAGTACCTTACGATCATTCCACACTGTATCAATATGATGGTTTTGGTATGAGAGCCTGCGTTTATCAGCTTGAAACACGAGTCTAGGGTTTTCAATGGAGTTAAGTGAAAGATTGATATCATGTCTATTAAATCCTGGATACCTGTTCCATCGGTCTTTACCTCATCCTATGTTTCCCAGTCAAGAGAAAATTCGCAGGAAGAAGAAATGGCGTCGTTATGCAGATTCGAACCAAAGGGTTCATAATGGTTTATTGGGGATCCTGAGTCAGCCTGTTTCTTTGATAAAATTGGTTGGAGAAAATTCTTCGATAGCTTCAGTGGCCATAATGTGGAAGTTACACGAAGATTTGCTCTGTCTTTTAATGGAAAAATTGCACAAATTGGTGATTTACAGTTGACCCTGTCTGAGCAATTCATTACTGAAGCAACCAGGATACCATTAGATGGAGAAAAATGGTTCAAGAAAGGCGTAATGTATAAAGACAAATGGAAAACGTTTCTTTTACCTGTACCTAAATATTTTAATGACAGGTATGGCTTTCCAGTAAAATTCTTGAAACCCAATTGGCTTCCTGTATTTAGGTTGATAGTCCGGTTTATAACCTGTGATGGCCGATTTTCACATGTATGCTTTTATCATCTTAGATTGCTAATGGCATTGAAAGGATATAAAATGAGTCTGCCCTTTTTTCTACTCCATAGTTTAGATAAGATGGCTTTGGCTAATCAAAGTACAATGGAGGTTCATGATCAAAGTCTCTTTCATCATGGATTAAATAAAATTTTAATCAAACACCAATTATCTCTTGATGGCCGAACCTGGGATCAATTTTTAATGGAGAATGATTTAAGGCAAAATGAATTCTGGCCAGCAGATAGACCTAAAACTCGGGCTAAACGAAAGAAGATTTCAGTCTTTGAGAATTCAGTATTGCAATAAGATATTATGTTAGAGGATTCATGTGTTAACAATTCAGAGAGGGAGTTGATCAATGATGAAAGTGTTGCTGAAACCCTCGTTTCTCAACAGAAGAATACTCAAGGTCTTTGTGTTGATAAGCTTGAGAAGTTATCAGAAGTTTGTAGCGACGAGGTTAGGTTTGAGCAAACAAATATAGTAGCAGAAGTTCCCCGAAGGTTCACTCGAAGCATGGCTAGCTTGTCTATGCCTGTAACAACACAACAAAATAGTAAGCCTGTCATTATTCAACTTGAAAATGATGATGATTTCTCACTTCCAACTCCTGAGATCATTCAGGATAATGAACAAGCTTCATGTGTTAATGACCTTAAGTCGTCTTTGGAAAAAGATGAAGATATCAATACAACTCATCCAAACAAATCGGGAATAGAACCTTCATTTGGAAATATGCCCCAACCTGTTCAAGATGAAAAAGAACCAAATTCGCCTCATTCTGTTGACCATATTGATCAGGATGAAGAGACACTCAAGCAAATTCTTGACAGAGTGTATGAGACTAGGGATCTCATAGTTAAGAGCATAATTAAAAGATTGCAAGGCTAATGTAATATCAAAGGATGAGGAGATTAAAACATTCAGGGCTGAAGTGTTAAGCTTGGTGGAAAGATGGCATAAGGCGATTTTGAGGAAATGGAAGTATTAGGAAGCCAGGAAAGCTGTGATAATAACAAACACACATTTACTTGAACAAGTTGAAGAGCAAAAACTTAAGATCTTAAAACTAAAGGTTAGGCTGGCTGAAGCAAGAAGGGCAGTTAGAAATTGACATATGCTCTGTTTTGGTTTTTGACAGGTAATACTACAATTTAATAAACATAACTGCAGAATCTTAAATTCTATAGATAAACTGTTATTAGTCTGTATTATTCCTTATTATCTTTAGCTTAACATAAATTAATTGTTGACTGTCTCAGGTATACATATATCACAAACAGGTTGGAAATTTTGTGAAGAAAGACGAAGTATATTCTAAAAGTTGGATATTCACGAAAAACAGTTATGCATGCCAGGTGGAAGTTGTTCAATTTTTGGTTGAATTAATAGTAAGGTTGCGTGTTACAACAGTCAGGATTTTTGGGATAAGATGCTGTAGTTACAACTATTTTGGCTACCAATTTGGAGAAGACATGCTAGCTGTACCTACTGCTCGATGCTTATAGACAGAAGTTAATACAAACCGATCATCCTAGTGACAATTACAACTATCATTTAATATGATGATCAAATATTCCAGGTGCCTTTTTCTTGAAGGAATTTGATGTAACAGAACAATGACAAGACCTTCTTGTTTGTTTTTATGTAACAGCTGTTAAGATCCAAATGATTATTTTTAGAATAGTTGTTACGTAAAAGGCGCTAAGCAGTTAGTAGCTTTGGAGATAAAAGCTATGAAGACAGATTGTATTATGGTCGATGGAGTACAGAAGAAATGCTTATTGAAGTCATACTTTTCTGCTAGTTTTGATTACTCTGCTGGATTTCTCCGTGGATGATTAGTGCTAGACTTCTAAACTCGTATCAATGTTTTGATTACAGTTTTTGAAAACTTAAATATTGATTTTAATATATCATTTGCTCAATTTTATACTTATACAATTTTACCTGTGTGTGATTGTATGCATCATTTTATATTACTCTATTTGCACAATACCTTTATTTGAATTAATCATTACTGCATCTTATCATTTGATATGCTTTTGGTGATAGGAATCTAGCAATGATACATTATATACTTGAGACTGTTAGCATTTGTATTTGTATGATGCTTTCATGTTGAGTATTATTTCCTGTTCAAATATTGAGTATTGTAGTTTTAGTTATTAGCTAATTGAATATCATAGTTGAATAAAATAGTTTTTGTTTTATCCTTCTGTGTGGATATACATATATTATAGAGTATTGTTATGATGGACGATTGATGATATTTTTATCTTTGTTGTTATCATATTTGATTCTCTGATATTTTAAACAATTAGTTAATGATTAAATTTAGCTTTAAAACAAAAACGCTCTTAGCTGAGATAGGATAGAATAGATAGATTAATTAATTTTAGTTTAATAGGTTAAATTCTAGCAATATATATAGTTAGATTTTATTTAAGTTAGTTTAAAGTTTGAAGTTAGATAAATCAGAAAACAAAACCAAAAAAAAAAAAAAAAACAAAAGACTTTCCTTAAGAAAGCACTTTCGATTAGTTTTGCATTTAGTGATTAAATTTAGGATTCATTACATAAACAGTAGATTAGCATAAAATTACATTTTTGTTAAATTTTACAAGTTCTCCTTAAGAGAATAAATTTAACTTGTAGTAGGAGACCATAACCTGCGAAATCAGACTATACCAAACATATTGAGAGCTGCCTTAAGCAATCTGTGTGGGTTTGATTTCTTTAAGTTGGCCTAGGTCATAAAATCAGGCCAACACCTCTGTAAATCAAATCATTATAAATATTGAATGCAAAAATCTACAAAATATAGATCTATATGCCTTTTTTTGTATGTATCGTTTATTCTACAAACTGCATAGGCAATTTTCATTCCAAATGTTGCGCACGGATTTCATCTCTCTCAACCCCTTATTTAGTACTTGCCTTCATTTAAAATCCACATCCCTCACTAAAATTGAACCATGAGAGAAATATAAGAGATTTTCATTTCAATTTCAATGGGAGTTGGAGAATTAACCAATACTCTTCGAGTCCAAATCTATATAGATTATTGAAATTATGGGATAAATGACTAAATACACATGCAAAAAATAGTACAAGAATTACCTCTATAATGCAAATAACTCTCAACCTTTGTCTCCAAGGCCCTCCAACTCCCAAAGTTGTTGCAAAATGCTAATATAATCAATGGGCATTGAGCATTGAAATTTGTAGAGTGTAGATGCCCATTGCACTAATAAAAAAAAAATGGGTGTTCTTGTTTTTAGGAAAAACCAAGAGGTTCCACTATAAAGACCCTTCCTTACCAGCAACAACAACAGATTGAATGGAATGGATTGGATTGGATTGGATGGAAGGGCTTCACATGGAGGGAGAGAGATCAATGCATGGGCTTCGATACAACATTGATAGGATAGATATGCTTTTATCCCACTTGCTTTATGAATGCTTTTGTTGGTAAGGCAGATTATTAACCCTTTTGCATTGCCTTAACTTTAATGTTCATACCAAGAAATGCATGGAAATAATTATAATTTAATAGATGTTTCTATTTTTTTAATAAATGTATTCTTTGGAAGTTGGAATTTAGAAAGTATAGATTAAGAAATCAATGCAACTTTCACATGGAAATAATTTTAATTGAATAGATGTTTCTATTTATTTAATGAATGTATGCTTTCTAAGTTGGAATTTAGAAAGTATAATTTATATAACATAAATATATTAATACTACTATTAAATTAGTAATATAATAACATTTTAGGAATTTATTTGTCCTTCAAAAATAGTAGTAATATAATGACGGTTTAGAAATTGTATTGCCCTTCAAAAATACGTTTTATAAATTTTATCACCCTTCACAAAAAACGGTTAGCTAAAATTTTAAGCCATATTTGACAGTCAAAATGCCCCATGACGTCCATTTTGCCCATCAAATTCCATCACTACTCCAAACTGATGGTGCCAAACCTCAATCCACAGGACAGAAAACGTGGAGCGATCTGCTTCCTTTTCTGAAAACACATGTTGAAAAAGCCTGTTTTTTCATCATAATGCGCCCAAGTATGGCCAAAATGAACTAGAAATCATGTATTAGACCCTCATTAATGTTAAACTGCCACAGGAAAATACCGCTCAGCTCTTAGGCTTCACACATGGAGCCAAGAAGGGCGCCCCTGTGATAGAAATTCAGGTGACGTAATAGCACTCGGAGTCTGGGTTTGCTCACATGAAATTTTATGGTGGAGCTCGAACTCTACAAGATCAAAAAAAATTTAAAATTTGACAGCCATCCATGAAATTAGTCTGCACTGACTAGCCAGCGATCAAATCACAGTACCCTGTAACCATCAAATCAGGTACAACCTGTTAGGGACCAAGCTTGGGCTATAGCTTCACCCAAGTCCCTCGCGACACCACCATCATTACAGCAAAGCGGGCTAAGCATGCTTGAAGCTCGCTTTTTGCATCCATGTGCGAAGTCTTTCTGAAAGTAGTGCTTCACACATGGACATAAAGTGTGCTTATAAGCTGTAGCACAGTCTTGATGATGCAACAGTGCAAGATGGACCAAAATTCCCCTTCTGTGCACATGATCATTTATTAAGCTGAAGTGAGCCCACAGTCCCACTGATGTACAATGCATAAGTACATTGAATTTAAATAAAGTTCAAAATTCAAATCCTCGGTTACAATGTAATTGGATCTTAGGTACGATGTACGATTTTGTACATTCTGAGGTACGATGTGACTGAATCTCAAGTACGATTCTGTACATTCTGACAAAGGACAAAGGACCTTAGACTCGCTTGTGCACCGGCACGGTGCACCTAGTTTTGAAACGGAGTCTTCATAATTACGCACGCGCTTTTTGGCTCATGTGTGTAGGCTATCTAACTGCTGCTAGGGTATGCATACCCTGCCACAATGAAGTCAATTTACTTACTGCCCAGAGTTGGAATCGAAACTTTTCATTGATGATATTGTGCCCAGACTGATTGAAAAAATGGTTTTATGAGACCACCTAGATTTGACAATGGAGGTTGTTTTAAGGCTATCTGAGGTCACAAACAACCCCATGATTTGCCCAGACCTTCAGAAATGAGGCTGCAATTGCTGTTTTGGTGGACATGCGCTCCCAGAATGCTGGTTTAGCATATGTCAGAACCCTCTAAATGATGAGATTATTACCTGTTAGAACGCTAGGATTTGACTCAGAACGCTCAGGAATCAGTCACAGGAAACCTCATAACAAACTAAGTGAACACCCATGAAATATGGGGGTAACACATGGAATTCAAATGAAACACACTGTACCTTACACCGCAACAAAAAGTTGTAGATAAACATCAAAATCACACTGAAAAATTGTATGGTTCAAATTGAAAATGTAGCGCCTTAGTTTTGAGTTGAAGAAATCAATTATGCCCATTATATTTTTAACCATACTCTTACTAAAACAGTAATGGATGTAACTGCAGAAGAAGCTTGGTCTAAAATCAATAGTGATGTAAGTAATTTGCTAGGAAGCTTGCCCATATTCTAAATGAAAAGCATAAAACAATGGAGCCTAAAAGTGAACAATGCATCTTTGTTAGCTATCCTAAAGATGCTAAAGTCTATAGGATATTTCTATCTCAAACTTCAATTGTTTTTTTTTTACCATAACAAAGAGGAAGATTAATTATAGACCGGTAAACCAGCTACAGGGCACTGTAATACATAGATATAGCATTCTGGATGAACAAAAGTCTTTGGCTTACAAGCCAGCCTCAGATTCCATGAACTGTGCAGAGAATACAAAGAGATAGAGGGTCTAATATTTCGCAGCCTGTGGTGAGATAAGAAGGACGCATAACTCCAATGAGCTGGGCCTTTGTTATTTGGAGTCGAGCTTGGCAAGTAGTTTCTTGATTGCGAGTTCCAAGGAGCTGATACGGTTGCCAAAATCTCCATTGGCATTGGCAACATCTTTAAACTGGGCATATATTGCATCCTTAAATTCATCCATACCTTCATTTGACGCCGCGAACTCCTCTTTGAGGTTCTGGAGATCTTTGTTGAGAAGATCCCAACTTTTGTCTCCAAAGGCCATGTTTGAGAGCAGGCGTCATTCTTGTTCTCCTGTCTGAAGTTTGAGACGGTCCATTGCTTGCTGCAGATCATTGAGACGTTTCAACTGACGGACCGGGGGCCGAGATGGATCCCATTGAAGCCATTGCTTTTGCTTAAAAAAAAGCCCCTGAACTAAATGAGGAGAACTCCTATACCAAACTCCGATTGGAAGACCTTTTTGGAACACAGGATACAAATATTTTGACAGGAATGGAATTGGGCACGGGAAATTCGGGATAAATAGAGGCTAAGCCCCCCTATGGGGTCACGAGACTCAAGCTAGAATTGACTAGGATGCCTCGGGTTCTTTGGGGATATGATAGCTTTCAAGAATAAACAACCTGTCTGACTCCCTGACCAGTCAAACACAACGCCAAGCCAAGGCTTAGGAGCCCGTCCGAAATCACGGGATGTTTTGCAGAGATTCGATCCCATTCACGATAAGCTTGCTCCTTCTCAGGAGGGACCCACGATTGGCTTTAGCGTCTTCCAAGGCGTTAAGATTTCTCAAAATATGCTAAAAACAGATTTTCTTAAATCTGGAGGATAGCCCAATGATTTTGTTGAATATCCTTGTCAACTTTAGCTGGGAGGGCAGTCTTTCCATAGAGAGAGATTGTATAACCATCCTTGAGTCTCCAAAGACTGATAGCGAGGAAATCCCATGCCTTAGAGCCTGAGTAAGACCTTTCCATACGGCCAGAGTTTCAACCCTGTTATTCGAGTCCAGTCCTAGACCCCAGGCATAGGTGGAGAGAATGGAGCCATATGGAGAAAGGAGCACCCCTCCTCCACCATCTTGACCTGGGTTGCCTTTAGAGGCCCCATCAAAAAATAGGCAGAAGTCATTCAAGGCCGACCTCCATTTAATGAACTCTTGCTCTTTTAGGCGGATCTCCTATTTGAAAAGAATTGGCTTTGAAGGCGCCGACCTGCTTTGCGCATTTGGGACCAGTCTAGTAAGCCATCTGGATTCTTCAGTCTCAAGCGGTTTTGCATTCTTGAGGGAGATCTTGGATTCCATCACTTCACCTAGGAGGGCTTTAATTTTTGAGGCAACCCTGACTGGGGAACACTCTTCATCTCTAAAATTTTGATTGTTCCTTTCCAGCCAAATCTTCCAGCATATTGTTTTTGGCATCCACATCCAAGTTGCTTTTAGGAAGGCTTTTTTAGAGAGTGCGAAAGGAGACTTTCCCGCCCAAGAGGAGAACAGTTCTTGAAATTTGTCTGGGGTAGCAACATCCCCAGAGGCCAATGCAAGGGATGCTCGCTAGACCTCTTTTGCAAAGGGGCACGAGAGAAGAAGGTGGGACAAGGTTTCCTCCTCGGCTTGGCAGAGGGGACACCTGGAAGGTCCTTCCATTCCACGTCTTTTAAGAGTGATAGCCTTCCGCAGTAGTATAATTACCAGATTTTGAACCCCACCCCCTTTTGTCAGGAAGACTTTTTTTTAAAGGGGCTTTGCCTTGGAGCAACTGTATCAGCAAATCGGCTTCTTCTTGGAGTCTTACAGGGTAATCGTTGAGGTTCCAGTCCATCCAACTATTATCTTCATCAACTGCTCATTTGGAGATATCCCATAGAGTTTCGAGGTTCCTTTCTTGAAGCCACAGTTTAATATTCGCCAGCTCAGGGGTATGCCCCAGCGGTTCCTCGCCCATGATTGAGTCCTCCCATATATTGATCTTTTTCCCATTTCCAGGAATCCAATACAGTTTGGCTCTGAAGCGGTCAATGACTTTTAGGCAGAGCATGAAGATAGGCGATCCTTTCGTGAGCTGAGGAGAGGAGTCCAAGCATCTAAGACGCTGCCCTGGAAAGTATTTTTTCCAAAAAAACTTCTTGCACCAACTCGATCTCCCCGAGACTAGATTCCAAAGGATTTTTGATCCCATAGCTAGATTTTGGGTTTCAAATTTGCGAATTTGGAGACTGCCTTCGCTGTATGGATTTTGAATTTTCCCCCAGCTTACCAAATGAAGCCTGTTCGAGTTTCCTTTGCCTCCTTCCCAAAGGAATTTTCTGACTATAGCCTCTAATTTGCCGATGACAGGCGCCAGAGCTAGCAGGATGGACGTTTGATAAATAGGAATGCTTATGAGAACAGATTTTAGGAGGATGGTCTTACCTGCAAGATTTAGCCAGTTGGCCCCCCAGTTCTGAATTCTGGCTGTTAGCTTGTCTAGAATAGGATTCCAATGGACTATTTTCGAAGGCCCTTTGAAGATAGGCACTCCTAAATAGGTAAAGGAGTCCCAATTCTACACTCCTTCCATTTCGAGAAATCTGGCAATCTCCCCCATCTCCCTAATTGAGGAGTTCCAACTATAGATTTTTCTTTTTTGGAAGTTAACCTTGCTTCCAGAAACCTGCTTATAAGTTTCCAGTTCCTCCTTGAAGTGCTAAGTAGAGGTAATGTTGGCCCCTCCTAGAAGCAGTGTGTCATCGACGAACTGGGCATGGTTGATGTCCTTTACATTGGCAACCATTCGGAGACCCGGAAGGGAGTGAATCTGTTGGCAGAAGTTCAGCTGGTAACTTAGAACAGAGGCTTGGATGGCGTAAAGAAGAGGGGACAGGGGGCAGCCCTGTCTAATCCCTCTAGTTGCTTGGAAGAAATTGGTTGATCGCCCATTGACCAGAGGAGCGATCCAAGGCCCGCTTATGCATCCTTTAACCCAACTGATGAAAGAATTGGAAAAGCCAAGTTTCTCCATGAACAGAAGCAGGAAGTCATGTCTTACCCTATCAAAGGCATTTGCCAGGTCTAACTTTATGACCATTCCTTTTTCTTTCTAGTTAAAGCTTGAGAGGATGGATTCCTGGACGAGCAGGATGTTATCATGAATTTTTTGTCCTTGGATGAAACCCCCTTGGTTCTCTGATATTACCCCGGGGAGGATTTTTTTGAGTCTATTAGCTATGATTTTTGTGATTAGCTTGTAGCCCATATTGCACAGAGATATGGGTCTAAACCAGGAAAAATGAGTAGCTCCTTTTTCTTTAGGAATAAGGACAAGAAAGGCAGAGTTGGTGCTCCCCCCTAGCTTGTTGGTAGTCTGCGAGAACCTCACCATTCACAACATATCAAGCTTGATTACAGGCCAACAACTTATGAAGAACCTGGCCGTAAAACCATCAGGGCCTGGGGCACTGTCGGGCTTCATATGGGAGAGGGAAGATTTGAGTTCTTTCAGAGTAATTGGGGTGTCTAGAAGGAGATTATTTGCATCTTTGATCATAGAGGGAACAAGATCAAAGGGGTGATCTGATGGGTCTAGCGGGTTTTCAATAGGGGTCGAGAAGAGATCTTTAAAGGTGGTGAAGGCTGTAGATTTGATGGCCTCGAAGTCTTTAACCAGAGCTCCTTGGAATTTATTTCTTTCACTGTTTTGAAATTCTTGCGCGCTTCATCTTGTTTGTGAAAATAATTTGTATTTTTGTCACCACTTGCCAGCCAGAGGCTCCTGGACTTTTGACGCCAGTATTCCTCTTCCACTCTACAGGCCCAGATTTTTTTTTTTGAAGCTCTACCTCCTGATTAGACAAGGATTCAGTGATAGGAGAGAATTCCATTACCATTTGATGTTGTTCAAGGGATGTCTCCGCAACAATTCTACTGGAAGTGGGGGAGGAAAGGTGTTTGGCCCAGGATTTCAAATCAAGTTTGAGACGTTTAATGTTTCCTTGCCAGACAAAGGAAGGAGTGCCCATGAGCTTTTTATTCTAGGAGTCGGACACAATTTGCTGAAAGCCTTCTTGGGATATCCAAAGCGGACTGAACCTGAAGGGAATAGGGCCTAGGTTGAGTTCAGGAGAGAGCTCAAGAAGAATAGGTTTATGGTCAGAAGTGCAGTTAGGCATGTAGGACCCCAACCTGGGTCTCCTTTAACTCTTAATAAAGTCAAATATTTCACTTCTTGTCAAAATTTCTATTTCTATTTCTGTTATGTTTATGTTCTTGTTTCTGTTCTCATTTCTAGTTTTGGCTGTAAAAATATAGCATTTACATTTACAGATTTGAACAATATAATTATTGTTTTATCTTTTCTAACCATTTATTGTTTGTGTAGGAGTAGCAGATATAATAACAGCATATACACTTTTGTAATGAAATTTTTACATAATTTGACAAGGTAGAAATGATAAAATATACTTGCTGGAAAATACATGTAGATAGCTAGTAGATCCACCCTTCAGCCTGTTCCCGTTTGATGTATGCCTTACTGACTCCCTTTGCTTTTCCTGCAACCAAAACCTTCCCCAAAGTTCTGAAACTCAACCAACCCAAAACAGTTTTGCCACCAACACCTTCCCCAAAGCTCTGAAACTCAACCAAACCAAATAGTTTTGCCACTCTGCCAACTGGTGAGGTCTCGCCGACCACCGAGCTCCAAAAGTACCCCTTTGGAACCCCGAGCCCAAATCGAGTACAAGCCAACCTGCTCTCCCTTTTGAATTATCTCCAGCAAAAAAACCCCTTTTAGCTCTGCTCTGAAATCCTATGTCTGCTCTCCCAACTTCTCCCCAAAATCACTAAGGTAAAATGATCATGCTCCCCTTTCTTCCCTTCACTTCTCCCTTTATCCTATGTTTGTCGACTCTTCTTCCCCTCCATTAATGCCTTATCCTAAACATAAATGCATCAACCCCCCATGTCAGTCCTCGAGCCCTCAACTTGGACTCTTATTAATCATTAATAATATATTCATGGACTTTGTAACTCAAATTTATCAATTAAAAACTAATAAATCATTATTCCTAGTCAACATCCAATTACTCATATTAATCACTTAATTAGTAATTAATACTAATTGTCAGTTGATTAATTAATAATAACCTAATAATCTAATTAATGATTTTAACATACTTCCATTATGCTAACTACCCTCTAATTTTATATTCAACTAATTAATTTATTAATTACCAATAATAATCCTGTGTTCTAATTAATATTAAGCATGATCCTTATAAAACTAATGGTTTATAACTAATTCTTATCCATACTTCTTAATTAATTATCTAACCTTGCAATTAATATTTACTTATCAAATTCATACTACTTAATTTTACATTACAATAAGCATTTAACCATTTTAACCCTTAGTTTTTACTAAACAACTCATTAGCATTCGATTAATCATTACTAACCAAGTTGCATTATTTACTACCTAATTTAACCGTAACTTGTTTATTAATCAGCAATAATTAATCATTAATGTACAATAATTAACATTAATCAACATTAATAACCTTAATTGACAGTAATTAACATTAATCTACATTGTTAGCCTTAATCATCATTATTAACTTTAATCGACATTATTAACATTGATCAACAATAGTTAATTACTAAACGACAATAATTAACATCATTATTCAACAATATTTTACACAATTTATAAATATGTAGGCGAGTTATGTAAGTGTAGCTATTGCTTACATACCTCGCGTAAGTACACTAACAATAATAATTCACACACTCCGATCATAATCACAAAACTTATTGTTTACTGACACATGTTTGAACATAATTTGCAAGGTACAATCCTTTAATTAACTGAAATCTGATTAGTTACGACAATTCATACATTTCTGAGTTACGACACATACTCAATCAAGGGTTTTACACACCTACAATTAGATCTTGTTTTCACCCCTACTTCACGCTACACCTATCTACCTACATTATCACTAACTTCCACATCCTATCCTGTCCTTTGCTGGACTACCCTGAAATGTCAAGTCATGACCGGTTCCAGCTAGTACCTGTAAGCGAAAGTGCCGACTACATCAACCAAGCTTCCCCAACAAGCAACCACCAGTCATCATCACACACCTTAGGGAGCGCGCCGTAGCACAACCCTCCCATGACTCTGGGTTTCAGGGATAAACGGTGGGTAATGCCTCCACCCCCCTAATGGAACAAGGGATTATGTCTACTCGACATAACAACAGCGTTGCACTTGTACTCGGTTTGTCATCGTATAACCAATCTGGGCGGTTGAGTTTCCTGAAACCCTTCCCCACCCATGTCATAATATACATCATAATAATAATCATGCGAAAGTAAATAATGCATCACTTGCATACCATTTATCTTTCGAAGTCCATGTCCCCAAGGCTCTCCCACCTCGTAGGATCCAGCAATCAATTAGCCGTTGCCACCTGTAAGTCGGTCCTCGACATACAATATAGAGTATCGTGCATAAATCCTCAACATATACGCATACATTTTAGAATAACATAACAATAATAAATTCATTTATTCGCCATGCACTTAGCATAACATTCATTTATTCAACATATAACTGTAATGGTATCCACGTACCCATCATTCGGTAATTTGCATATATGAGACATAATTAACACATGATACATATCTAAACATGACTACCGATCATACTACTAACATCACACACACATATATATATATCGGCAAAATAATAGAACCATATGTCCACAGTGTCGTCAAACCGACAAAGTCTCACAATCAAACAAATACAACATATAATAGTAGTTCAGGTAGTAATGTCAAAACGGGGTGTTACATACACGCACCCTTCAGGAAAATTCATCCTGAAGTTATGATCAAAATAACATGGGATAATCACGACGCATAGTCTCTGCGTCCTCCCAGGTAGCAGAACCTGGGCTATATCGGTCCCATTGGACCTTAACTTGGTCCACCAAACGGTGCTTTAACTGTTTAACCCTGCGGTCCAATATAAGTAATGGTTCGACCCTGATGGTTCCCTCGTCCGAAACCTATAGTTCCTTCCAATTTATTTTATGTGACTCATCAGCTACATAATGTCGTAAAAAAAATACATGAAAAACATTATGAGTTTTGTGCAAATGGGGTGGCAGCGCAAGACGATATGCGACGGGTCCAACCTTTTCTAAAATTTCAAGGGGTCCTATAAATCGTGGCGACAACTTTGTCCCTTTCCCAAACCTGATGGTACTTTTGCTAGGCCTGATGCGGATGAACACTGCATCACCAACCTTATAGCTTCGGTCAACCCTATGCGCATTGACATAACTATTCTGTCTATCTTGAGCTTCCTTTAACTGTTGTCTAATCTAAACAACCTGTTCTTCCATCTCCTGAATCAACTCAGGTCCTATAATTACTCGATCCTCTAACCTTTCCCAACTCAATGGTGTCCTGCATGGCCTTCCATATAATGCTTCATATGGAGGCATCCTAATTGAGCTATGGTAACTGTTGTTGTAAGCAAACTCTATCAAAGGTAAGTGCGTTTCCCAATGAGTCTGTTGATCCATGACATACATTCTCAGCATGTCCTCCATCACCTGATTCACTCTTTCTGTTTGCCCATCTGTCTCTGGATGGTAAGCAGTGCTTAGGTTCAACTGAGTACCCAACGTTGACTGCAAACTCGTCCAAAACCTGGATGTAAACCTGGAATCTCTATCCGATATAATCTTCTTGGGAAACCCATGGAGACGAACAACTTTGTTTATGAACACACGTGTTACATCCGTGACATCATAGGTCTCCTTAATTGGAATGAAGTGAGCAGTTTTGGTCAGTTTGTCAACGATGACCATAATGGCATCATGCCTATGAGAGGTAAGAGGCAATCCCACCATGAAGTCCATGGAGATAACCTCCCACTTCGACATAGGAATGTCATGCAGTTGTAAAAGTCCTGCCAGGTGGTGATGATCAGCTTTTACCTGCTGACACTCAAGGCACCTAGCGAAAAATTTGACCACGTCGCTTTTCATCCCTGCCCAAAAGAAGAGTTGCTTCATATCCGCATACATCTTCTTTACACTTGGATGTGCACAATACATTGCTCTATGGGCTTCCTTAAGGATCGTCTCTCTAATATCTCCCTCCTTAGGAATATACATCCTCCCTTGATACCGTAACAAACCATCGGCTTCCAACTCATAGCCTTCAAACTTTGGTCCCACCGGTTTCCCATTCTGGAGTGCCGCTGTGACCTTTAGGTACCAACTATCCCCGAGTAGTTGTCCTAATACTCTTTCTCTCAAATCGACCTTCAAAGGTATAAGGGAGAAAAGTCTTGGTTTTCTGCTTAAGGCATCGGCTACCACATTCTCCTTCCCTTTGATGTATGAAATCCCAAAATCATACTCGCTCATGAATTCACTCCATCTCCTTTGCCTAGCGTTTAGGTCTCTCTGAGTGAAGATATACCTTAAGCTTTGGTGATCAGATTTGAGTTCAAAGCTTCGTCCAACAAGGTAATGTCTCCAAAGTTTCAAAGCTAGCATCACCGCAACCAACTCTAGGTCATGGGTAGGGTAATTCTCTTCATGTTTTTTTATCTTTCTCGACGCATAAGCTATTACCCCACCTTCCTGCATCAACACTGCACCCGAGCCTTGCATTGATGCATCTGTGCAAACTGTGAATTCTTTCTCCATATCAGGCACTCGTAGAATTGGTGCACTCGTCAATAGTCTTTTCAGCTCGGCGAAAGTGACCTCGCATTCATCCGTCCATTCGTACTTGGTGCCTTTACGTTGTAGGGTAGTTAGGGGTTTTGCAATTTTTGAGAAACCCTCAACATACCTTCTATAATACCCAGCTAACCCCATGAAGCTTCTCACTTCATGCGCATTTCTTGGCACGTTCCAATCCATTATGGCCTTCACCTTTTCAGGGTCAACAGAAATTCCCTCACCGAAAATTATATGCCCTAGGTAATGGATCTCCTTCTGATAGAACGAACATTTGGACAACTTACCATACAACTGATGCTCCCTTAAGCATGACAACACTATCCGCAAGGGTTCCTCGTGTTCATTTTCATTCTTGGAGTAGATGAGGATGTCATCCAAGAAGACTTGCACAAACTGATCTAAGTACTTTCGAAACACGATATTCATGAGGCTCATGAATACAGCTGGGGCATTGGTCAAACCGAAAGGTACCACTACAAACTCATAGTGCCCGAACCTTATTTGAAAAGTAGTCTTAGGTATATCTCCTTCCTTAATCCGTAGCTGGTGGTAACCTGATCGTAAGTCGATCTTGGAGAACACTGTCGCCCCTTTCATTTGATCAAAGAGATCATCAATTCGAGGTATCGGGTATCTATTCTTCACGATGGCTCTATTCAAATCTCGGTAATCGATGCAAAGACGCAAGGAACCATCCTTCTTCTTCACAAAGATTACTGGCGCACCCCACGGTGAAATACTTGGTCTGATGAACCCTAGATCTAGCAGTTCCTTCAACTACATTTGTAACTCACAAAGTTCCAGGGCTGTCATTCTGTATGGTGTCTTCAATGTTGGCTCCGAACCAGGTTTTACCTCAATGGTAAAATCAAGTTCTCTCTTAGGAGGTAACCCAGGTAAATTCTTTGGAAAGACATCACTGAATTCGGCTAACACTGGGTATTCATCAAAGGAGGGTCCCTTCTCATTGTTTACCGCTTCAACAATGTACAACTGACATCCCTGTCGCATACATCGCTTTACGTTCATCGTTGATATGAAACGTAGGGACACCTTCCGTTTGACACCGTGGATCTCGATGGCCTCTCTGTTGTCATTAATGCAAAGAACTTTCTTTCCATAACAGTCCAAGAAAGCTCGATGTTTCTCAAGCCAATTCATACCTATGATGGGATCATAAGTTCCGAGGGTGGTGACATACACTTTGACTTGTGTAACACACACCCCGAGATCCACTACACACTTGTCGACACTAGGTCCTACTACTTGCTTTACCCCTGAAGCCATTTCGACTAAGCTGAAATCATCATGCTCGTAGGCTGCCAACCCACATTTGTCCAATGCATATGGAGAAACGAAACTATCTGTAGCACCAAGATCAAACAGTATTCTAAGCTTGACATTATTGACCGTACCTGATGATTCCACCACAGTGGATTGGTGCTCAGCCTGATGGTTGTGTACTACTGCCGATATCTTATGCCTACTACCCCCACTCCCCATTGGAGCCTTTCCTTCTCAATGCACTGTACCGGATCGTAATTCAAGACAGTCACGGTGGTAATGTGGACCTACACATCCCCAACAAGCAACCTGTAATGGAGTGGGAGAGATAACCTGTTCAGACCTTTGAGAGGGGTTCCTCCCCCTAGGACCCCTTCCCCTACCAGTTGATCCTATGAAATTCCTAACACCTTGGTGAGTCCCTGTGGCTGACTGGGGCACCGCCCTAGTTGCCAGTAATCTGTCTACCGCTGCAACTCTTGGTGTGCTCCTGTTCCCGTAGGGAGGTGACCTTGCATATCCTCCTCGAGGGTAGCTTCGAGGGGCCTTCCCTACAAACCCTGACTGCTAAGAGTTGGAATGACCTGATGGGATTTGCACCCAACATCTCCTCAGTGTAACAAGCACAATCTACTTCTTCGGCTACCGAAGTTGGTTTCCACATTCGTACCTGAGCCCTGATCTTGGTATTGAGCCCATACACGAAGCGCTCAACCTGGCGTTCGTCATTGTCCAAGTAAGGGACATACTTGACTAATTCCATGAACCTCTCTTCATACTCCTCCACAGATAGATGCCTTTGTACCAAGGCATGAAGAGCCCCTGCTTGTTCTTCTTGGTATGATGCGGGTAGGTACTTTTCTTTTAACTTTCCCACAAACAGTTCCCATGGAACCGTGTCTGGTGTGAGGTGTAGTTTCATTTCTTGTTTCCCCCACCAATTCAAAGCGCCCCCTTTCAGTTGAAATATGGCCATCTTGGACTTGGACGTGGAAGTGTACTCATGTAAGGTTAAGCACCTGGTCATCTCTTCCAACCAAGACTCTGCTCGTATCCCTGCTCGACCCCCTGAGAACTCTGGAAGCCTTATCTTTTGAAGCTCCCTTTTGATATCCTGATGCGGAGGTCTTGGTA
This sequence comes from Larix kaempferi, assembly GCA_027924585.1. NCBI lineage: Eukaryota > Viridiplantae > Streptophyta > Pinopsida > Pinales > Pinaceae > Larix > Larix kaempferi. The sequence continues at coordinate 18,663,844 of BSBM01000469.1, forward strand.
CCGTGTTCACTTCTACCACAGGAACTTCCTCCCTTAGTGGAGGGGCCTCCACTTCTACCTCCAAGGTAACACTTCCTCTCTGTACTAGTCCCCTGAGTGTTTCGTTCATTACTTCCAGCGAGCGCAATATGAGGATGGTGCCGACACATTCGACTCAGGTAATGCCGTCGCCTGACCTCGCCCCCGACCTGCTTGCGTTCTTACCATGTTTATCCCTGTAACATGGAATAATAGGATAATTAGCATATGATGACATCATGACTAATTTACCATCAAACTCAATAGTTAATTCAAAAGTGCATCATGACTAATTTACGAGCGTTTTTACTCTAAGAGCTATAGTTCAGGACGTTTCGATCAGGCCATCTTGAGGCCACCCGATACTAGATATATTGCAGTAGTTCTACGTAGGTTTAGGTATTGGATTCCACACAATCCTCATCGAGTCGCCATCAACTCTTCAAGATATTCAATTAATGTTTATTGTCTCGTTCTCATTAATAATTAATAATTAATAATTTTATAATTTGATAATAGAATAACCTAAGTTTTAAGCCTAGAGTCGTGTTTATCAAACATTTTGGTCATGGGGTAAAATCACTGTCCTAGCGATCAGCTTGTCACGCTGGTCTCCATGGTGTCTCGTTTTTGAAATTCCGGGTCCGTCTTGCCCCTTCAATTATATGTCGAAGTTTCGGCGAAGAACTTTTTACCGAAAACGAAAACTAACATTACATCTTATAATGTTTAATCAATTATAAATATAGATTTATTACTAGTTATTAGTTAATTATTACTATAATTAAACATTATCGTAATTAATATTTAAAATTATAATGTTCAACCATTATTATAATCAACCTTGCAATTATTTAAATCTTTAAACCTTAATATAATTAAATCATTATCATAATTACCCAGTCATATTAATAAACCATTATTATAATGATTAATTAAACAATATAATGATTAACTTTATTATAATTTTGCAATTGATTGATATTCATTAATTAACATTCATTAATCATTCATACTAATCATATTATAATTTTTTTCCTTATATATACATTCTAAAATATATATAAAAAAACAATGGTGAAATAAATAAAATCTAACTCTAAAACCATGCGGAAGCCTTGCATGGGGACCAGGCCTCCTCCTCCAAGCAACCCACCGCCTGTTAATAAAATAGTATTATATATTTTTTTTAAATGGAGGTTAAACCCTAGCCGCTTTCATTTTACGGATTTCTTTTGTGAGCTCTGCTCTGCTCCTCCCATGGCCAGCGAGACTCCAACGCTGGGGACGAGCTCTGCAACTCTCCATGGGAGCTCTACAACGCGACGGAGGAAACTTGCAGCTAACCCATTGAGGTAAAACGATTTGAAGGGTTGTTGTTTTTTGTGCGTATTTATCAATTTATATACTCATTTTTTTTCTTCTTCTCTTGGTCGGCTGCATGCCTTTGTGGACTGCTGGCCGTGTTCCTTGGTTGCGCGGGCTGTACCTTGGCTGTTGGCCATGGCCGCAAGCCTAATTTCTTTTTCCTTTTGCGGTTCATTGTTTTTTTTTAATTTACAAAAATATATATTATTATTTTTCTGTTGCCTCTAACAGGTCGACCACTCATGGCTGTAGCAGCTCCGCTGCTGGCCGACCGCACCCAGGCTACCATGGCCGGCTGCTCATGGCCGCAGTCATCACGCTGTTCGGCCAACCCCATATTTTGCTCAGTTAAGAGAGAGATTTACAAACAATTCCCGTAGATTGATTTACTTATCAATAAGGGTTCTCTTTTTTTTTACCATTGTAATTTTTTTGTACATAATGTATATTATTTTTTTTTAACCGACCGAAGTATGCACATGCCCTGGCCCACGGCCGCGTGCTGACCATGGCCACACTGGGTTGCGCCCAGCCGCACCGACCAAGCAGCTGACCAAGGGTCGCGCTCAAGCCGTGTTGGCCGGCTAGGCTACGCCTAGACCACGCCGGCTACTGGCCCATGGCCACCAGCTGCTGGCCCATGGTCGGCCACAGCCATACCTCGGGCCAGAAAAGAATAGTATAAAAAGAAAAAAGAAAAAAAACCAATGTTATATTTTTTTTGTATATATATATTTTTTTCATACATTTTTCTTATATATAAATTTTTGAATTAATAAATTTATTTCTTTAAGCCTTTGTATTTTATACAGTTAATATATATATATATAGTGTATTTCTTTTGTTTTAAATCAAAACTGTACTTCTGTTTTTTTTTCATCGTTTTAATAATATAAAATTTGTTTATATTTTGCATATATGTATATATTTTAGGGCTTTGTTCTATAATTTTTATTTTTTTTATATAGTGTAAAAAAAATAAAATTCTTTTATAATATTACAGTACTTATTTTCATTTTAATAATATATATATTTTTTCTATTTTAAATTTTTTTGTTTTTTTATATATATGGATATATATAAAAAATAGTTGATATATGCTCCCTTTTTTTTTAAATTTAATTTAAATTGAACATAGAAGATTTTTTTTTTCATATATATAATTTTTGTTTATATATATATAAAGAATTATTTTATTTAATTTTTCTAAAAATCTTCTTGTTATATATATATAGATGTAGTTTACCCTCATCCAATTTTTATTTATTTATTATTATTATATATATATAAAACCCTACTTTGTTCCATTCCGACATTTGTTCCATTTTTTTTATGTTTATTATATATGTACATATTTCTTATTACAATTGCAACAATAAGATAATATGAGTATTAATAGGAATCCTTATGACATTTATTGTATTTCTACCATCATTTTTTTACCGATAGGTTTTCACTAACTTTTAACTATTTTTTCCATTTGCCTTGCAGGTCTAAAGCTTCTGCTACCATAAATAACTTGCAGTAATTACTTGCATAGAAGTTGTAGTTAGCCCTCTGGTTCCAGATTTGGAACCATGGCTCTGATACCATATGTAGAACCCCAACTTGGGTCTCCTTTAACTCTTAATAAAGTTAGATATTTCACTTCTTGTCAAAATTTCTGTTTCTATTTCTGTTATGTTGATGTTCTTGTTTCTGTTCTCATTTCTAGTTTTGGCTATAAAAATATAGCATTTACATTTATAGATTTGAACAATATAATTATTGTTTTGTCTTTTCTAACCATTTATTGTTTGTGCAGGAGTAGTAGATATAATAACAGCATATAAACTTTTGTAATGAAATTTTTACATAATTTGACAAGGTAGAAATGATAAAATATACCTGTTGGAAAATACCTGTAGATAGCTAGTAGATCCACCCTTTAGGCTGTTCCCGTTTGCTGTATGCCTTTGCTGACTCCCTTTGCTTTTCCTGCAACCAAAACCTTCCCCAAAGCTATGAAACTCAACCAACCCAAAACAGTTTTGCCACCAACACCTTCCCCAAAGCTCTGAAACTCAACCAACCCAAACAGTTTTGCCACCCTGCCAACTGGTGAGGTCTCGCCAACCACCTAGCTCCAAAAGTACCCCTTTGGACCCCCGAGCCCAAACCAAGTACAAGCCAACCTGCTCTCCCTTCTGAATTATCTCCAGCAAAAAACCCCCTTTCAGCTCTGCTCTGAAATCCTATGTCTGCTCTCCCAACTTCTCCCCAAAATCACTAAGGTAAAATGATCATGCTCCCCTTTCTTCCCTTCACTTCTCCCTTTATCCTATGTTTGTCGACTCTTCTTCCCCTCCATTAATGCCTTATCCTAAACATATATGCATCAACCCCCCATGTCAGTCCTCGAGCCCTCAACTTGGACTCTTATTAATCATTAATAATATATTCATGGACTTTGTAACTCAAATTTATCAATTAAAAACTAATAAATCATTGTTCCTAATCAACATCCAATTACTCATATTAATCACTTAATTAGTTACTTAATACTAATTGTCAGTTGATTAATTAATAATAACCTAATAATCTAATTAATGATTTTAACATACTTCCATTATGTTAATTACCCTCTAATTTTACATTCAACTAATTTAATTTATTAATTACCAATAATAATCGTGTGTTCTAATTAATCTTAAGCATGATCCTTATAAAACTAATGGTTTATAACTAATTCTTATCCATACTTCTTAATTAATTATCTAACCTTGCAATTAGTATTTACATATCAAATTAATACTACTTAATTTTACATTACAATAATCATTTAACCATTTTAACCCATAGTTTTTACTAAACAACTCATTAGTGTTCAATTAATCATTACTAACCAAGTTGCATTATTTACTACCTAATTTAACCGTAACTTGTTTATTAATTAGCAATAATTAATCATTAATGTACAATAATTAACATTAATCTACATTGTTAGCCTTAATCATCATTATTATCATTGATCAACAATAGTTAATTACTAAACGACAATAATTAACATCATTATTCAACAATATTTTACACAATTTATAAATATGTAAGCGAGTTATGTAAGCGTAGCTACTGCTTACATACCTCGCATAAGTACACTAACAATAATAATTCACACACTCCGATCATAATCACGAAACTTATTGTTTACTAACACATGTTTTAACATAATTTGCAAGGTACAATCCTTTAACTAACTGAAATCTTATTAGTTACGACAATTCATACCTTTCTGAGTTACGACACATACTCAATCAAGGGTTTTACACACCTACGATTAGATCTTGTTTTCACCCCTACTTCACGCTACACCTATCTACCTACATTATCACTAACTTCCACATCCTATCCTGTCCTCTACTGGACTACCCTAAAATGTCAAGTTATGACCGGTTCCAGCTAGAACCCGTAAGCGGAAGTGTCGACTACATCGACCAAGCTTCCCCAACAGGCAACCACCAGTCATCATCACACACCTTGGGGATCGCGTCGTAGCACAACCCTCCCATGACTCTGGGTTTCGGGGATAAACGATGGGTAATGCCTCCACCCCCCTAAGGGAACAAGGGACTATGTCTACTCGACATAACAACAACGTTGCACTTGTACTCGGTTTGTCATCGTATAACCAATCTGGGTGGTTGAGTTTCCTAAAACCCTTCCCCACCCATGTCATAATATACATCATAATAATAATCATGCAAAAATAAATAATGCATCACTTGCATACCATTTATCTTTCGAAGTCCATGTCCCCGAGGCTCTCCCACCTCGCAGGATCTAGCAATCACTTAGCCGTTTCCACCTGTAAGTCAATCCTCAACATACAATATAGAGTATCGTGCATAAATACTCAACATATACGCATACATTTTAGAATAACATAACAATAATAAACTCATTTATTCGCCATGCACCTGGCATAACATTCATTTATTCAACATATAACTGTAATGGTATCCACGTACCCATCATTCGGTAATTTGCATATATGAGACATAATTAACACATGATACATATCTAAACATGACTACCGATCATACTACTAACATCACACACACATATATATATATCAGCAAAATAATAGAACCATATGTCCACAGTGTCGTCAAACCGACGAAGTCTCACAATCAAACAAATACAACATATAATAGTAGTTCAGGTAGTAATGTCAAAACGGGGTGTTACAAGGCAGTATTTTGGAAGAGGCATTGATGCCTCGGGTGATGAATGAATCATGAACCAAAAATCTATCAAGACAGGCCGTGATATAACCAGGGCCTATCCTTTTGTTGGACCAGCTGAAATTTCCACTTGCAGGCTTGATATCTAGGAGCCCCCAGCCCAGAATGATATCCTCAACCCATTTTCGAGCTTGATCTCTAACTAGGGAGCCCCCCTTCTTTTCTTCAACTGCCAGGGTTACATTTAAATCCCCTGCTATAATCAAATTAACTGGATTGTGCAGGCTTAGATAGGATTCAAGGGAATCCCAACAATCTTTTTTTTCAGAAAATAGATTAGGAACATATAAATTGAGAAGACTTACATGTTGGCCGGATTCTTTGTGGATGAACTTGGTGAAGAGCCAATGCAAATTTCCTTCTTCTTGCAGGAGATCGAACTTATTGGAGTCCCAAAAGGTAGCAATCCCTCCTGAGGCTCCTCAAGCGCTAATGGCTCTTCCTGGACCTTTTTTCCAAAATGCATTTCCAGCTTGGAGGAGGATGGAGTCCTCCATTTTCGTCTCCTGGATGAGAAGCATGTCAGGCTTATTGATTCTAGTCATATCTTTCAGAGCTTCTTCCTTCATCGGGGTGCCTAGACCTCTGCAGTTCCAGGAGACGTATCGCATTATAAACTTGGCTGGGAGGGGTTGGCCCCTTTAGAGGCCTGGCCTTGCTTGGATCTGGTGTTCATCATGCCTTTCAAGGTTTTCTGGGATCCTTGAAGGACATCGGCATAGGTTTTCTCTTCTCTCTGTTTTTTCTTAGATTTCCGGCCTCTTGGAATTTTGATAGGCGTTGCATGTGAGCTGCTTGATTCCGTGGCTCCTCCTTCTGAATCTCCTCCTGGATCCGATTCTAAATTGGAAGGATCTTCCTCCGTGTCTTTGGATTTAGCTGGAGTTTATGGCTCTTTTTCCTGAGGGACTTCGGATGCAAGAATGGAAGGTGGCTCTGTTTCTTGATGGACTTCGACGGCTTGAATGGATGGAATCTCTCCCGGATCTAGTGTATTTTCCGCTTGAGGATCAGCCGTAGCACCGTTTACCTCCGAGGGATATTTTGGGGGTGGATCTTCTAAGACGGCTTCTTTTGCTGCTTCTTTTGGATCGTCGATTAAGATCGGAGGAGGATCTTGCTTCTGCGCAGGACCCGTGGTCTTTTTCTCTTGAGACTTTGGAGCTGCTTTCCCTTTTTTTTGGACCTTCTGCCAACCTTCTCCCTCTTCCACGGGTTGTGCTTTTGGACAATTTCTTTGGAAATGGCCATGCTCATGGCAATGTCTGCATTTAAATGGTAGCTGCTCGTAGTCCAACTTTTGGAAATGATGCCAAGATCCGATTGTGAGTTTGACCGCTTCAAGTAGCCCGGCTTCTAGATCGACCTCAACACAGATCCTTGCACACGAGTATTGTCCTTTGTGATCTGCTTTGTCAATGAAGTGTCCAAGAGCATTCTCGATTTTCTCCAGGAATTGGATGTTCCAACAATGTACCGGAATATTTGGGAGACGCACCCATACAGGGACCTCCTTCGGCACGTCTATAGATGGATTGAAATCCGGGGATCACCTATTAAGGTATAGACCCTAGGTTCCCATGAAGTATGGACCACTTATGAAGATGAGATCTCGGTCCTCCTTCAAAATAAACTCAAAGACAAAGAAACCCCTGCCGACGGGATAGCAAGTCACACTATGCTTCAGCTGAGGCCTCCAATTACGCTAAATCCAATCATCTGTGGTTCTGGCTGAGGGCCAAAGCCCCATGAACTGACCAACCAAACCACGCTCAGCCAATGTCAGAGCAATCTTGATTCTTCTAGCAATGTTATTTCAGGGATTGCTTCCAATTTTTTAACGAACTTCAGGACTGAAGGTGCCACCGGTTTCTTCCCGGAAGGCACAAGGAGCCTTCAAAAGACTTCCTCAGCAGAGATCAAAGGAGAGGGAGGGAGATCCCCTCCCCCTGGAGCGGCCATGAAGGCTACGGCCTAAGGAGGCCGAAAACCTAAGACGAAGAGCTCTCCTCACGAAATCTCCAGCGCGCGGCAGTTGTCTTTGTTATTGAAAAAGATCTCAAACTTCAATTGTTATCTTTTGGAAAGATGTCTGATTTGATTAACACTCGTTGACATGTATGTCTACATCTTCTTTGCCACCTTTTTCTTCTTTTACTTCTCCAAAACTTGAATCAACACACAAGGTTGATCCAACTTCATAAGGTCAATTGGTAGGAAGTCTTATGTACTTGACCCATATCTGGTCAGACATCTCCCTTGTTGGTTTGGTCTCTCCGTTCATGCAAGATCTTCATGAGATTTATTGGAAGGAAATAAAGCACATGATTCACTACATTTAGGTTACTTATTAATTTGGCATCGAAGATATTAAAGGGAGTTCCCCTTCCTTTGTGGGATTTACAAATTTAGATTGTGCATGTGATGTTGATGATTGGAAGTCTACTTCTAATTACTCTTTAAATCTTGGTTCGGGGCATGTCACTTTGTCCAACAAAAAACAACATATTATTTATCTTTCTGTTATAGGCAGAGAGCTGAACAACTGTTAATATCAATCAAGAAGTTTTTTGGATTCAATAGTTACTGAAAAAATTTAGTATTCCCAAGGCCATGTACAACTCTTTAGTGTAACATTTAGAATGTCGTTCACATTGCAAACAATCTAATTAAACACCAACACACCAAACACATTGAGGTTTGTATGCACTACATATGCCAACTTCCCCATGATCAAGTCTTTCACTTTAAAAAGATCAAGTCACAAATATTTTGACCAAGCCGCTTACTTTAGCCAAGTTCTTTCATCTTGAATCCCTACTGGGGTGAATAAAGTTGTCTTTATGGGCAAACATCATGTAATTCTTCCTTCCTCCCCCTAACTCCAAGTCAATCTTATAAGGAGATGTTGGTGCACATTATGTGTACACATTAATATTAATATATGCACAATAGATATCTTTGTAATTATCAAAAATAAAATATTGGAGTATCAAGATAAGGTTGACTTCTCTTCACTTATCTTGATTTTACCATGCATTAATGCATCTCAAGTTACAATAAACTTCACTTGGAGCATCCATCTATTTTAAGCATAGCTAGTTGAGTTGTGGCTTATTGAATTACTAGCAATTAACATGCATTGACATTTGCTTATAAAAATGACCTAGGTACTCATTGTACGTAGTCAATTGAGTTGAGAAATAATTGAGCTTTCTCGTTTGCTCCATGAATGCTTTCCTTTTGTGGGGTGTACTACATAATATCATGTCATGTCATTTGTGAGTTAGTTGTGTAACTAAGATCCTATGAGCATATGCAATTTCAAAAAAATTATATATTTTTAAGTCCTAGGACTTTGTGTGATAAGCTAATAACATCAATGTAAATATATATACAACTACATAAAATATCATCAACAAATGAAACGTCATTGTTGACCATATGCCATCTTATTTTGGAGTTTTAGGTGCAATCCATTTAACTTCAATCAACAAGTGGCTATGACAACTCACTATCCAATAATTATGATTCATTTACCAACATTATTCCAAGCTCTTTGAAATGTGACATTGGAACTTCACAAAGAAGAAGATTGTCCAATCTTCTTCATAATGACCATTAACAAATCTTCAAATTTAACTTGAAGCCGCAACTTAGGAACTTGTTACTGAATGTGTCACTACCATTTGTCACCCCCCATCTCCATTACTCATGCCAATAAATCTATTCCTTCCTAAGCAAATATTAGTATGCTTTCTTACAAGGAAAAACTCATGAGCAAACCCCAAGGCACTTCCCCCATTTCACAAAGAATACCTAACCTAAACTTGGTTACAGTAATTACAATATTTGACCAAGTAGAGACATGAAATGGGGCACACAACAAAGGCAACAAGCCTTGAAGAATATCTAATGCAAAACTAGTGACACTAATTACAATGTTTGACCCAATAAAGACATCAAATCGAACACACAACAAAGGCAACGATCCTTCGAGGACAACCGCAAAAACCCATGCATGAAGTGCAAAGCACTCCCAACATTTAGGCTAGCTCACCAAGGTTAAAGACTAGTGTGATTATATTTTCACTTAGTAAATAACACAGCCAATATAGTTTGTTAAGAAATTATGAAAGCCCTTGCAAGGTAGGTTATGCATCTTAAATAAGTTCTTTAATTTTAATATATATATTTTTAATCTTGGCATGTCATTGATTTAAGCAAATTCTTTAATTTTAATATATATATATATATTTAATACAAAATTATGAAAACCTTTACAATGTAGGCTATCTATCCTATATAAGTTCCTCAATTTTAATATATATATTTTAAATCATGGCATGTTAATGATGTAAGCAAACTCTTTACTATATCATGGCATGTTATTGATGTAAGCAAATTATTCTTTTTTTCTATATGAAATACTTTCCTCTTGAAAAATTAACTAATTAAATAACTGATTAAATTGCTTAAATTCTATTGAATGTTGAAAGGTTTGAAAGCTTTTTGCACCAAGAGGAGCGAGGTGCTGTACAACCCAGTATGTAGGAGATGTTGTAATGTAACATAACGTTACTTATGTCGACGCATAAACAAAAAATTATGAAGTAATTAAAAAACATCCATATCGGCTCATAAAATAAAAAAATTATAAAAAGTAATTAAAACAATACATGTATGTCTATAAAATAGAAAATTAAAACTTAAACATGGATCTATCAAGCAAGAGAGGAATAAAATTTCTTAAGTTTAAGATAATAAAAAAAAACTACACCTCAAGAAATTAGATCCCTCTCAATGCTCGGTGCTTGAAAGATCCGATTTAAGATGGATCTATGCCGGTTAGAATAAAAAACTGTATTTATGGTATTGTTAATATAAAAACTATTGATTTTTTTTGCTACATTGAAGGCCTTTTAAAATAAAAGATAATAGAAAAGATGTTGATTCCTTTTTGGCACCATTCTATCTTTCAATTCAAATTCCAAATAAAGGCATCATGCTTTTGAATCACCATTTTTATTTTCTCATCCTTCCAAGAAATTGCCTTTAGATTTTGCCCTTTGGTCAAATGGTTTTTTTTGTTATTCATGCATAGGAATGTTTTGTTACTCATGCACAGGCACATTTGAGATATCCCAAATTGCCTTTACATTTTGCTCTTTGGTCAAATGGTTTTTTTTGTTATGCTTTTGTTGTTCATGCATAGGAATGTTTTGTTACTCATGCACAAATGGTTTTTTTTGTTATGCTTTTGTTATTCATGCATAGGAATGTTTTGTTACTCATGCACAGGCACATTTGAGATATCCCATATTTATTGCATCTCAAGTTTTATTTCGAGATTTTTGACTTCCTCATTTTGTTTAGAGGTTTTCGTTTTACTCAAATTACATCATATATTATTTTGTTAATATATAATATAAATTTACATAATAATTTTGATGATATGTCTCTATTATGTAAATTAATGATGGTTTTTAGGTTATCACTACTATAAATGCTTCTAGTATTAAGGCTCAAAACATTTTTTCTTTATTAATTGTTGGTACTATTTTCTATTTTGTGTCATGTATTAGAAGTGTAGCATATTTATAGTGTGTTATGAAGATCACCTCCATATAAAGTTTTGGAGTTTTCCGTATTGAAAGCTACTAAATATATGTTCGAGGTCATGTGATATTCATTGCACATTTCTCTTGTTCCATTGTATTCCACATTAAACTTGCGGAGTAAGGCCTTTATTGTTGTGAAGTAAATATCATGGATAGCATGGAATCATTAGATGATTTCTTTGTTTGTAAGATATAAAAGAAAACACTCTGCACTGAAACCTGTAGAGAGAGCGTCCTACTTTGAAATGTAGAAAAAAATTGCTTCCTAAACTAAGAGATAACTCCACAAAATTTCATATTGTGCTGCTTTCCATGATATGGGTTCAAATGGAACACTGCAACAGAATGCAACAAACGAAATTAAAATTCAAACCTCTGTAAGCCAAACATGACAAGATTCCGCCCTTGCCAGGAACTCTATGCTTGCAGGCCAGATAGCTCTATGCTTGCAGGCTAATACAACATTCATAACCATATAGAATTGCCCATAATAATAATCTTCAGAATGAATGCATACCGAATTTTGAAGTGCCTTCTTCAAAGTCTTTTTTAAGCTTTGCATAACCCTTGACTCTTCACTGCCTCCTCTGTTCTCTATTCTTTTTAACACCAAGCATAGCCAAGTAAGGTCTTCATCAGCAGCATCCAAGGGTCCCATACAAATGCCTTCAGGCCATGATAGAAGAACCTGGCTCCTTACAGATGCAACCAATCCCAGATCTATTCAAATATAACCCTTCATCGCAATCTTCCAGGCCATAGATGTAGCCCTTAAAAGAATCTCTTATGCATAATTTCTTAGTTCTATTGAAACATGTATGAACAAATACAAAAGCCTAATTGAAATTCTTCCTCGAAAGAACTTTGGCATAACTTTATTCTTCCACTGTACAGAAAATACTGAAACAGATCATTACAATGTGGCTTAAGCCATTCACATTCGGTGCAAGTTGAGAATAACTATATAGTCAGTTGTTACATCATAGAAAACTGGAGCTAAAGCCAAATAGTCCCCCAATGTTTTACTGGGCAGTTGCATGACAATTGTGACTCTTTTAGAAGATGATCAATAATCTGAAATGCAAAAGAACTACCTGATGGTTTGAACTCCCTGCATAAATTTTCTGCAGAGTTAAAAGATCCAATAAACCCTCGCAGTTATAAATAAAGAAAAAAATTTAGGATCCCCTATTTTCAAAAGAATCTGGATAATGCACATTTATAAGGTATGTGATTATTGATTGCCCACTGAAGCATCCCACGTGCTTAGAAGATAAAAACTCCATCCCAACTCGACCAATCCATGAAGTACATTGATGTTAGCAACAAGAGAGACCAGAATATGACCCTAGAACACACGCATCAAGTTTTTTTCTTTGTTCATGGTTTTTTATGCCTGATTAGAGGAGTTTTCTTTCTGATTCCCTTCCACTTGCAATTTGCTTGGCTATACTTTACTTTACCTTCTGCCTAAAGTTTGTTACTTTTGCGCTTGGACCCCCTTTAAAATCTGACGATTCTTTGTTTCCTTTTCCTTTATAATATGGCAATTCTTTGTTTCCTTTTCCAGTGGAAACCCAATCTTTATGGTCAACTGGTTTCTTTCCAGGGAGAGATGATTTGTTGCTTAGAGCTTCTCGTTTACTCTGGTGTGCTCTGCGTACAGCCTGTTGGATTTGTTGCTCGTGCTTTTGTAAAATGTCATCAATATTGGCAGATGGGTACAGAAGAGGTCCTGAGCAATGAATTCTCTGCCCTTGACGATGAGATCCCTGCCAATCCTGACCAAGTCAGTATTTTAACACCAAAATTTAAGCTTAAACTGCAATCAACAAATACACTAAAATCTTAAAGATCAACCTTTCAAACCAAGTAAAAAAATCCTCACCATAGCAGGTTCTTTAGTGGCAAGTCTTTCATTACTTTTGCGATCTACTCCATGTGTATCCTGAAGTTGAACACCATCTACATATTTCAATGCTTTCGGTCTTTGCAATTGAGCTGATTTTTGCATTGCTGAAGAAACTGGAACGCTTGAATATTCATGCATGCCAATCTCCACACCATCAAATGTGTCATCCTGGATCTGTTGCAACAAATTACTCAAACCGTTGTGTGTGTCTCTAGTATCACAGTTTCTTCCTACTGCCAGCCTTGAGAGATTTGACAAATCAGCTACACGATTTTGTCCATAGATTCTCTCTGATTTCGAGTCAGGAACTATCAAACCCTTAGATGGTTGCAAGGATGATCGATCAGGAAGATCCTCTGGATGATCCTTCTTTGGCTTCTTTCCAGATGTTGGACCACTTACATATGCGTATGACAATGGGCCAGAATGAGCAGCCCCACGAGTTACATCATATGCACATGCAACACCAGTTGTTTCATAAGAATGATGGACAGGCCTTGGAGGATCAATATGCAATCCAGCAGTGTAATCTTCCTGCTTAGTAATTGATTTTTCAGTCCTAAAATTTGAAGCTGCATGAGAAGTCAAGTGCTGCTTCTGCAGATAAAATGATTCAATCTGAGAAGAAGCTCTATGTATATTTTATGTAGAGATTAAAAAATATAGAACAGTTACAACCATGCAAAACCATCTGGCATCTGAAAATCAGTTAGGATGGACATAAACCAAGCACACTAAAAGTTATACTACCATATTATGATTCATTTTTTGTGTTCAATTTCAGTCTCCTCCACAACATTGTACTTTTTTCTTAGTATTTATTGATGGCATTCCTTGTACGGTTGTATCCCATATCCTCTAACATTGCACTGTCATTTCCAATGTTGAAATAGTAGAGAAACTGTACCTGAGTTAATGCCACTAATTCAGCACCTTCATTTGGTGTTGGGCCTGCTCTAGATAGTCGGGATGCTCTCCTTGCTGCCTCAGATCCATGAGCTCTTACTCCTGCATCTCTTTTCCTAGTAAAAATGACAACTGTGAGTTCCCCATCAAGAATACATAACATTGATATATATGTCTGCAAAAAAATTAAAAACTAAACACCTGAGAACTTTAATGTCACTATATCATTTATTTTGATGTGAGCTTGGATTTTCAACATCATTTCTTGTTATATGAATCAATGCCACTGACTTCTAGAAGCAATTATATTTGCTTAAAACTTTCTGCTGTCAACAATTGGTAATCAACAGAACTTGATTCATGCTTTGAATTCTTTGGCAAGGGTTAAATTTGATTTATGCACAAGTTGCAGGTGACAAATTATCATGAAAATTGATGAATTTATATAGGAATGTAGATGGCTATGAGCAAAATGAAGAGATGGAATAACACAGCAAAGCGAGGAATCTTTCAGTTACACTTAATGGGGGTCTGGAATGTATTACAATAGTAACTGGAGATAGAATAAAGATGGAACACAACACCATGTAAACTTTTCTGGAGGGACTAAAAATAGCAGTGAAATAATGTTATGGAGTTATGTCTTCTCCTTATGCTATCCCTAGTACCAAAATAATGTCAATATGTTATAGAAAAACTTCATCAACTAAGAGGCTTATGGCAGTAGAAGGTATTTGGACATGTACATCAGATTTTCATGTAGAAAACTCGAGTAAATATGCTGTAAACCTAGTATCTTGTCAAGGCAAAAAATGGAAAACATAGAAAAATAAAAAAAATTGGCTATAGTAATTGGAACATAATAGCATTCTGGTTGAAATGCAATCCAATAAGATCCACAAGACAGCAGGCAACCAATCCTGATGTTAAAGAGACCTAACAATCAGTTTGCTTCCAAGTGTTGCATATTTTTCTGTAAATAGTACCACGTCACATCAGTAATACTGTTAAAAACCTCCTTAGTGTCAGGTGTCATAAACATAAATCCCACTCACCATAAAAAGAAATTCCCATCAAGATAAGAAATGGGTCAAAATTAGCAAAGAACATATGTTTCATGTAAAAGTTCTCGTGAGAGTTAACATGATTCATGATAGATTCTCTAAAGGTAGATACCAACTGTCTGGAAGCAACGGGAAGAAATAATAGTACCTACTGAAATTTTCTCATAATGCTTTCCAAAAAAAATTGTAATGAACATAATATATATAACATCAAATAAATAAGAAATAAATGAAAGGACACATCTTAACTAAGAAACATGACCGATAACGTCAATATGTATAAGTATACCATCCCATGGCATTGTAAATATATCATCTATTCTTATTCAATTATATTTATTACTTGTCCTATATGGATTTCTGTCTATTGTCCTTATGTTGGATATTTGTTAGTAAATGAACCATTGTTCATTTCATTGGTACCAGAGCTATGTTTCTGATCTGGCCCTAGGCCACATTTCTTATCAGATCTTGTCTGATCTGGGCCCTGGCCTTTGGTCACTCATCTTATCAGAGTTTCTGTAATCTCTAGTTCCTTGACCAAAAACTCGGCCCTTGGCCACTTACAGTTCAGAGATTCTAGTTAAGATTAAAATTTAACCCCAAAAAACATTAATCAGCTACAAATTTGAAGAACAGTTCTGTTATCACACCATAGTAGCTGGGCTACTATTCTTGCTGAGCAGATATCTGCACTTTCCAGAGCTTTGCTTTTACAGAGATCAGCTATAATGAGCAGCATTATTTGAGGTCACTCACAGATCAGAGCAGTATATGTTAGACATTGAGTAGACCTTGTGTCAAGGCTGAGGCTTGAGAGCTTAGATTTGATGACTGATGTGACCTTTTGTTCCATACAGTTTCAGTTCAGTGCCTAGAGTTCCGAATGTTATTATTGCAGCAGTGTTTCAGTTGGTTATGGATGATGATTATTGGCATGACATGATGTGACCTATGGACTTGTAATTGTAATCATGGATTATTATCTTGTTGTTTTAGTCATCTTCATAGCATTGACTTGGTATATGATTCATGAGGTGGCAATACTATCTAAATAAATAAAATGAATATCTTGGATGATCTTATAAAATATAAAATTGGATGCATTACTTGCACTCTAAGGTTTTCTGACAATACTTATTGGTTTCTGTTATCACACATATAGTAGCCGAGCTACCATACATTCTTTTTCAGATTCCAGCGCATTATTCAGACAGTTCCTTTGCATTTGAGATGCTGAGATGAGCATCTATTATGGATCATTGTCAGATTATGGACAGCAGATATATTCTCCATGCCATGACTGAGTTTCAGAACACTCAGAGAGAGGACTAAGGTAGCCATTTAGCCATTTATACAGCGCAGTCAGTAGTGCCCAGAGTTACAGCAGCAGTTTCAGAGGACAGATTTTGGTTCAGATGATTAGCATTCAGGTATATGACTCAGCAAGTATATTTTGGTGTTATGGTTATATTGCTTTTATATCCATTTTCATAGCATGTCTTAGCATTTAGTATCATGATCTGGCGATCATATAGATATGTGGACCTGGTTGTACTTTATATATATATATATATCATATTGTCCCTACTCAGATTTAGAAGTTCTTGACCTATACTCATCGGTTTTACCCTCCCTAGGGAGATTAGAGGTGATCATTCCCACCATACTTTGGCTTGCTAGTGTTGGTCTCATTATTCATTGACTTCATCCATCCATTACCTACCCAGTTTGTTCATTACCTTGACTTACTATTTGACTAGTGGCATGGAGGACCTTCCCCCATTGTAGCCTCTGTATTGGATAAGCTTCCCTGTTTATTGTGTCTCGGCTCTGAGTTGGTGACAAAACTTGCTTTGGTAAGTTGGATTGTAGGCCTAAATCATTCTAGTCGGTTGCCCCGATGTCTGGCACTGGTCGAAGTCCCCCTAGTCACTAAAGATGTTGTTGGCTAAATTTGAAACGGATAGTACTGCCATGAATGCAAATGAAATATTGTGAAAAGCCAAATGAACCTGGCAAAGAAATATCAAATGTTATATCTATTGAGAAAAAGCCAAATAAACCTGGCAAAGAAATATCAAATGTTATATCTTTTGTGAAATGCAAAATACCTAGGTAAACAAGTTGTCTGTGACACACCTAGAAGTGCTCAGGTAAACAAGTGCCTTAAAAACACACCTGCAGCAAGAAGCCTAAAATAAATGTAAATCTATGCAATGTGTTTATAAACACACATAGATCAAAGGCTATGGAAACTCAAGGCCCAAAAAGCAATGGAACTTAAATTCAATATCAAAAAGATTGCTGGCCTTCTTTGTATTATGGATTGTGCGCATCTGCTAAGGTGAATAAACACTCTTTGAACAACTTACCCATTTGCGAGACACCGACATTCCTTGTGTTATTGCTTGTCCATTATATGCTATGGTGTGTATTCCCTTTCCATATCCAAAGTGTCATAGTGTTGAATCAGTAAGTCATCCCTTAGCCTAGCCCCTTTATTTCTAAGCCTTTACCCTTCACTAGCAAATTGATCACAACTATGAAGAGAGTATGGTTTTGAAAGTCTAGTCTGAGTAATAATAATAATTAATGACCTTATATATTTGGATTTAGATCGCCAGTAATGATTGCTACTTGTTATAATTGCTATATGAATGGATTGTAAAGCATGTTTTAACCTTTGACACCTTGCGGCAGCTTGATGACAGTTTGAGTCATATTTTGGTCATGTTGACTTGGTCAAACCTCAGTTTGACCAGAAGTCAACCACAGGACATGAGGTGGCAGACCTCAGAAGTTACAGATAGATGATATATGGTCTGGTACAGGTCACCATGGTGGGCTTATGCAGTGGTTTCAGACTTATGATGATTTGTGCTTTTCAGCACTTTTACAGATCATTATTATTTGGTCTGCCAGATATGATGAGCATTTATTTTGGACCATGCAGAGGTTTAAATGGTGTATGAGTACACATCTTAGATGGATTTGGACCTTCTGAGTCCAATGAGACAGTCTATTTTCAGTTCCGGGCAGTTACAATGATGATGGAGCCTCAGTAGGCTATCCTAGTGTAGTTTTGGTCTGTCGGAGACCTTGTTCACCTAGGGCGCTATGCATGGGATTCACTTGGTTCACCTAGGGCGTTGTGCATGGAGGGGGTGGTCCAACCACTTGTTATTACCATATTACCCCCCTCCCAGACTCATTGGTGAGCTCACCTTGACAGCGCAGGCACTCCAGGAGGCAGTTTGGGCAGTTTCACGCTTCCCGAGGTAGTCCAGAAATGGTAAAAATGGCTACTGAGGAATTTGATTTGGGCTACTGAGGCAAATTTTTGGCATGGGATGATCAGTGATGATGAGTGCGATGTCTTCCACACCTTCTCTAGCAGTTTCAGCTTCATCGGGACCCACACCCATCACTTATGGCACTTTTTGATGATTTCTGGAGCCTCCTAAGGCTCACGATTTATCCATAGAGGCACGATTTGGTACTTTGATGATTATTTTATTGATATTGTGCTATGGGGATTGACCAAGGGTGTCTAAAATTACCCCTTGGACCCACCATAAGCTAGATCTATTATTTTGTCATCATGATTTGGTAGGATCCCCTCTCCTAGGGTGAATTTGTCCACTTATTGTTATATTTTATTATTGATCCATGTATTTTATTATTGAGCTCATCTCAACCATTGATTAGATCTTTTGATATTTTAATCTTAGCCACTCATTCAAAAAGTGGTTAGGATTATGGCCTCTCTCCATCCTATTTAAGGAGAGAGCTTCTCATTATAAAATCATCTAGAGAATTTGGCTCTTGGCTCTTGGAATAAAATTTCTATCTCTTGGAGTACATGCTTGGGTTTTGGAGTGGATGTTGGTTGCTTTGATTGTAAATGCTTTTGTCCATTGCACTGGAGGATCTATAGTACCTATCTTGCATATGTTGCCATATCTTTTTACAGATTAAGAGGACGTTTTTGACAAGTGCGAATTGGTGGGGAGGCTTGCCCTTCAACCTTGGAGGAAGACGTTTTGGTTAAACAGAGAGTGGTTTTGTCTTTGTACCAACTATTCTTTGCTTATCTCTTTCTTGCTTGTATCTACCTTCAACATGTTAAACTGATTGATGCTTTGCTCCTTGGTTTTGACAGGTTAGAGGGACACACATGTGGTTTGGAAAAATCGATTTGGCAAGAGGGTTTAAAAAATTCTTCATTTGATCTTTGGCAAAAGTAATCCTCATCTCAACTAGCATTCATCTCTTCATCCAGGTATGCTCCAAAGGTATGTTCTTCCTTGGCTTATCCATAACTTCTAGATCACTAAAACCCTAATTGATTAAAACCCTCATTTTACTTTTTCTTAGATCTACTTGGATCTAGCCTAGCTTTTGAAAAGATATTGAAAACCCACCTCTATATCATCCACGGCAATTCGGATCTATAGTTTGGTGCTAATTGAGTTCCATTTGACACACTTTTCAAGGCAAAGTAGCCCTCTTGAGGCAAATCGCACCCCTTGGGAGAAGCTAGTTGGGTTAGATATGGCACATGGGTAGGTGAGATCCCACTTGATTCACATTCTCCTCACTTGATAACCTACCCCTAGTGCTTTACCTTGTTGATTTTTGCCTTGTAGGCCCCATTCCTCATTTTGAGGATTGTGCCCCGCTTGGGTCAATTTGGTGAGGCACTTTCAATCTCAGATCTATGGAGATCTAGCCATTGGATGCCCTTGATTTTCAAGATCCACATTGACACTTGCCTAAACTACTTGGATCTATAATTTGGTGGCCATTGGACTTGATTTGACACACCTTGCCATGCTTTTAACCCTCCTTGGGCAAAGTTGCACTCCTTGGGTGATTTAGTTTGGCCCACTTCTAGAACCTGGGTAGTTGAGATTCCATTGGATTTGGAAAGAGCATACCTTGAAACCTACATCTAGTGTCTCATTTTGTGAAGATCTGCCTTGGGGGTAGCATTCCTTGTTTTAGGGGATTGTTGTCCACTTGGGTTACATCATGAAACATTAGATCTAGTAAGATCCAATCATCACATCTCAATTAGCCCACTTGATTTGCATCCTAGGTGTCCCGATCTACAAATTGACATATCTTTTGACGCCATTAGCCCATCCATCAAGGCACTAATCCACCTAGGGCAATTCACACTCCTTGGGAGTTGTGTCAAGTCTTAGATCCCATATGTGGGTATCTCTAATCTCATCTTAGATCCTTAGATCTATCTCTTACATACCCCTTGCTACCATTTACACCCCTTAACTCCACCTTGTGGGTCCTATTTGAACCATTTCCATATCCCAAGGAAGTGGGTCCCACATGTGTACTTCATGGTACTAGATCTTGTCATCTTACTTCATCATGTGGCCTAAGTCATTTGATGGTTGAAATACTAATCACTTCTTAAGCCTCCTTCAACCATACTTAAACTTCTAGGTCCACCTAACCTTGCATTGGCTTCCGTAACTTGTCTTTTACATATCCCTAGGAACCTTTGTTTGGGTCCAATCATCTTTGATTGGTTATAGGGTCTCCCCCTAGGTCTTGATTCATCTTGATCTAAAGTGAAGAGTGCCTTGGTTGACGTGACTCCCAGCTTGCATTGGGAACCGTGGCATCTCTTGGGTCACCTCTTTAGTTGTCCATCTCCTCTACCATCCCGGATGGGATACCACTAGGGACAACTACAAGTTGTGTGATAACAATTTCATTACCCTCCTGTGAGCATGGACATGGTTTTTCATGACATTTTTGCTTGCTAGCCTAGGCACCACATGCACTTGACTCCATCCATCCATGACCTTCCTTATTTTGGCTTTCACCTTGACTTGCCTTCTTGACTTTTTAATATGGAGGATTTCCCCATTTCTACCTCTGTGATGGATCGCATCCATGTTTGTATTGTGTCTCGGCTCTGAGTTGGTGACAGAACTTGCCTTTGGTGAGTTGGATTTTATGCCTAGATCACTCTAGTCGGTTGCCCCGATGTTTGGCTTAGTGCGGAATTCCCTCTAGTCACATGAGTTGTTGTTGGCTAAAACTGAAAGCAAATGTACTACTTATATTGGAAATCTATTATGAAAGCCTGTGAACTTAAAATTCTAGAATGTGTTTTTCAACACACGTGAATAAAGGCTAAAGCAATGAACTACTAAAATACCCCACGAAGGGTATAGAAATGTCCAAAAAGCAATGGTTAAACAAATGCTATATCGAAATATTGCTGACCTCATAAATGTAAATATGCCCCGGATGCAAGCTGCGATTAGTTGTGTTTTTTAGCGGATGTGAAATCCCAGAGGGGTCATATAGGCCAAAACGGCCATGGAAATTAAAGGAATGATCCTAATGAACTTGGATCAACTTGATGTAGACATGATGCCTAAGTTGAATAAACACTCTCTAAACAACTTATTGATTTGTGAGGCACTGCCATTCCCTTTGTTATTTTGTCCAGCACAAAGTGTAGCTTCCCTTTTCCCCATCCAAAGTGTCACTTAGTTGAGTTGAGCAAGTCATCCCTTTTGCCCAGCCTTCTTCTTAGCCTTCACCCTTTGCTAGCAGTTAGGCCATGTCCGTTGAATGAGTATGTCTTTAAAGCTTTTGTGCAAGTGAACTATAAACAACACTAAATATATATGTATTAACTGCCACTGAATGATGTTTATACTTTAAGTTAAGCTGTGAATATGATTAAGGGAACATGTCTTAGTCTTTTGTTACAATCTAGTCTTTGGTTATATTTTGACCTAGTCAAACATAGTTTGACCATGGTCATTCTTGGGATCTGTGATGAGATAAACCAGATGTGCTTATTGATGTCTATCTATGGTCCCACATACACATATTGATGATTCCATATGTTGGATATCTGCTTCAAAGGATGATTTATGCAGCTGGTCAGTTTTATTATTATTTCCAGATCATCATATTTTACATTGTCCAGGTATGGTGGATCTTACAGATGACCCCACAGGTTATCATATGGTGTATGAGTACTCATCTCTAGTGGATTTGGGTCTTTTGGATCCATTGAGACACTTATCTTTCAGTTCCGGGCACTTCTGGGCATGATAGTTGCAGTTATCCACCCATTGACCAGTTTGGGCATGTTGATACCAGCTTATCCAGCAGGAGCATTGGAGGCAAGTCGTTTCCTAGGGCGTTATAGAGGAAAGGGGTGGTCCAACCACTTGTTTTTACCATTATATCCCCCTTCCGGACATGGTGGCACACTCAATTTGACAGCGTAGGCACCCTGGATGGCAGTTTGGGGCACTTTCAGGGTTTCCAGGAGGATTAAAAAATGGAATAAAAAGGTCATTGAGAAATTCGATTTGGGCAATTGAGGCAAGGTTTTGGCACTTTGTCTTCTCAGAGGTCATCCATGATGAACCCCCCTTCTTCCAGTTCAGTTGGCATCAGTCAGTGGGGTCCACAGTGGTTACAAGAGGTCTTTTACTACATGTCTCTCTTAGATTTTGGAGACAGGATTTGATCATTTGTATATTTGACATGTCATAGACTCATAGTTTATATTATTGTGCCATGGGGACATGCTAGTGAAGGGGATTAATACCTCCTAGCCCCACCATGAGCTCTTAGTGACTTGTCTTGGTCTTATTGTGTGGCACATGTTATTAGCCACCCCTCATGTATGATGTCACCCTCATTGAGTCCTTTTAGCTATGACGTCATCACTTAGTGAGTGATCCATGTGATATATTGTATTGGCTCATCTTAGTCGTTGATTAGATTGTTATATCTTTTGATCTCAACACTAGTTTTAAAAAGTGGTTTTGTGTTTTAGGGTTTTGGTCTTCCTCTCTTATAAAAAGAGAAGACACCCTCATTTGTAAAGCACCTTTGGGATCTGGAAAACTTGGAATAAAAATACTATTTTGGAGATCTATTTCTTGGCTTTGATTGGGTTGCTCTTGTACATGGTTATGCATCTCTTCTTTTAGACATCCTTGCTTGTAACAGGTGAAATCGACTTCGACAGAGGGAGGCCGAATTTCTTTAGAGCTAGAGTGCGACTTGATTGATGGGAAGATTGTAGGGGTTGCTCACATCCCCCATGTGCAAGATGTCTTCATCTTGAGGGAGTTTTTCAATTGTTCTTTGTCCCTATGCTATTGGGAGCGAGAAGCGGGAGCGAAGCGAAAAGAGAAATTTTCAAAAGCTCCCATTTTGGGAGCGTTTTTTATATAGTATATATTTTGATGGATTTATATCTAGAAAACATGTAGGATGTTGAATTAGCTATAGAAAACATGGATTAAACCATATAACATTAATCATATAGTAGTTATAACTTATAACATTATCATCAAATGATCAACCATAACTACTTTTATATGACCTTGGCAATGAAGGGAGGTACCATAACATTGTCATCAAATGATGAACCTAGTATAGGAGCTTTTAGTATAGGAAAGGTAGGGAGCTTCGGGAGCGCCTTAGGAGCGTGCTCCCAAAACTGGGAGCGTTTTGGGAGCGAGCTTCCGAAGGAAGAGAGCTTCGAGAGCGGGAGATGGGGGGTGGGGGGCGCTCCCATGTAGCATAGCTTTGTCCATTGATTGCTTCTTTGACATGCAATGCTTAGATCTCATTGATTTGTGGTTCAAATCTAACATCTTGTAGTTTGATTTACAAGTTGGATGGGACATCTCTCCTCCTAGGGCTTGGACGATTTTGGTTGAAGACACTTGGATCAAGCTTGGACTTGTAACTAAGGGCAAGAATCATCCATATGCAAAATAGCTGCAAGCTTTTGAGGTAAGATCTACAAGGTACGTATCCATTTCGCTTGTTCTCCATCCTATTGGTCACATAAACCATTAAAATCAAAACCCTCATTTTACATTTTTTTAGATCTACTTGGATCTAGCATGCTTTTGGGGATAACATTTAAAACCCACCTCTATAGCATCCACGACAATTCAGATCTATAGTTTGGTGGTGATTGGCCTCCATTTGACCCATTTCCCAAGGCACATTAGCCTCTCCAACGGAGGTCGCACTCCTTGAGGAAGGCTAGTTGAGCTAGTTCCAAGTTGTGGGTAGGTGAGATTCCACTTGATTCGGATAGATCAACCTTGATAACCTACCTGTTATCACACCATAGTAGCAGGGCTACTATGCTTGCTTAGCAGATATCTGCACGTTCCAGAGCCTCCACTATTCAGAGCTTGGCTATGATGATTGTATATTTTGAGATCACTCATGATCAGAGCAATGTATTATTCAGACTTATGTTAGACCTTGTGTCAAGGCTGAGCCTTGAGAGTTCAGATTTGATGACTGATGTGACCCTTTATCCCATGCAGTTTCAGTTCAATGCCTAGAGATGTATTGCAACAGTGTTTTCAGATGATATATGATGATTATTCTTGTGATGATGTTGTATGACTTATGGATGTTTTATCACTAACTGTGGATTATTATCTTGTTGATTTAGTCATGTTCACAGCATCTGCTTGGTATATTATTCCTGATGTGGCAAACTATTTAAAATGAACTCTAAAATGAACATATACTTGCACATTTAGGTTGTTTAACAAAACTCACTGGTTTACCACCTTACATAGATATGGTCTTTCCTGACACCAGTTGTCTACTAGTTTAGGCTCCATATTCACTTGACTTCATCCATACATGACTTTCCTTATTTGACTGTAAACCCTGACTTGTCTCATTTGACTTTCTGATACTAAGAACTTCCCCACTTTTCTACCTCTGTGTTTGGACCGCATCCCTGTATGTTTAGTGTCTCGGCTCTAAGTTGGTGACAAAACTCGCCTTTGGGGAGTTGGATTGTAGGCCTAAATCATTCTGGTCGATTGTCCCGATGTTTGGCATTGGCTCAAACTCCCCCTAGTCACTTGAGATGTTGTTGGCTAAAACTAAAAGCTCATGTACTACTTATGGAAACTTATAAATTCGCCTATGGAAACTAAAAAGGGCAAGAGCGATGAACTACTAAAAATACTCCTCGAAGAGTATAAGAAAGGTCCAAAAAGCAGTGGTTCTTAAAAGCTATATCTAAACAATTGCTAACCTTATATGTATATGAAAACATGCCCTGGATGCAAGCTGCAACTAGTTGTGCTTATCAGCACACTTGAGATCCGAAGGGTTATGTAGGCCAAAAAGGCCATGAAGTGAAATTGAATGATCCTAATGAACCTGGATCAACTTGATGTAGACATGATGCCTAAGTTGAATAAGCACTCTCTAAACAACGTATCCATTTGTGAGGCATAGCCATCCCCCATGTTATTTTGTCCACCACAAAGTTTGTAGTTTTCCCCTTCTCCCAGTCCAAAGTATTTTTGAGTTGAGTAAGACAAGTCAACCCCTTGGCTCAACCTTGTTCCTAGCCTTCATCCTTCATTAACAGCTTGACCATATCCAATGGGTGAGTTTGTCATTTAAACTATTGTGCAAGTAATTTCAAATAATAAAGGAAATATGCTAACTTAATCAATGCCATTGAATGGATGTTATACTTTGAGCTTGGCTGTGAAAATGATTAGAGAAACATGTCTTAGTCTATTGATGTGATTTATCCTTGGTTGTATATTATTGGGATCCGTGATGATGTGGGCCATATATATACCTATTGATGATGATTGATGGTCCCACATACTTGATGATGATGCCATATGATGGACATATGGTTCAGATGATGATTGATGCAGTTCAGCAGGTTTTATTATTACTTCAGATCATCAGATTATGCATTGTCCATATATGGTAGACCCTACAGCTGACCCATTAGGGCAACCCATGGTGTATGAGTACACATTCCTAGTGGATTTGGGTCTTCTGGATCCAATCAGACACTTATCTTTCAGTTCTGGGCACTTCTGACAGTGATTGATGCAGTTTTACACTTGTTGACCAGATTTGGGGCTGATCTCCCAGCCTGAGCAGCAGGGGCCAGGAGAGGCCAGTTCACCTAGGGCGCTGTATGAGGAGGGGGTGGTCTAGCCACTTATTTTTACCATTTACCCCCCCTTCTGGAGAGCCTGGTGGGCTTAGTTGGACAGCGCAAATGCCCTAGGAGGCAGTTTTGGCACTTTCACAGTTACCGAGGCAGTTAAAAAATGGGATAAAGTGGTCACTGAGGAATTCGATTTGGGCAATTGAGGCAAGGTTTTGGCACTTGGTTTTCACAGAGGTCTTCCAGGGTGATCCCACTATCTTCCAGCCAGTTTTCACCATGTGGGTAGGCCCACAGAGATCACAGGAGGTCTTTTACTGCTTGTCTGTCACAGATTTTGAAGACAGATTGGGTCATTTATATTATCTTGGACATATTTTATTATTTTATTGTGCCTTGGGGATGAGCTAGTAAGGATTGATGCCTCCTAGCCCCACCATGTGCTCCATATGTCATGTCTTAGTCATTATGAGGTGGGCTTTGGTACTTTTACCCCCTCTAGTGGATGACATCACCCTCCATGATTATTTTTAGACTATGACATCATCACTTTATGAGTGATCCATGTGTTATGTTATTATGGTTCATCTTAGCCATTGATTGTATGATGAGATCTTTTAATCTCAACCACTCATGTGATGTAGTATTGTAAAGTGGTATAGGGTTTTGGTCTTTATTATCCTATATAAGGAGGAGACCCCCTATTGTATAGCTCACCTTTGGAGCTCTGGAATATTGGAATAGAACACTTCTTTGTGGAGCATATCTCTCTTGTCTTGTGGATTCTCTTGCATCTTGAGTATATAGTATCTCTTCTATGTATCATTGTGGATTTTGGTGCTTCTACTAGTTTTCTTGCAGGAAAGTCAAATTGGTGGAGAGGAGGGCGATTTCTTGAGGGTTATTGTTGGAGGGATCCACATAGTCTCTCTTGGGTTGATCTTGGTGAAAAGGAGTATCATTATTGTATCTTTGTGACATAGTTGATGCTTTCTATTACATCTTTCCATCATTTTTCATAATCATCTTACTTGGCTTGTTTCATGTGATCTTGTCTTGTAGGAAGAGGACGATTTGGCTATCTTAGAAGAGGACGTTTTGGTTGGAGCTCTTAGATCTCACTCTTGAATATACACATAGGAGAATGCTATCAATTTGCAAGGTGGCCATAAGCAATTGAGGTAAGATCTACAAGATATATGCCTCTTTCCATCCATTCTCTCTTCATTGGTCACAAACCCTAATTAATCAAAATCCCAATTTTGGTTTTTCTTAGATCTACTTAGATCTAGCCTTGCTTTTGAAAAGATCTTAAGAACCCACCTCTATAGCATCCACCCCTAGTTGGATCTATAGTTTGGTGGTGATTGGGTTAAAATTTACACACTTTTCAAGGCAATAAAGCCCTCTTGAGCCAAATCGCACTTCCTTGGAGAGGCTTGTTTGGTTAGATCTAGCATATGGGTAGGTGAGATCCCACTTGATTTGCAATCTACATACTTGATAACCTACCCCTAGACTCTTACTTTGGTGATTTCTACCTTGTGGGCATCATTCCACATTTCAAGGGATTAAAACCCCATTTTGGAATACTTGGCACCTTAAAACTCAGATCTAATAGGATCTAACCCTTGGATTGTCTTGATTTTCTAGATCAACATAGATCATTGCCTAAACTACTTGGATCTACAATTTGGTGGCCATTGGACTTGTTTTGATACCCCTTTCCCATCTTTTAGCCCTCCTTGAGCAAAGTCGCACTTCCTTGGGTGATTGAGTTTGCCCACTTTGAGGACATGGGTAGTTGAGATTTTTGTGGATTTGGAACGGGCATACCTTGAAACCTAGGTCTAGAGTATCATTTTGTGACGATCTGCCTTGGGGGTAGCATTCCTTTTAAGGGATTGTGGTCCACTTGGGTCATATCATGAAACCCTAGATCTAGTAAAATCCAACCATCATATCCCAATTAGCCCACTTGATTTGCATACTAGGTGTCCCGATCTACACTTTGACATATCTTTTGACTCCATTAACCCATCCAACAAGGCACTAGTCCTCCTTAGGCAAGTCACACTCCTTGGGAATTGTGTCAAACCTTAGATCCCATATGTGGGTATTCCTAATTTCGACTTAGATCCATAGATCTACTCACTACATATCCACTAGTACCAATTGCATCCCTTAATTTCACCTTGTGGGTCCCATTTGAACCATTCACATATCCCAAGAAAGTAGGTCCCACTTGTGTAACACATGGTACTAGATCTTGTCATTATAACTAATCATGTGGCCTAAATCATATATTGGTTGAAACACTAATCATCTCTTAAACCATCATCAACCATACTTTAACTTTTAGGTCCACTTAACCTTGCATTGGTTTCCATAACTCATCATTTACTTATCCCTAGGAACCTTTGTTTGGGTCCAATCATCTTTGATTGGTAATAGGGTCTCCCCCTAGGTCTTGATTCATCTAGATCTAAAGTGAAGAGTGCCTCGATTGACGTGACTCCCACCTTGCATTGGGAACCGTGGCATCTCTTGGGTCACCTCTTTAGTTGTCCATCTCCTCTACCATCTCGGATGGGATACCACTAGGGACAACTACAAGTTGTGTGATAACACTACCCTTAGTGCTTCACCTTGTTGATTTTCACCTTGTGGGCTCCATTCCTCATTTTGAGAGTTGAGACCCACTTGGGTCACTTGGTGATGCATTTTCAATCTCAGATCTATGGAGGTCTAGCAAGCATTTGGACTTGATAACTTAAACCCACCTTGTTAATTGCCTTAGCTATCTCGATCTACATTTTGGTGGAATTTGGACTCCATTTGCCCCCTCAATTTAAGGCATTAGACTCCCTTGGGTAAATCGCACTCCTTGGGTTAGTGGTCTTTTGCTAGATCCCATATGTGGGTGTTGCCTCTTTCACCTTAGATTCATAAATATACATCATTGCATACCCCTTGGTACCATTTCACCCCTAACTTGACCTTGTGGGCCCCATTTAAACCATTTTCCACTTTTTAAGGAGTGGGCCCCCCTTGTGTAATTTTCATGGTACTAGATCTATCCAATTGAACCTTACAAGTGACCCTAGTCATTCATTGGTTAAAACACTTGTCACCCCTTAAGCCTCTTAAACCACACTTAAACTCTTGGGTCCACTTAATCTAACTCACCATTGGTCTCCTTGAATTACTTTACACATTTCCCTAGGAACCTTTGGGTTAGCTAGTCTTCATTGATTGGCTAGGGTCTCCCCCTTGATCTTGATTAATCTTGATCTAAAGTGAGAAGTGCCTCGGTTATCGTGACTCCTAGCTTGCATTGGAAACCGTGGCATCTCTTGGGTCACCTCTTTAGTTGTCCAACACCTCTACCATCCTAGATGGGATACCTTTAGGGACAACTACAAGTTGTGTGATAACAAGTTCTATATTAAAAGAAAAAAATGAAAGAAAAGAAAAAAAGACATAACAATAGTGACCACCAACAGCGAGAAAAAGAAGTCTGAATAGTGTGCACATTAAAAGAATTGGCATAAATATCTTGCATTCATATCCATAAGACGATGTTGAGAAAATTCGGTGTGAAAGTGATGCAGAATATTAAAGGTCAGATGCCTATGTTCAGAAGTTGATGCACAGTGCATAAATCACAGGACAGGAATCACCGAAGAACAGGGTGGACTTGTCTCCATTCAAAATCAAGCCTCCACTGCTAAAGTATAAGCATGGAAGACAAATCATGACATTATTCACTACATCCTTGAGATTCTATCGACTCGAGTTTGGTCATTGAAATATAGCAAGTATCTGCTACCAATCGCTGATGTAACTGCAGCCGAGGTAATAAGGAATTGGTTCCTTGACACTATCTTTCAAGACAACGCCAAAGCTGTAAACCATCACGCGGATGGCAGACGGTTTGTGGAGAGACATAGAATCACCAAGTATTCCCCTCATTTGGACCTAAGTTGCGGGGAAGCGCTCTCCCCCCTCTCGCCCCTGCTCCGGAAGCTAGCTTCCGGTCGAAGATAGGCGGAAGCGCGATTCGCTTTCGCTTCCGGGCGAAATCAATTTTTGAGAAGCGCGTTTCGGGCCGAAAATTTTCGCTCCCTGCCACTGTGAGAGCGTGCAGGAATTGATCCGAAGCATTGCTTCCGGATCGATTCCTCTTCGCTTCCTGTTCGCTTCTTCCATCGATTCCGGCGAAAAAAAAACGCTTCGGTCGCTTCGTAAAATCGATTCCTGTCGCTTCCTCGGACGATTCACCCAAACCCGCGATTTTTTCGGTGAGTTGGAGCTCGTGGGGTCCACGCTTGGGGTTTTGGAGGGGGGAATAGGGCTTTGAGGTATAAAGCCCTCCTCCACACTCCATTTTTTCACTTTCATTTGTTTGAGAAGAGAAGAGAGGAGAGGAGAGGAGAAGAGAAGAGGAGAAAGAGGAGAAGAGAAGAGGAGAAGGTGCCATTGGAGATTGAAGAAGGTTGGAATCTTGGATGCTTGGAGCCTTGGCAAGTTGGCACACTCACTACCATTGGAGTCTTACACATCCAAATAGGTAGGCTCTAAACCCTTTCTTGTTGATTTGCTTTGTGTTTGAAGTTTGAACTTGAAGTTTTGATGCTTGAGACTTGAATTTTTTAAACTTGAAATTTGACTAGAATCTAGAATGTCATTGTAAATGTTCCTCTCCTACTCTTTCCCATGCTTTCTCCATCATTTCTATTGCAGGGCAACAGGTTAAACTCTAGTTCCGCTTCCAACTTCCAAGTCCAACAAACATGATGATGGGTTTATGGTTTCTTTTGTTGGTTCCATTTGTTGTTTTGATGATGTTCATTGAAAACCGGAGGAGGAATGAGGGAGAGGGAGATGATGAAGAAGTGGGTAGTGGCACATACCGTGGAGAGGAGGAGGGAGGGGAAGAGGAGGAGGAGGAGGAGGAGGGAAACCGAATGAAAACCAAGGAAGACACAACGCCCTTATGGAAATATGTCACCAAGCAGGGAGGAAGGAAGCAAGGGGGGTGGAACTGCCAAATTTGGTTGCCCCCATTGTAAAAAGACTTACACGGGTTTATATACCCGTCTGAGAAGACATCTATGTGGGAACATGCCATGTGATGAAAACAAAACTGTAGGAGTTTGTGTTTGCAAAAGTGTGCCATCAACACAAAGAGCCATGTATAAGAAGGAAGAATTTGAAGCACAAAACAAATCAAAAGCAACGGTTGACCATGACCCCTCAATGAACTCACCGATAGCTGGAAGCCCATCCACCCAAGGTAGTGGATTCTCACCCCCTGGGTCACGCAGGACAATATCAGATTTCCTTGACACCAACGGTAGGGATGACGTGGATGCAAGAGTGTTCCGATTTCTCTATGCATGTGGCATACCGTTCAATGTCCTTCGCTCACCCTATTGGCATGAAATGGTAGATGCCATTCGCACTGCTCTAGCAGGATACAGGAGCCCAGGGTATGACAAAGCTAGAACTGTGGGGCTTGACAAGGAAAGAGGCAAGATCCAAAATGCTTTGGGGCAATTCACAAATGCTTGGAATGAGTATGGGGTATCAATTGTATCAGATGGATGGACAAAAGTAAAAGGCAAGCCATTGATAAATGTTCTTGGTGTGTCTGCTATTGGTGCAGTCTTCCTTCCATCCCATGACTACTCAGATAAATTCAAGACTGGCATAAACATTGCAGAACTCCTACTCAAAACCATTGAATCTATTGGTCCATACAATGTCATCCAAGTCATAACCGACAATGCTGCTAATTGTAAGGCAACGGGAGCAATCATTGAAGATAAATACCCCAACATATTTTGGTCTGGGTGTTTGGTTCACACGATGAACCTTTTGATGCACGACATCATTAAGTTTAAGGAAAATCAATACAAATGGATTGGTGAATTGTACAAAAATGGCAAGAAGATGATAAGATTTATAACCAACCATAGCAATGCCCATGGCATTTTCCGCAGTCACTCAAAGTTGGAGCTATTGAAGATAGCAAAGACTAGAATTGCTAGCTACTACCTCACTTTCAGGTGCCTTTTGAAGGTAAGAGAGGCATTAGCTAGCATGGTATCAAGTGAGTCATGGCAGGTCTTGAAAGATAGGTGTACATCCGCATCTGACAAGCTTGATTTTCAGGAGGTGGAAGAAACAGTTCTTGATGCGGGATTTTGGGTAAGTGTCAAGTATGTTTTGCAGTTCACAAAGGCCATTTATTACATGATTCGGTTTGCAGATACAGATAAGCCGGTGATTGGGGAGGTGTATGAGCAGATGGATAGCATGCTGGGTCAAATTAAAGATATTGTTGAACAAAAAGATCCCATCTTGTATGACCATATTCATGAACATGTGGTCAAAAGGTGGGAACATCTCAACGTTCCACTGCATGCCTTAGCGTATGTGTTAACACCAAAATATTATTCTCCATCTTGGTTGGCCAAACCAGCACCTGGGGGTGGGGTTAGGTAGAGCCCCACACAGATCTAGAGGTACATCTTGCGTACATGACTGCTATAGACAAGTTGGTCCCTGATTTAGAGGAATGTGACATATTGTGCAGTGAATTAAGCAAATACCTCAGTGAAGTTGGCCCATTTGGTATTTTGCATGCAATCAGAGATCGAGATAGGGTGCCTCCTATCGAATGGTGGAACATGTATGGCTCAACATGCCAACGCTTATATAGATTGGCTGTTAGAGTGCTTTCACAGATGGTTAACAGTTCCTCTGCAGAAAGGTGTTGGAGCACCTATAGCTTCATCCACTCAGTGAAAAGAAATCGATTAAATGAAAACCGAGCAGAAAGCTTGGTTTATGTACATTACAACTTGAGGTTGTTGACTCATTATTGTGAGCATGCCAAAACTGATAGATCATATGTCACTTGGGACAACAATCCGGAGGAGCATAACTTGGAGGATGTAGCCATAGCTTTGGAGCGCTTGGAGGAAGAGCTTTTGGGCGATGAGGATGACGCGTATGCAGTACCACTACCGATGGCGCCGCCATCTTCTTCCTCGTTTCCAGATGCACCATCTTTGTCTAGAGGTTCACGAACTCCATCTGCATTAGTGAGGGGGGGTCATGCAGGATCGAGTCTTGGACGTGGCTCAGCAGTGGTGGCTACTGGGGATGATAATCCCACTCCCATTATTCAGAGAGCACAAGAAAAGAAAATGGAAATTTCTCGTGGCAAGAGGAAACATCCATGATTCCATAAAATCTACTTTTCTTGTATTTTCTTGTTTACAGTACTTTCAAGTTTCGGCACCATTGACTCTTTTATATTTATTATCATATATTTTGTAAACATTACATGGCATTTCAAGTTTGAAGTTTTAAGTTGAACCTACATTTGAATTTGAAGCTTTAAGGTTGAATCTTGATGTTATAACTTATGGAATCATGGATATTGGACCTCTGGTTGATGAAATCATGAATTCACTAGTAAATGATTAATGAATGAGGATTGATGAATGATGTTATATGGTATTATTGTTTATTTCATGCTTTTCAATGATGAATGATGTTATATGATGTTATCTGATGATTGATGAACTTCTACTTGCATTTGTTGACATATATGCATCCAAATATATAAAAAATATATATTATATAAAAAACGCTTCCGGAACACTTCCTAACCGGAAGCTTTTGAAAATTTCGCTTCTCACTCCCGCTCCCGCTCCCAAGTAACCTTGGTTTGGACTACCGCCATTCTTAATTTCAAAGACACCAAGGCAAAGTTGTAACCAATTAGAAAAACCCATAGTTTCACATTAGTGCTGACAGAACATAGGTGACGGTTATGTTAGGAGATGAAGCCAATATCTAGATCTCCAATATTCTTCTTGTAGAACTCTCAACTAGGTCCACGCGCTGCTCGTATGCACTGGGCGCATGGAGGGGTTAGAGGGGGGCCCACTAGGTCCCTGTACTCTTCAAAAGTGGAGCCCCCAAGGCGAAAATTTCTAGACCCTTCTAGTGTATTTCGGTTCTTTCTAGAACCCTCATATGTATTGTATAGCGACCCCCCAACATTGTAACATAAGAGAGATAGAAGAAAGCATTGTAGATATTTTTGCCAAGTAATAATAAAAGATCAAAGCTGTCATTGCCCTGTGGTTTTACCTATGTACAGCAGGGTTTCCACGTAAATCTCGTGTTCTATTGTTATTGTTGTTTGCTTCTGTTTTTTATATATTTTTCTAACAGGTTTCAGAATTAAAGAAGAAAATAAAATCAAAGATTACAAGTCGAACTGGCACCAATCATTAGATATTGTCAAGTTGAATTACATTCGGTTTCCCTATTAAAGAAGTTAAAAATTAAAGTTATAACAATTCCATAGACATAATATATTGAGTGAAGATATTAAGTTGATAAGCAAATAAAGGTTTAAAGTCTTGAATATGAAAAAGGAAACTGCTGAAGCACATTATTCATGAGATTTTAGTACCTTGTACAACCACTTAATATTAAAGGTCCCATTGAAAGAATCTTATGGCCACCACGGTGATACCAAAGGAAATATTTATGGAAATTTGTGAACAAATAGATCAAATTCAAACAAAACTTGAAACTGGATTCAATCGCTCAACACAAGAGTTGGAAAACAAAAATAAGGAACATGAAGTTCAAGAATCGAACAAAACAAAATCCGACTTGCAAGTCAAGCATCAAGCACTACTCCTACAAGACATCACAAGTTACAACCCAATCTTTGTGAAATATATATATATATATATATATATATTTTTTTTTTTCTTTGATTTTCTTTTGGTAATTTCTGACTGAACTATTTCTCATTTTTTAATTTGATTGAGCAACTCTTGATTATGATTTTTAGGAAAGAATTTCTTCGTCTTTCTCTAATAAAAATTTTCGAGTTTTATCCTGAGGTTTTGATTATTTACTTCTAAATTTTGATTACAATGATTGTAACTTGTGACGTCTTGTAGGAGTAGTGCTTGATGCTTGACTTGCAAGTCGGATTTTGTTTTATTCGATTCTTGGACTTCATGTTCCTTATTTTTTGTTTTCCAACTCTTGTGTTGGCGGATTGCAGTTTCAAGTTTTGTTTGAATTTGATTTATTTGTTCACAAATTCCCATAAATATTTCCTTTGGTATCACCGTGGTGGCCATAAGATTCTTTCAATGGGACCTTTAATATTAAATGGTTGTACAAGGTACTAGGATGTGCTTCAGTAGTTTCCTTTTTCATATTCAAGACTTCTTTGATATGCCTTAACCTTTATTATATATATCTATATATATATATATAGTTT
Organism: Larix kaempferi; assembly: GCA_027924585.1. Classification (NCBI taxonomy): domain Eukaryota; kingdom Viridiplantae; phylum Streptophyta; class Pinopsida; order Pinales; family Pinaceae; genus Larix; species Larix kaempferi. Next base: position 18,699,337 of record BSBM01000469.1, read on the forward strand.
TGTTTGAATTTGATTTATTTGTTCACAAATTTCCATAAATATTTCCTTTGGTATCACCGAGGTGGCCATAAGATTCTTTCAATGGGACCTTTAATATAAGTGGTTGTACAAGGTACTAGGATCTCACGAACAATGTGCTTCAGTAGTTCCCTTTTTCATATTTAAGACTTCTTTGATATGCCTTAACCTTTATATATATATATATATATATATAGTACATACGCTCTTGAGGTATGTAGGTACATTTAAGTGAAAGAAAAGGATCAAGTGGAATTGATTTCCAAGACCCTGACAAGGTTGTCATTGAGAAAGATGAAAAAAAATCTCGTTTAAAAAACTATAATCAAAGTTTGGTTGCACAAATCAGGAAGCTAAAAAATGATAAAAGGTTGCTATAGGAAAAGTTAGCACATCTTAACAACAAGCGTTGATTAGTAAATGAACAATGACCGATCCTAGTGAACTAGATAAGTCTTTAGAGTCTTAGACATAAAAATCTAATTCGTGGAGAAAGGAACCAATAGAGATCTGATCAACTTCACAAATCAGAAAGATGCAAATCTAGTAGAAGTATGAACGATTGAATATCCAAGTAGCTCTGCCAACAAACATTTAAGGGTCAACAAAGAGATACAAGTATGCAAAGAAGACATACTAGCAAAAGCGAAATAAGAAAGCACTACCAATAAGGGAAGTAAAGTTCATGTTACAAGGACACCTTATCGACATCCTAATCACAGAAGTCGATACTTTAACCATTCAGTGTATCAACATTGTTTTGAACAAAAGAAATGAGCTATATTCCAAAGAATATTAATGCCAGTGCCATTGGATCTCAAAGTAGAAGTCATCTTGGGAATCACAATACAATAGGTTCTTCCCAAGAACCCTATAAATGCACAGCCTCACAAAAGATCGAATTATGATGAGCAGACCCTTTCACAATTCGACAATTATGCTCAGTGCTTATGAGATCATATTGTCTTGTATCGTCAAACATCACAGAAAATCATGAAAGGCATTACAAGCCAGAACAAGAGATAAGTTTTTCCATAAATATGCTTTTAGGACAAAGCATTTATAAATGGGAAGGCAATGTAACCATGGTAACCAGTCAATGCATATAAGTATATGTCCCATGGCATTGTGAATATATCATTTGTTCTGATTCAATTATATTATTACTTGTCCTATATGATTCCATTGTCGTTCTTATGCTGGATACTTGTTAGTAAATGGATCATCGTTCATTTCAGGCTTCTTGTCAGGAAACTATAGAGTGGTAATCAATTGTAAAATCATGCCTCTTTTAGAACTAGCTCAGTCCCTTGAGGCAGAAATATATAAGGCAGCCTCAGTCTAAACGATCTTTGTTGACTACACTTTACTGAATAGCTTCGAGTGACTATTATTCATACTTTTGAAATTATATCATAGCAGATGGAAGTTTTAACATAATCTGAATAAAAGAAGCACTTGCTCTGAAGTGCAATCTATATGCAAGAAAGAATAAACACTCTACATTTCCATACCTTCTTGCTTCTTGAGCACGTAATTTTGCATCAAACTCTTTGCTCGGAGGGTACTTAGGCAAGCTTGATGGATCACAAGCAAGGGGCTCCGCTGTAAAGAACTATGGATACAATAACCAACATTAAGAAAAATAAAGGTAAGAGCTCTATCCATAATAGTAATTAATTGAAATATGAATTTTAAAACTTTAAAATGTTTCAATCAACATAAATGAGATCACAAAAGAATACATTCCCACACAGTTTTAGAGATACAAGGGTTTGAACCTTCAATGCATTTAACCTAAAATATAGTTCCAATAGTTACTTGAAAATAGTCAAACTTACTTATTTGTGTTTGTGTTGGTATATGTACAGGTGCATGCAGGCGCACTAGTATATACCTGTGACAAATAACTGCCATAATAATGGTTGATGGATATTATTCAATATCAGTTTAAGGTTTTATCATTTTATTGAAATTGTGAATTTTTTATCATTCTATCAACATTTTAGTTTTATTCCTGCTTATTTAGTGTAAACTTATTTATTTGACACATGCACGAGAAGGTCCTAGTGTGCACACACAAGGTCTAACCTGTTCCGAGTAATTTTCATGATATATAGGCTTTGGTTTATCAACTTGAATACTACAATAACAGGTTAAATAGAATATATTATGATGGATTCTATGTGGTAAATTATAGTCAACTTTTAATTACAGTTAATTACTGTCAACTTTTAACCATGATCTATGAAGGTCCTAGTGTGCACACACAAGGTCTAACCTGTTCCGAGTAATTTTCATGATATATAGGCTTTGGTTTATCAACTTGAATACTAAAATAACAGGTTAAATAGAATATATTATGATGGATTCTATGTGGTAAATTATAGTCAACTTTTAAGTACAGTTAATTACTGTCAACTTTTAACCATGATCTATGAAGGTCCTAATGTGCACACACAAGGTCTAACCTGTTCCGAGTAATTTTCATGATATATAGGCTTTGGTTTATCAACTTGAATACTACAATAACAGGTTAAATAGAATATATTATGATGGATTCTATGTGGTAAATTATAGTCAACTTTTAAGTACAGTTAATTACTGTCAACTTTTAACCATGAGCTATGACTAGTCTTGGTCAAATTTTAACCACATTTAACCATGGTCAACTTTTATGAGCATTTAATTATGTTCAATGGAAATGGGGTGCATGTACATAAATTCTCTAAACCCCACAAATTTGTGCTTATTGCCATTGTTACTGATGAGAATTTTTGGCAAGTTTGGTAAATTTGTTATATTATGCTCCTGATGTAAAACTGTTGTAACAAGGGATTGGACCACATAACCAGGTGACATTTGTGATTGGCATGCCTAGGAAAGATTAATGTTTAGCTAAGTTACACTGAAACAGACAAAGATGAAGAGGAATCAGATACATCAAATTTTCAGAAAAGGCCAGCTACAACGCAACGGGAAAACGGAAAATCATATATATATATATATATATATATATATATATATATTCCAAGAAACAACCTCGTGGAAAACCCTTTGAGTACTTCCCCATGATTCATAGATGGCAAATGTGATAAACGATCTGTCCTGATTATGGAGCCTAACCATGAGGGGATCAAGAGAGTCAAACCCATGACCTCCCCAACACTGGGGGCAAAGATATCACGCCTGGCTCATGAACGCTTGAGCTAACCCGTGGGGCTATATATATATATATATATGTGTGTGTTGCACAAGTTTCCGGAACGTAGGAACATTGGGAACATGGGTACGAGTATCGGGTACGTCTAGAAGTTTCCCCCAAATTTGCAGGAAACGACAGATTGGGAACGACAATAATATATATTAAAAAAATATAAAAATAAATAATTAAAAAAACATGAGAAGAGAAGAAACATATAGAAGAAAAGAAACATTAACACAAACCAAATGACTTAGCCTTATCCCTTGTATTACGGTTGTAACTAGAACCTCTCAGCAGATGGAAATGACAATCAAATCATTATTACAATCCACATCATTGATTATATAAGGTAGAATCTTTCTAAACTGGGAACTTTTAGAAGTGATAGTCCCTATATTTGTGACTATAAAGTATAGAGTAAGTTTATGTCTTGTGTCACCTATGATTAAAATGGATTAGAATATTATATGTTTACAAGACATTCTATGCTAGGGAATTTCGCAAGGTGTATAAATAATCAAATTTAAATTATTATAATAAAAATCAATAAAAGTTTTATTTAAATGTAATATATGAATTTAACTTTAAAGTAAGATTTAAAACTATTTTCAATTAGTTAAAAGTTTATTTTTTAATTCATAGAGTAAATAATAAAATATATAAATTTACTTTCTTTTATTTACATATAAAAAGTCAAAATAGATTTACATTTATTATTGATTAGTGGCAACTGCAATTTAGCATAGAGATGAGTGAATACTCTAGCACGGGTAGTAGATAGAGATCAGTGCACTAACTCGATAAGGTAGCACTAGACTTTTACTGCAACTTAGTATTCTAGAGAAAAAAAATTGAGCCAACCATGTAAATGTATGGTCGCAGGGAAATAGGAATGTCATTAACAACCCTCCAAGGAGAGGATCCCACGTTTTCAAAGACATGCACAAATAAACCAGAAAGTGATAAAGATGAAATGATCTCACAGATGATGATGGGTGGGCCAGGTATCTATTTAATTCAAGAATTATTCATAAAAAAGTTTTATGACATTGTAACTTAGATTTGTTTTGTCTTTAGTGTTCCATATGTTCACTCCCAGGTGTTGGTGATTGTAGCTGCGTGAGGTCTCCTCATGAAGTCGGCCCCAAAGAATAATAATAACAATTATTACTGTGCACAAAAGGCAAGTCGGCCCAGCAGAAAAGTGAAAAGGTAAACATAACAAGTATAAATAGAGGATGCCTCATTCATTTCTACACCAAGCAAATTCACTCAAGCAAAGGAGAAGTTCGCTCAAGCAAGGAGAAGGCTATTTTCTGGGGTTCTTTCTTTGCGTTATTCTTCTACGTGATCTCTCTTGTATCAGATCACTCTTACATCTGATTGTACTTGTATCTTGAATTGAAATCTCTGATTAAGAAAAGGTTGCTGGGTTTTCTCCCTCGTGGTTTCCCAGGATGAATCTGTCTATTGTGTTTCTGTGCATGGTTATTCTTTCAGTGATCATTATTTGTTTCCGGTGCAAATAAAGTTTAATTATATTGCTATCTTAAAATCTAATATGGTATCAGACCAGTGTTGAATAGATGCCATTGTCGGAAACTAGGGCATCCAAGTTTGGATGTTTCTCTCCATAGTTTTACTTGAAAAAAGCACCTCGGAAACTTGCCCTAGGAGGGTGCACCTTTCTGTGAAGGCAAATTCTAGTTTGCAGATTTTCAATTTTTGACCTAATTTCTGCTGCTAAGTTACCAGGATACGGATCCAGATTCGTCAGATTTTTTAAAACCCAGGATCCGGATACGGCGGGGAAACGACAAGTACGAAAAAATATAAAAATATTTATATAATAAATAAAAATATAGAGTAAAGAATCAAAACTATTCATAAAACCCAAGAGTAGAACTATAAGTTATTGCCAAAAAAGAGAGTTCATGTACCATAACTGATAATTTGATGAGTTGTAACCATGATTGATATTGATAATTTTAAAAACCATTTCAGCATGAACTTGAAGCATGTCAGAACAATGTTTTTGTGAGCCACATCCACATGTCCCTATTAGCAGCGAATAAAGTGGTTTTCTTGAAGGCTATGGAAAGACTACATAACAGTGTAGGTGAAGTGAGCAACAACATAGCACATAAAGATAGATCAACCCTTGACAACATACCTTGACCATAAAGATAAATCAAATAAAAACATTGAGAGCAAAACTTGATATTGATATATCAGAGTTCAAGAGCAGATCTTGACATAAGGATAGATCAGAGCCTGAGCAAGAATGGGTTTTACACTTTTAGCCATTAATTATTTAGGTGTTTTTAAGTTTTTCATTAAAAAACATTTTTTTGGGGGGATCAATGGGTCATAGAAGCACTAGAAGTTTCAGGATCCATTTAAAAATTTCAGGAATTGTTTGATTTTTCACAGGATCCATTTCATAGGACCAGGATGCGTTTCCTTCTGTAGGGGATCAGTTTCCATAACGGATCCTAGGCGGATCCGATCTGGATACGTATCGGATCCGCGGATCCTACACACTGGGGTGGTGGATCCAGTAACATCGTTCTATTGGGGTCAAGAATTAGGGCTTCTTGCTTTAAGCCCTTCTGACCACTAATTGGGTTCGACCTTAGCATTCTCCAACTCGCCCTAGGAGGGTGCACCTATCTATGGAAGTAGATTTCAGATCCGAGAATTTTCAATTTTACTTATTCTATGTCGGAACCAAGAAATTAGGGTTTCGGTTTTTGAGTTGTTATGTCCACAGATACGGAAGAAAAGGAGGTCTATTCAACTCACCCTAGGAGGGCACATCTATCTGTGGAATCAAATTTTCCAAATTCCAAACTTCAATTTTGACCTAGCTCCTGCTAGGGTTTCTGCAATAGATATCAGATCTCAGTTTTTCCAGTCAAGATGAACAATGTTAAAGTAGAAGATAAACTTGATGGGGCTTCCAATTTCAACTCACGGAAGTCTAGGGTACTCATCATCCTGGAGGAGAATGACCTTCTGAAATTCGTAAATGAAAAGGTACCAGAACCAAAAGATGAAGAGGAAAAGTCTAAATGGAGGAAGAGTGAAGCTAGGGCAAGGAGGATTTTGATAGACTCTGTAAAAGATCACTTGATACCTTAGATCTCTTAGAAGATGAAGACCAAGAAGATCTTTGATGTCTTGAAGAAGCTATTTGAGAATAGCAATATCAACATAGCACTTGCCTTAAGACAACAACTCTCCAATATCAAGATGACAAGTGCAGACTCAGTTGCATCCTACCTCATGAAGATTTCTGAACTAAGAGATCAGTTGAGCACCATTGGGGAAATAGTTGAAGACAGAGAGCTTGTCATGATGACTCTCAATGGTCTTCCCCATTCTTGGGAATCATTCATTCAGAGCATTAGTGGGCTATCCAAATTGCCCAAGTTTGATCGTTTATGGGCAAATTGTACACAAGAAGAAACTAGACTTACAACTAGAGGCAAGTTGCATGGCTCCCAGCATGAAGAAATCCAAGCCCTTGCAACACATGCTAGAAGAGGAAAAGGTAAGGGAAGGAAGAATCAAGGCAGGAAAGATAAATGTGAAAGATCAGGTCCAATTCCATAACAGAAGAAGAAGAAGAATCTTTCAAATATTCAGTGCTTCAGATGTCAAAAGCAGTCACTATGCCAGACAGTGTCCCAAACCAAAGAAGAGAAAGTACCATGCCTCAACTGCTGATGTTGACAAAGAGACTCCACTGAAGAGGTCAAGAAATGCAGAAGATGATCTTGAGGAAAGTGCAGAAGATCGTCGAAAGGAGTACTTCTCCTAGTGCGCCAATGATTGCAATATCAAGATGATGCGATTGTCATCGGTGATGTATGAAGATCCAGGCTGCAGAAAGAAGATGAAGATCTAAGGACTCACGTGATTTCTGCAAGGAGGCAGAGATAAAGAGGGAACCAACAAAACAATAAAAGATAAATATTTGTACTGTCATTTGAGTTATTCCTTAAATCTTTGAATGCTTGGTTTAAAGGATAATGTTCACAACAATTATATGTAGATATGTGATACAATTTTCTTTTATGCATTTATATATGACTGAGATTGACGCGCAGTAGGCTCATGTAGTGCATGTTATATATATATATATATATATATATATATATATATATATATATATATATATATATGTTGGGTAAGTAGCCTATAGTGTTGCACAACAACCCATGAGCCCTTATTGGAACTAGTCTAGAATGAAACCTCTTTGCTGACATACTCGGAGTAGTACATGCTCTTGCTAGTATGTTTTGGCGGAGATGGAAGGCACCCAGATAGTCACCACGTGTGTTTGGGATATGGATGGGTGTTGTGCCGAAGCATTGGCTAAGATGCTTACATAACTGTGTGAACTATTGCATTGAAATGTCAATATGATTTGATCGAATTTCATGATTATGCAATGTTGGTAACTAATTGACTGAATTTGACTTGTAGAAAAGATAATGTGCTATGACCTACAAGAGACTTGTTCCGAAGAACAAGTGATAGTTGTTCAGTAAGAGGACAAGTGATGGATGTGAAGATCCCGGATGCTCAAAAGCGGGATGCTTAGATGTAGAGGGAGCAAGGCACTCTAGCACAGAGGAAGATGTGATGAGCTTGAAGACAAATGTTTACAGCATCGGGCGGACATTCCTCCAGTATTAGCCATGAGACTTGGCTAAGGGTGAATGGTTTGGTGGCAGAACAATATCTTCTCCCGAACATCCGATGATAGCATGGGGAGATTGGTCCTTGCATGATGAGTAGTGTTGTGGCACTGGACATTCCCTCAGAGTAGGGCAATGTTTTCTTCCCGACATCCTGTGACGAAGTGGGAAGATTAGTCCTCAATTGCACACACTATCATCCTAGAGGTTGAGCATCGAGCATTTCTCAGTGTTGGCCATGAGACTTGGCTAGGGGTGGATAAAGTGTGGACCTAGTACATTCATTCATATGTGGACCCATAACCTATAGGTCTAAAGGATCTCATATGGAGATTGATGGTTGGAAGTAGGAGGCTCCAACGAATGTTGGTCTCTTTCTACTACAGATATTCATCCTTTAGATGATCATGAGGAATGAAAGTTAGTAGCAGTTGATGAGTTCTCTGAAGTTCCTTAGTTACTTCAGCATGCTACCTGAGATGTGGGAAGCACATGAAGAGCAGTTGGCTTCCAGTTGGAATCATGGCAGACTCTAGAAGTGGTTAAAGCATTAATTGTGTCCAGAATGCTCTAGGACGCGAACTACTCAGTTGACCTCTGAGGAGGTGCAATATACATATGTTTAGTTAAAACAGTGGCCCAGGATTCAAAATGTGCATGTGGCACACATTGCTGATATTGATTCCTTAATTGTGATGTTGTTCATTAACAGATACAAAGGGAGTTATCCCTTGAGTAGAGATGAAGGACCTTGACCTGATACACTATTACTTGGGATTAGAGGTGTGATGAGATCTTCCTGGGTCAAGGGAAGTATACTATTGATGTCCTGAGGAGATTTAGGCTGATGGACTAGCCAATGAACAACTCCAAAGGAAGAGTATGATGAGAGTTGGAGAGGGAGTCTGCAACACAATTCCAAAGGGATTCTGTAATGATATCCAGTTACATAGAGAGAGCAATAGGCTCACTTCAGTAAACTCACTGATGGATGAGCATTAGTGTCGAGTAGTGCAGCGTGCAGTGGTATGCTATGGTAAAGAGGGGAGTAGTCTAGCTCCTATATATTCCTACGGATAATTAGGTTGCCGACATTCTCACCCAGCCTCTTCCCCAGGCGAAATTTGTGTACTTCAGTGACAAGCTTGGAGTGGTGGAGAATGTCTCCCTCGTGGAGAGAGGGTTTGCAGCATCAGTGATATATTCTCCCAGAACCGAGGGAGAGATCTCTGTTGTGGACATATTGACAGACTGATATGTTGTACATGTGGACTCCTTGATGGACTAAGTTGATTCGTTACACATGTTGACTCCCCGATGGACTAGGTTGAGTCGTTGACTCCTTGATGGACTGAGTTGAGTTGTTACATGTGGACTCCTCGATAGACTGAGTTGAGTCGTTACACATGTTGACTTCCCAATGGGCTGGGTTGAGTTGTTGACTCCTCGATGGACTAATTTGAGTCATTACATGTGGACTCCTCGATACACTGAGTTGAGTCGTTACACATGTTGACTCCTCGAAGGATTGGGTCGAGTCATTGATTCCTCGATGGACTGAGTTGAGTCATTACATGTGGACTCCTCGATAGACTGAGTTGAGTCGTTACATGTGTTGACTCCCCGATGGACTGGGTTGAGTTGTTGACTCCTCAATGGATTGAGTTGAGTTGTTACATGTGGACTCCTCGATAGATTGAGTTGAGTCGTTACACATGTTGAGTCTCCGATGGACTGGGTTAAGTTGTTGACTCCTCGATGGACTACGTTGAGTATTTACATGTAGACTCCTCGATAGACTCAGTTGAGTCGTTACACATGTTGACTCCCTAATGGACTAGGTTGAGTCGTTGACTCCTCGACGAACTGAGTGAGTCATTACATGTAGACTCCTCGATGGACTGAGTTGATTCATTATACATGTAGACTCCTCGATGGACTAAGTTGAGTAGTTATACATATAGACTCCTCGATGGATTGAGTTGAGTCATCATACATGTTGACTCCCCGATGGACTAGGTTGAGTTGTTGACACCTCTTGATGGACTGAGTTGTGTCGGAAGATCTTTCTTATGATGATAAGATGTTCAAGACAAGTCGTGATGCTCAGATGATATCCAGATATGTTTTTGCATGATGATACCTCCCTAGCTAAGAGGGAATGTTGGTGATTGTAGCTACGTGAGGTCTCCTCATGAAGTCGTCCCAAAGAATAATAATTATTATTATTATTGTGCACAAAAGGCAAGTCGGCCCCAAACTAAGTGAACATGTCGGCCCCAGCAGAAAAGTGAAAAGGTAAACATAACAAGTATAAATAGAAGACGCATCATTCATTTCTACACCAAGCAAATTCGCTCAAGCAAAGGAGAAGTTTGCTCAAGCAAGGAGAAGGCTATTTTCTGGGGTTCTTTCTTTAAGTTATTCTTCTACATGATCTCTATTGTATCAGACCAATCTTACATCTGATTGTACTTGTATCTTGAATTGAAATCTCTGATTAAGAAAAGGTTGTTGGGTTTTCTCCCTCGTGGTTTCCCAGGATAAATCTTTGTGTCGATTGTGTTTATGTGCATGGTTATTCTTTCAGTGATCCTTATTTGTTTCTGCTGCAAATAAAGTTTAATTATACTGCTATCTTAAAATCTAACACTGGGCTGTAAAATGCCTTAGGTGCATCCTTGCACCTCCTCCTCCTCTTCCTTGGAAAATTTAATTTCAATTGGTGGTGATCATGAATGCGTGGAAGCTCCCGATGAAGGAAACACGCAAGAAAACGTCCCGAAGTTCCCAATTTTTTTGGGTAAAAGTTCCCAATAAGTTCCCAACCATCCAGAAAGATTCCCACTGGATTTGGAAAGTTCCCTACAAGTTCCCAAGTTCACTGATTGGAACTTCGGGAACGAGTTTCCTAAAGGTCGGGAGCAGTTCTCGTGCTACACACGCACATATAAACACCAAAAAAAACATGAAACAAAAAATTCAGAATTGTCTAGCATGGATGATCAGTGCTTTTTAAATAATATATGAAGGAGAAAAAAATTCGAGGGCATGATATGCTAAAATAATTTTATACTGTTCAATATCACCACACAAGTGACTTAATGATGGAGCCCAATGGTTTAGCTCAATCAGTTCAAATGGACTGTTTCAAGTTAGAGTTTGCTATGAGCTCTCCAGTTCTAGTCTGGCTTAGTCTTGCTGGGTTACCGGCCACTATGTGGCTGGCAGTTGAGCCACCCTCCATCCGGATATTCCAAAGAAGGGGAGGGGGGAATCCCACAAGGTTTTCCTTGGAAAAACAAAGTGACTTTATAATGGAGTTAATATTGTGAGCATTCTCAGCTATTTAATCCAGGCATTCTTCCACCTCATTCATGGGAGATCCATTATTTCAAGCATGCTACAGTTTTAATGAGCCTCTTTCTAACTGCCATTGATTACTCAACTTCCATATAGGATGCTCACTCATGCCCCTGTCAATATCCAAGCATGTCCCTATTTTAAGAAATTAATTAAGAAGAAAACATTTGCGAGATTATTCTTTCATTATTTTCCAAATGTCCCTCTTGACCACGGTCTTACAGAGGCATTTTTAGCAGACTATCTTTTAGGGAGGCTCATGTTAATTTGTGATTGTAATGTTGTGGATGTGAGGAGAGAAGGTTAATAGTTGGTATGTTTATGTTGATCGTTGTAATTTTGGATTGTGTGTAAGTGTTGCTAGTTGTTCACATGTTTTGAGGAGATAAGATGCTTCTAATGAGTTTTGGAGGGGGATTTCTTGTCTAATGGATGGCAATTCTTGTGTTTTCAGTTCATATTAATTTTCTTTGACCCCATGTGAGGATAATCTTGGCCAAGAGCAGCAGATAGCCTCCCACACAAGATAAGATAATTTTACTAATGTCCACAACTGACCAAGGAAAAAGGCCAATGGGATTGCAAAATACAGTCAACAAGGTTACATGAACCGTGGGTGCGATCGAAATCGGCTGAAGAACCAGATACGGATGCGACACTCATCCCAAAATTAGGAATCGGGGATTCGGAACCCTAACCCTAATTAACTGTAATTATCCTACATGTATCCTACATAAACAACTTTAAATGAGTCAAAACGAGGTGGAAGAATCCGAGAATCCAATTCAGAAGAATTTGATTCTGGTGCGGTTAGGCCTAGGGCCAAATCCGATAACTATAACAGTCAGTGATTTATGGACCATGGGAGTGTCAAGGATACCCTTCAAAAACAAAGAAAAGTTAAGTAGAAGAAATACAAGTGCCATTAAATGAGAGAGAAGAGCCTACTCTAAGTTGGACATGCAAATCCTAAGAGGAGAAAAGCTTTAACTCAACTCTGCGATAGTAGTACAAATAGAATTAAAAAGAGAGGTGGAGGATGTTAGCTCTTGGGGTTACTTCAAAAGTGTTTACACCAAGGTTGGGGGTGCTTCATGTGATGTGGGGTGGATCGTCTATGGATAACCCTTGGTTGTTTTGTGATAGATGAACACAATGGAGTTAACTTTCTTGTTGATTGCTAGACCTTTTATGGATGTTTATGTGTCATTATTCCTTGGAGCATCGAGTCCTAGACAGTGTTGTTGGCTTTTTCATGTACCATGCACATGGAGGTTGGTTCTTTGCTTGAGAAGATGCCTTGCATTGGAGGAGCATTGGGCATTATAGAGGAGGTCGTTGAGCCCTAGATAGCATGGGCATACTTGGACCACTTGCATGGAAGGTTGTACTTGACTTGAGGACACTTGGGTCGAGGGAGTGGTCATGTAGGTGTTGTGGACCTAGAGGATCACATGGCTTTGGAGGAGCATTAAAGCTTTGGAGGCTTATGGAAGAGTGATGGACACATCTTGTAGAGCGTTGATGTCTTGGAGCCTTGCATGTGGATATCTTCACCTTAGAGCTTAACAAGTGTCACTTGGAGAGAGTGCACTCAATTTGTGAGACTAATTTTGTAGAGATAAGTTGCTTGTAGAGATTTGTGGGTCTACTTCTGAAAAGCTTAGCACCTTTGAGCTGATAAAAAGATCATCAATCTGAGGGATTGGATATCAATTCTTGACTATGATTTTGTTCAAACCTCTGTAATCAATACAGAGTCTCCATATCCCATCCTTTTTTGCACCAACAAAATTGGTCTCCCACGAGGTGAGGAGCTTGATCGAATGTGGCCCTTTTGGATGAGCTCTTGAATCTGATGTTTGATTCTTCATTCAAGAGAAGAGAGCATATGTATATTCGGCCATTAGGAAAAGGAGCTCTAGGCATCAAACCAATTGAATGCTTGACCTGACAATGTAGGGGCACCTTGGTAGGTGAAGAGAAGATATCTTTGTATTCTTCCTCTATCTTGTCCACCTACTTCTATTGTGTACAGGAACCCTGTGCCATGGTTGTGGAAGTTGTAGTGATCTTTTGTTCACATTTTAACCAAATCATGAAGAGGACACATTTGACAATCTGAGAGATCACCTTCCTATACTATTTTGCTAAGATCAAAGAAACGATAGTAATTATAATTACCTCTAATATTCCATAGAGTTGATCTCCCCAAGTGTTAGGATGTGAAGTCAATATCCAGATCAATGTTATCGGAACCGGACCGGTCATCGAACCGGCGAAGCCCAAAATGTGAACCGGACCGGAACCGGCAAAAAACCGGGTAAAAAACCGGCCGACTAAAAAATACATAAAATATTCATATTTTGTAAAAAAAACATATATATTCATGTGCATACATATGAATCCAAACCATTAATGCACAAATATGCAAAGTTTCTCATATATATAGCAAATATGGGTGCAAATAACCAAAATAGCACCTAGTGCAATACATCTCTGAGGTTCTGAACCAAAGTACATCAACAAAGAGGCTCTAAATGGCCACTACAATCCAAAAATAAACCATAGTACTAATGAATAACAATAAAGTATAAATTGATCATATGCCACTACCCTGAATCTAAATATAGGAATATGCATTTCTTAACTAGCCTTCAGCTGTGGAAGTATCCTGATAGTAGATACATTCTGTTAAATGTCAAAATATTGAGGGAGATTCACCTATTGTGTCAACATATTTAAGCTGGTCAACTTAGGAGGAGATGGTCAGTGGAGGAATGCAATAATGTTTATATGGGAATCTTTGGATTGGACAAGGATATCCTTGATGGGCTTACTGTGTTGCTTGGTCATGCATGTTTATGAATAGTTAATCAGATTAGATGTTTGCGTAGTAGCTGTAGCTAGTCGTCAAAAGCATGCAATGGAAAATTATGCACTTTATTATTTATGCTTTCTAATAATGCTTAGGAGCAAAGTCTGGCTACAATCCTGATAGCTGATATTGAGCTGCTTGTTTGAAATGCCTTCTGTCTTGTTTGAAATGCCTTCTTTTCCACAAACAAGCAAAGGAAAAGCACAATAATTAACATTAAGTTTTGTTTTTTTTTTTTAAATTTGAAATCCGTGGGTCCCCAGGCCGCGACCGTACAGCAGGGTACGGACCGGCCGGTTCTGTACGGAACCGGCCGGTTTTCTGGCCGGTTTGAAAAAATTTCCGGTTTTCAAATTTTTTTGCCCGGACCGGACCGGCCAAGCCTGTGAACTGGTCTGACCGGCCGGTTTTGCCGGTTCCGGTCCGGTTCCGATAACATTGATCCAGATCTCTGACATTTTCTTGTATAGTGGTACACGACTATCCCCTCGCACAATTCCTATGTACCAAGTGCATTAAGCGGGTCATAGGGTGGCCATCCAAGCCCTCATACCTAAGGGTGGATACCTTGGGGCGAAAATTTATAGACCCTTTTAGTGTATTATGGTTCCTTTTGGAACCCTCATATCTGTTGTACAAAAAGGGAGTGACCCCTAGCACTGTATCACAAGAGAAGAAATCATTAAGTTTTTTGCCTAGTTATAATAAAAGATCGAAGTTGCCACTGCCCGTGGTTTTACAAGCACGCAGAAGGGTTTGCACATATATCTCGTGTTCTATTGTCATTGTTGTTTGCTTCTATTTCTTATACTTTTCTAACACAAATTAACAATGATGCTACAAGGCCCAAACTCATAAACATTGTTATGCCTTAGAGTATATGCAACATTCCTAGTCAGGTTTACAAGAGCAAGGGGTTAAACATTTTTTATATGAAGGCCAAGTTGAAGCTTAGAGTGTTGATTTGGGGCTAAATACCCCTAATCATGTCATGGATGGTCCACTTGATTTCCACCAACAGGAGGTGCTCGCCCGGTAGGGATTAGTGCCCTTGGGGGGCTAATCACTTGGATGCATGAACACACTCCTTTATTTGCCATGTAAAAGGTGATAGCATTTGTTTAGCACACCTTATTTGCTCACTTTGATTTTACCCCTCCTCTGGGTTGTGTACTCACTAATTGTACTTCCTTATCGAAGAAGCCTACAAGGATAATGAAGGAGGACATTGAGGGCACACATATGTTGGGGTCAGTTGGGGCATGACATCCTCCTTTTGACACACCTAGCACTTGTTGTAGCCTAATTGCATTAATATTATTATTATTTTTATGTCATTTAGAGTGGTTTAGCCCCCAAATTGTGGGTGAGCAAGCCAAAATGTTATATTTTCACATTATCTTGTAGACTAATAACTTAAAATTAGGTGAGGCTAGCCTTATATAAATAGAGCCTCCCTCTCATTGTAAAAACATAACAAGATATGGGTTCATTATGAGATTTTTTCTCTTTCTTCTAGTTTATTGGAGCTCTTGATGCCATTAACAACCCCAATTGGGATGATCTTCTTTGCTTGAAGGTTGATTGAAGTGACCTCTAGGGTTTCTATTGCACATGCTATTGGTTGTACTAACTCAAGCACAAAGGTGACCTAGGAAGAAATTTTGCTCATCTTTGTTAAAGAATCAGTAAGTTATACTTTGACCTAGTTTAATGATGCTTTATGATGCATTACTCTTATGTGTTAGGGTTTCTTGCTGATATTTTTCTAACTTAGCATTGTATTGGGCCTTGGATTCCCTCTCTTGCCCTAATTAGGCTCTTCTACCTAACCCTTGAGGTTGGTGGTTGATGCCCTAATTGCAAGTAGTGGAAGCCATTTCAAGAGAGGGACATTGGCATCAATCACTCAATGCCCTGGGGATTGAGACAAGAACCATAAGCCCTATCTTTTCAACAAAAAACTTTCCTTTGCCAATTTATTTTCCTTTTATTTTACATGCATTTCTATATTGAAATAACCCTAAAAATATAATATTGCTAGAAAAACCCTAAAAATTTAGATAAATTCACAGAACAAAAATATATATATATATATATATATATATTTGCAATTTGATAATTTTGGTCCACCCATTAAGTTCACCCTAGTTGATTTATCCACAAATCTTTGAGGGCATCCCATTTTGATCTAGTGCATTGGGAAACATGAAATTGCTCGAATTAGGGTTTCTGCAAGTTTTTGGCAATTCTAGCTGGATCATCAAATTCGCCCTAGTGGATTTTTCCATAAATTTTTAAGGGTGTCCATTTTCCTTGGTGCATTAGGAAGCATGAAATTGCCCAAATTAGGATTTTTGCAAGGTTTTTGGCAATTCTTGTTGGAACATCAAGTGTGCCCTAGGCCACTTTATCATCTCCCCTTCAAAGCGCACTTTTTTGAGGTTGTGCCTTGGGAAGTGTGAGAACCTCCCTTGGGAGTTGTGTAGTTGCATTGAAAGTTGTGATGAGCTATGATCTCTTGGTCAAACAGGAAGCAAGGCTCCGTATCCCATAGTACTACAAAAGCAGAGTATATTATAGCTAGTACCACTTGCCGAGAAGTTGTGGCTTAGGAAGCTACTTGTTGGGATGTTCGATGAGAAGTTTGAGATTGTCATTCGCTCTGACAATCAGAGTTGCATTAAGCTCTCTGAAAACCCTATGTTTCATGACAGATCGAAACACATTGAGATGAAATATCACTACATCAGAGACATGGTCCAGAGAGGTGCCATAAGACTTTAGTACATTGCTACTGATGAGCAGATAGCAGATATGTTGACTAAGTCTCTATCCTTGACGAAGTATAGGTACTTCTGAGACAAACTTGGTATGGCAAAGAATGCCTCCCTCCCTAAAAGGGAGTGTTAAAGTTACAACATCATGAGTCATTCTCCAAGTCAATCTTGTGTGCAAAGATTGAATCTCGTGTGTTGAGGTAGTGCCTTAGGGAGCCTGAGTTGGACTTAGGAAACTTGGAGTAGATTCTTGAGTGGGACTCAAGAATGACTAAGCCTTACGTGCAAAGGTTAAGCCTCTTGTGTTGAGGTAAGTGCTTTGTATGTCAAAGTGATGATGTTGTACAGTCTTTCTTGTCAAGGCTAAGGTCTTGTGTTTCAAGACAAATCCTCATGTGTTGAGGTAATGCTTTGCATGTTGAAGCATGGATGGTGTATGATGTACTACTAACCATGGTTGAGCTATTAAGTCTCCTCTAGAGACTGGCCACTTCTAGAGTGAATTACTTTAGCATATGACCACTTGGAACGATAGTAGAACAAGATGATCACATCATTGGAAAAATATCCTTAGTATATTTGATATGATAATTAATTAAGCTGGCACATGTGGACCATGCAGATAAGACAAGAAATAAAGATAAGAGGTGATAAGATAAGATAAGATAAGATAGAATTCGATTTGCTCACTTCAGTAATGATAAAGACTTCAATTAAATAAGAGAGAACTCGAATTGTTAAACTTCAGTGATGTTAACAAAGAAGACTTCAGTCAATTAAAGGAGAACTCAAATTGTTCACTTCAGTGTTGTTCACAAGAAAGACTTCAGTTAAAAGAGTTAACTAAGTGATAACAAAGATCTAGTTAACTAAGCATTTGCATGACGACACTTGAGTTGCGACACTTGCATGACGACACTTGAGGTAAACTAAAAGACGACACTTGAGTTGCGACACTTGCATGGCGACACTTATGTTAGCCACCTAACTAAGTGGTCTAGCATCCAATTGATGAGCGAGTTCATCCTGAAGTCAGAAGATAGAGTTAAATCCAATGCATGAGAAGTATGGCGCACTTTTCCATGCAGGATTGATGCAACCAATGTTAGAGCGAATTGTCTTAAAGGAAATTTGTGAATGTGACCAAAGTGAGAGAAATGGTTGAGTGGAGATTATCATTCTGAGTTCTCTTCTTTGTCAATCTCTCTTGCTCTATAATTGCACCAGGGGTGCTTGATATTTTATCTATGATATTGCACCAGGGGTGCTTGATATTTTATCTATGATATTGCACCAGGGGTGCTTGGTGTAATCTGCTCATTATGAAGCAATCATTCTCTGCTATCTATCAATATTCTAAGGAAGATTTTGCTGGGGTTTTCTCCCTCATGTTATAGAGGACTTCCCCCAGGGTAAATTTGTGTGTCAAATGTGAATGCTTATGCTCATAATCGTTTATTGATTTCAAGTACTATTGTAATTCTGCAATTAAAGATAAAAAAAATTAAAAGAGGTGACATTAGGTCTTGTCTCCTCTTATATGCTTACCATCACTAGCACAACACCATACATAGTCTGCTTTGAAAAGATTGCTAGTTTGAACGATAACAAACATCATGACATTTTCACATATAGGGTTTCCCTAAACGAACACCACAAACTTCAAGTGGGACGAAACCACACAGTATCTCATCTCTAAAGCACTTGATGTTGTAGCATAGGTGGTATTTTTGGCTAACGTGTATGTGTTGTCCCTAGCTCAACCAACCGATCAAATATAGCTGGGGATGCATGATCATTGGTAGTTGTGATCTCTTAATGACCTCAGCCGAGATCAAGTTCTTTTGGCTACCGCTATCAACAAAGAAATGTAGTAGAGTCCCCTTTCAACACATTTGTGAATGGAAGAGGTGCTCACCTTCCTCTAGTTTCTCCGACTCTTCTAGTTGGATCTTTGCAATTGCAATGGTAACACTAAGTTCTGCGTCAACAATTCACTTTCCCTTATATAGTTTCGAGTCAGAATACAAGCTAGGTTTTGATTTGAAGGCTTTCAACTCTGTAATATCCCAACTAATAATTTGTTTCCTTTGTAATTCTCTGATGTAGTATCTGGCTTGTCTGAGATCTTGTAACTCAATACTATGATGAAATATAAATGCAAGTTTTGTTCTATGGTCGCATGATCATGCATGCATGTGCTAGAGTTTGCCAAAAACCCCTAAATAACCCAAATATTCAGAAATGCTATAAAGTAGGGATAGAAGAGATGCATGTACATACAAATAGCTAAAGTAGTGATCATAGATCAATATGAAGCCAGCATGCAAGATATGTGCCAGAGATCGAGCAAGATATGGAGTGCTCTTCCTCCAAGAATGCGCCCTTTTAATAAATGCACCCTTCCAATCCTCTGAATGAGTAAATAAGGGTGGAACTGAGGTGAGAGGACTCCGGATGTGATGCACTAGGATTAAGCTCACCCTATGATCACTGTGCAAGATGCATGCAGACCATGCACTAGCTCCAAAGCCCTAAAACGTGAACCTCCTCAAGGAAAGTCGCCCATGCAGGACAAGGCACCCTTTGGATAATGATTCTAATGATAACTCGCTCTTGGATGCGAATAGGAAGACCGTCTTCAGTGACTAGGATAATAATGGTGCTCTCGAAAGGATGAAGTCGCAATGGAGACAAAAGGATCATTGTATGCTTAGATATGAAGATGTCTCACTTGTGTAATTCACCAATGCAAGGACTACGAGTTCTCTTGATCCTATATATAGCTTGAACCCTGCAGAATGCTCAAGAATGATACCTGACGATAGTAGTAATGTTGAATCTGGATGATCCAACCCTAATAGTGACTAGGGCAAATAGACTTCGCTACCGAAATAAACCGAATGGTAGGGTGGTGTGCCCTCAACCCTAAACTGGCTCTCTAAGCTCTCCAAGTCGACTTCTCAAATCAATAATCAAATAACCAGCCTTAATCATTCACTTTATCTTTCTTTTATAACTTTGACATTGCCTGACCTAACTTTTGCATGACTAGGTCGCTTTTCTCTTCCAATTTCGAGTTGACTTGCATGCATTGCTTTTTGTGTGCATGAAGACTTAATTAAGGTATTTCTGTGCATCCATCATGAAATATGTGGCCCACAAATCATCCTAGGAGATTTGTAGCACCTTCTACTCAAAGTACTGTCCTGCGAAGTACCATGACATGAGATTTCCTGAAAGCATCCTCTAATAACCACTAAACTTTCTGTCACTGAAACTCCAGGGTACCAAATCAATCTGAGAACTGCGAATTACCTAGTGCATCCACCACATCCCTGTGCAGTATCAACACAAGGAGCATCTTGTAGACTCCTAAGCATCCAAGCCGATAAACATTGTATCCATCCCTCATAAGGTCTCCCACCTAGGAAGTTAATCCATTGCTCCATATGTATAGACTCTTGAAAGTGATAGTTGACTATCGTCCTCATGCTAACTGTTGTACCGTCCACTACTATAATTAGAAGGTCCCATAATACCCAAAAAAAGAGACCATCATGCAGTCGTTGAGCCACTCTGATCATCATTAGCTGTCTATCATGCTCTATCAACATCCACCTCTCCTGGAACTCCAAGCAGAAATATCTGTAAGAGCTGCCCCCCTCACTATGAATGGTGTGGTGCATAGGCAACCAGGTGAAGTCTGCAATTTTGCTGTCATACTCGACCACAAATATCGATAAAGGAAATCTACTTCGGTCACTGGTAACAACTTTGGGCTGCTCATGAACTCTAATCATCTCCTCAAGAGACATCTCTATCACTCGCGCTGCCCTATACTCTGAGGAAATCGCCGGAATTTGCAAGAACTCCGATAACTGGTAAGTCTCTACACATATGTACTTTGAACCTTCCATCCTCGGTATACCCTTGATGCAATCTAACAATAAAATTCCCCATGGCTGCTCAAAATTTGTCGAAGGCTGCATCAATGCAGGTCCCAACTTGCATTGTTGACCCGACATGATATCCACCCAATTTCTCCAAGTAGACCTACCTCACATCTGCCTGTAAAAGGTGAAGTCATCTGAGTCCCTCACTAGCCTGTGTGATGTGAAGCGCTCTCTACCCTGCGTGCTGGTTTGCCTAGTGCTAACACCAGAATCCATCTGACTACCCCTGAAGAGCCAAGCAATCATAAGCTGCACAAACTCCTCAGAAGACTGCTCTGTCATGCATCCAAATCTAAGCAAACCACGAATAAACACCTGAAAGAGAAAACTGGCCATCTCCTCCCTAGCGGCTCCACTATCAATCTCAATACTTAATACTAGGAAAGAAAGTCAGCTCTACCATAAATATAGCGGATCAATCACCCTCACAACTATGTCGATCATCTCTACTATCTGAAACAATCCATCGTGCAGATGAATGCCTAGATCCCACCACCAATTTAGGGGTCCACCAAACCCAACTCCAACGAACTGCTATCGTATCATGCTGAGTCATCGGGGTCTCCATTTAATCCTCTAGTAGAAACCAAGTACTAATAACTCACTCCACTCCTACTAATCTAATCAGCCCCCACCAAACTGCATCTATATATCCGCTAACCCACTCACCGACTATGTGCTCAAATATTCCATGGAGTCTAAACCTCTCTCTAGAGAATAGTGTTGCCACCTGTAGAGCCTCATACTCATGCAGATACCAAGAATAATCTACCAACTAAAAATCCCGCATAGCCCTCATTATCCTCTCCCTAAGTGAGGCCTCAAGGTCTGTACAGGGGCAATCTCTATAGGAGATGATGTCATTCGCTACTTTCTCAACTGCAATCCCTGCGAACCAATCTAATCTCCCCTGTGTACTCAGTGTACCAATCCCATGGTCTAATTGAAAGATCTCCCTTGTGGCCAAGATGCCATTCACCTCATCTAACTGTCTCAAGTGAACCTCCCAAGTCGTGTTGTGTAATAGCAATAAATAGCTCCGCTCCTGCAGATGCGACTAGGAAGTAACTAGTGTGTTGGTCAACCCCATGGGCATGACCACAATCCCAAAATTAGGTCTAGAAGTAGACCTATGAGCATCATGCTCTCTGATACTCGGCGGACAATATCCCCGACAAAGGTAGGCTATCGAGGGTTCTACTACCCTATGAAGCATGTCCTTCCCCTCATCGATCCTGGGGAAACCCACTACAAGGGTATGCTCATGATCTTTGTCAGGTGGTTTCCCAGGAGGAAACACTCCAAAACTCCATGGGATCTCATCATGTGACCCTATGTACCCTTGTAGACTGTTGCATACTCTTGTATCCTCCTGAGCCATCGAGTATCTTGTATGCTCTACTGTAGCCAATACTCCACTGATATCAACGAAGCCTGTGATCCAATGTGTCTCTATATCCGCCATATATCTGTCCACCCAACCTCTATATGCATATACTTCCTTGTTGGTTGATCCACAGGGAACGTGCTCAACTATCTCTACCATGGCTAAACCTCTCTCTAACATAGATGGCTCATGATCCACTGCCTGATCCAAACTCTCTGTGTTAGATCTCTCCCCACTCACCTGCAACTCTGAGTGCTCCTCCTGCAAAATCATCACCGGATGCTCTCCCCTCAAACCATGGGTGCCACTCATGCCCTCATGTTTTACAATTGTCCTGTATCCTGTGTGTGCTGTGATATCCTCTTGTGTGCACTCACTCTACTAGTGTCACCTGAACCAGGATAACACACATCTGTACTATACTGGACTGTGTCTACTGTCAACACATCTGAAACTACACCCGGAACCGTTAATGGCCCCTCCACAATGAGTCAACCATAACCTCCATACTGCCACGTATCTATAGAGTCAACCATCTCCCGGTCATGTCTCTCTTCATGGATCTCACCTATCAAGAATGTCTCGACTATTGCTGTAGATGATGAAGAGTGTACCAACTTCAACTCGCCACACAACCTATCTACATGCATATCTTTTTTCTGAAGAGCCATCTGAGTGTTAGCTATTCAGAAACAATGGCTCACAGGTGGGCTCCTCTTCAATGTCATGTATGCCCAAATCACTCAATATCGAATCCATGTCACAACTAGGTGCTAACACTCCCTAATCCTCACAATCACCACTACTAAGGTGAGATGATGAATCCTCGACGTTGGATGATCAAGTAACTGCATCATATGTACTATCCTCCTCGTGTACTGTCAACTCTATATCAAGTTCACCATCAACATGTACATCATGCACATCTTTCTCTATTCCCCCAACCATGCTTTCAAGGAGATCCTCGTCCAAATCCTTGGGCCGACTCCCGAACTGGATGGAGTAATAATCTTAAAAGGACAATGCCACACATACCTCTTTCCCTAGGGCTAGATATTTCTGATATTGAGGCAAGTGTCGAAGAGCTGTTCACGTCCCCTAATTTCTAGCCAAGATCCTTCTCAGTGTCTTCATGATCTCACTGGATGGCAAGAAACCTGTGCTTTAGGGCATACACTTAAGCAAAATTGACATGTATTGTTATCCATTAACATTCCTATGTATTCATCTAGCTGTTTATAACTGCATGCTCCCACAGCTGGCGAGGAACATGCTCTGATACCACTATAATATTCAACTCATAATCTGTTTCCTTTGTAATTCTATGATGTAGTTTCTAGCTTGTCTGAGGTCTTGTAACGTAATACTATGATGAAATATGAATGCAAGTTTTCTTCTATGGTCGCATGATCATGCATGCATGCGCTAGGGTTTGACAAAAAACCCTAAATAACCCAAATATTCAGAAATGCTATAAAGTAGGGATAGAAGAGATGCATGTACATACCAATAGCTGAAGTAGTGGACGTAGATCAATATGAAGCCAACATGCAAAATATGTCCTGAAGATCGAGCAAGATATGGAATGCTCTTCCTCCAACAACGCGCCCTTGTAATAAATGCGCCCTTCCAATCCTCTGAATGCGTAAATAAGGGTGGAATAGAGGTGAGAGGACTCCAGATATGGTGCACTAGGGTTAAGCTCACCCTCTAATCACTGTGGAAGATGCATGCAGACCATGCACTAGCTCCCAAGCCTAAAGCGTGAACATCCTCAAGGAAATTCGCCCATGCCGGAGAAGGCGCCCTCTGGATATAGTGATTCTGATGATAAATCGCTCCTGGATCCGAATATGAAGCCCGTCTTCAATGACTAGGATAATAGTGGAGCTCTCAGAAGGATGAAGCTGACATGAAGACAAAAGGATCACTGTATGATGAGACATGAAGATGTCTCACTTGTGCAATTCGCTCATGCAAGGATGGCGAGTTCTCTTGATCCTGTATATAGCTTGAACCCTACAGAATGTTGAAGAATGATAGCTGACGATAGTAGTAATGCTGAATCTGCATGATTCATCTTTGATAGTGACTAGGGCGGATAAATTTCGCTGCTGAAATACACTGAATGGTTGAGTGGTGTGCCCTCAACCCTAAACTGGCTCTCTGAGCTCTCCAAGTCGACTTCTCAAATCAATAATCAAATAAGCAGCCTTAATCATTCACTTTATCTTTCTTTTATAACTTTGACATTGCTTGACCTAACTTTTGCATGACTAGGTCGCTTTTCTCCTCCAATTTGCAGTTGACTTGCATGCATTGCTTTTTGTGTGCATGAAGACTTAATTAAGGTATTTCTGTGCATCCATCATGAAATATGTGGCCCGCATGTAATGCATGCAGGTGGCCCCTAGTTCGTGTGGCCCTCTTTTATCTACTAATGATCTAATAACCATGATTAAGATCTTATTTTGGTCTGAAAGGTATCAATCCTCAGTCTATTCCTCTGTTTGTTAAAAAGGGATATTATTGTCCTGCCTCACCAAGATTACTTGTCCTCAATAAATACCAACACAACTCCATAATCAATCAAACGGAACCAACTGAATCCAGGAAAAATCCCAAGGTCCCAAATCATCCTAAGAGATTGGTAGCACCTTCTACTCAAAGTACTGTCCTACGAGGTACAATGACATGAGATCTCCTGAAAGCATCCTCTAATAACCACTAAACTTCCTGTCACTGAAACACCAGGGTACCAAATCAATCTGAGAACTGCGAATTACCTATTGCATCCACCACATCCTTGTACAGTATCAACACAAGGAGCATCTTGTAGACTCCTAAGCATCCAAGCTGATAAACATTGTATCCATGCCTCATAAGGTCTCCCACCTAGGAAGTTAATCCATTGCTCCATATGTATAGGCTCCTGAAAGTGATAGTTGACTATCGTCCTCATGCTAACTGTTGTACCGTCCACTACTGCAATTAGAAGGTCCCCTGCTACCCAAAAAAAGAGACCATCATGCAGTCGGTGAGCCACTCTGATAATCATCAGCTGTCTATCATGCTCTATCAACATCCACCTCTCCTGGAACTCCAAGCAGAAATATCTGTAAGCGCTGCCCCCCCCACTATGAATGGTGTAGTGCATAGGCAACCAAGTGAAGTCTGCAATTTTGCTGTCATACTCGACCACAAATATCGACAAAGGAAATTTGCTCCGGTCACTGGTAACAACACTGGGCTGCTCATGAACTCTAATCATCTCTTCAAGAGACATCTCTATCACTCGCGTTGCCCTATACTCTGAGGAAATCGCCGGAATTTGCAAGAACTCCGATAACCGGTGACTCTCTGCACATATGTACTATGAACCTTCCATCCTTGGTATACCCGTGATGCAATCTAACAATAGGCTCCCCCATGGCTGCTCAAAATTTGTCGAAGGCTGCATCAATGCAGGTCCCAACTTGCGTTGTTGACCCGACATGATATCCACCCAGTTTCTCCAAGTAGACCTAACTCACATCTGCCTGTAAAAGGTGAAGTCATCTAAGTCCCTCACTAGCCTGTGTGATGTGAAGCACTCTCTACCCCGCGTGCTGGTTTGCCTAGTGCTAACACCAGAATCCATCTGACTACCCCTGAAGAGCCAAGCAATCATAAGCTACAAAAACGCCTCAAAAGACTGCTCTGTCATGCATCCAAACCTAAGCATTCCACGAATAAACACCTGAAAGCGAAAACTGGCCATCTCCTCCCTAGCGGCTCCACTATCAATCTCAATACTGAATACTAGGAAAGAAACTCAGCTCTACCATAACTATAGTGGATCAATCACCCTCACAACTCTGTCGATCATCTCTACTATCTGAAACAATCCATCGTGCAGATGAATGCCTAGATCCCACCACCAATTAAGGGGTCCACCAAACCCAACTCTAACGAACTGCTACCGTATAATGCTTATAGTCATCGGGGTCTCCATGTAATCCTCTAGTAGAAACCAAGTACTAATAACTCACTCCGCTCCTACTAATCTAATTAGCTCCCGCCAAACTGCATCTATATATCTGCTAACCCACTCACCGTCTATGTGCTCAAATATTCCATGGAGTCTAAGCCTCTCTCTAGAGAATAGCAATGCCACCTGCAGAACCTCATACTCATGCAGATACCAAGAATAATCTACCAACTACAAATCTCGCATAGCCCTCATTATCCTCTCCCTAGGTGAGGCCTCAAGGTCTGTACAAGGGCAATCTCTATAGGAGATGATGTCATTCGCTACTCTCTCAGCTGCAATCCCTGCGAACCAATCTAATCTCCCCTGTAAACTCAGTGTACCAATCCCATGGTCTAATTGAAAGATATCCCTTGTGGCCAAGATGCCATTCACCTCATCTAACTGTCTCAAGTGAACCTCCCAAGTCTTGTTGTGTAATAGCAATCAATAGCTCTGCTCCTGCAGATGCGACTAGGAAGTAACTAGTGTGTTGGTCAACCCCATTGGCATGACCACAATCCCAAAATTAGGTCTAGAAGTAGACCTATGAGCATCATGCTCTCTAATCCTCATCGGATGATAACCCCGACAAAGGTAGGCTATCGAGGGTTCTACTACCCTATGAAGCATGTCCTTCCCCTCATCGATCCTGGGGAAACCCAATACAAGTGTATGCTCATGATCTTTGTCAGGTGGTCTCCCAGGAGGAAACACTCCAAAACTCCATGGGATCTCATCGTGTCCCCTATGTACCTCTGTAGACTGTTGCATACTCTTGTATCCTCCTGAGCCATCAAGTATCTTGTATGCTCTATTGTAGCCAATACTCCACTGATATCAACGAAGCCTGTGATCCAATGTGTCTCTATATCCGCCATATATCTGTCCACCCAACCTCTATATGCATATACTTCCTTGTTGGCTGATCCACAGGAAACGTGCTCAACTATATCTACCATGGCTAAACCTCTCTCTAACAAAGATGGCTCATGATCCACTGCCTAATCCAAACCCTCTATGTCATATCTCTCCTCAGTCACCTACAACTCTGAGTGCTCCTCCTGCAGAATCATCATCGGATGCTCTCCCCTCAAACTATGGGTGCCACTCATGCCCTCATGTTTTACAGTTGTCCTGTATCCTGTGTGTGCTGCGATATCCTCTTGTGTGGACTCACTCTACTAGTGTGGCCTCAACCTGGATCACACACATCTGTACTATACGGGAGTGTGTCTCCTGTCAACACATCTGAAACTACACCCGGAACCGTTAATGGCCCCTCCACAATAAGTCAACCATAACCTCCATCAACCATAACCTCCATACTACCTCGTATGTATAGAGTCAACCATCTCCTAGTCATGTCTCTCTTCATGGATCTCGCCTATCATGAATATCTCGACTCTTGCTGTAGATGATGAAGAGTGTACCAACTCCAACTCGCCACACAACCTATCTACATGCATATCTTGTTTCTGAAGAGCCATCTGAGTGTTGGCTCTTCAGAAACAATGGCTCATAGGTGGGCTCCTCTTCAATGTCATGTATGCCCAAATCACTCCATATCGAATCCATGTCACAACTAGGTGCTAACACCCCCTGATCCTCACAATCACCACTACTAAGGTGTGATGATGAATCCTCGACATTGGATGATCAGATAACTGCATCATATGTACTATCCTCCTCGTGTACTGTCAACTCTATATCAAGTTCACCATCAACTTGTACATCATGCACATCTTTCTCTATTCCCCCAACCATGCTTTTAAGGAGATCCTCGTCCAAATCCTTGGGCCGACTCTCGAACTGGATGGAGTAATAATCTTGAAAGGACAATGGTGCACATACCTCTTTCCCTAGGGCTAGATATTTCTGATATTGAGGCAAGTGTCGAAGAGCTGTTAACGTCCCCAAATTTCTAGCCAAGATCCTTCTTAGTGTCTTCATGATCTCACTGGATGGCAAGAAACCTGTGCTTTAGGGCATACACTTAAGCAAAATTGACATGTATTGTTATCCATTAACATTCCTATGTATTCATCTAGCTGTTTATAACTGCATGCTCCCACAGCTGGCGAGGAACATGCTTTGATACCACTATAATATTCAACTGATAATCTGTTTCCTTTGTAATTCTCTGATGTAGTTTCTAGCTTGTCTGAGGTCTTGTAACGTAATACTATGATGAAATATGAATGCAAGTTTTGTTTTATGGTCGCATGATCATGCATGCATGCGCTAGGGTTTGACAAAAAACCCTAAATAACCCAAATATTCAGAAATGCTATAAAGTATGGATAGAAGAGATGCATGTACATACCAATAGCTGAAGTAGTGGACGTAGATCAATATGAAGCCAACATGCAAAATATGTGCCGAAGATCGAGCAACATATGGAATGCTCTTCCTCCAACAACGCGCCTTTGTAATAAATGCGCCCTTCCAATCCTCTGAATGAGTAAATAAGGGTGGAATAGAGGTGAGAGGACTCCGGATGTGGTGCATTAGGGTTAAGCTCACCCTCTAATCACTGTGGAAGATGCATGCAGACCATGCACTAGCTCCCAAGCCTAAAGCGTGAACATCCTCAAGGAAATTTGCCCATGCCGGAGAAGGCACCCTCTGGATATAGTGATTCTGATGATAAATCGCTCCTGGATCCGAATATGAAGCCCGTCTTCAATGACTAGGATAATAGTGGAGCTCTCAGAAGGATGAAGTTGACATGAAGACAAAAGGATCACTGTATGATGAGACATGAAGATGTCTCACTTGTGCAATTCGCTCATGCAAGGATGGCGAGTTCTCTTGATCCTGTATATAGCTTGAACCCTACAAAATGTTGAAGAATGATAGCTGACGATAGTAGTAATGTTGAATCTGGATGATTCAGCCCTGATAGTGACTAGGGTAGATAAATTTCGCTGCCGAAATACACTGAATGGTTGAGTGGTGTGCCCTCAACCCTAAACTGGCTCTCTGAGCTCTCCAAGTCGACTTCTCAAATCAATAATCAAATAAGCAACCTTAATCATTCACTTTATCTTTCTTTTATAACTTTGACATTGCTTGACCTAACTTTTGCATGACTAGGTCGCTTTTCTCCTCCAATTTGCTGTTGACTTGCATGGATTGCTTTTTGTGTGCATGAAGACTTAATTAAGGTAATTCTGTGCATCCATCATGAAATATGTGGCCCGCATGTAATGCATGCAGGTTGCCCCTAGTTCCTGTGGCCCTCTTTTATCTACTGATGATCTAGTAACCATGATTAAGATCTTTTTAATCATCAGTCCTCAGTCAATTCCTCTGTTTGTTAAAAAGGGAATATTATTGTCCTACCTCGCCAAGATTGCTTGTCCTCAATCAATACCAACACAACTCCATAATCAATCAAACTGAACCAATTGAATCCAGGAATAATCCCAAGGTCCCAAATCATCCTAGGAGATTGGTAGCACCTTCTACTCAAAGTACTATCCTGCGAGGTACCTGTTATCACATATATAGTAGCCGAGCTACCATACATTATTTTTCTGATTCCAGTACACTATTCAGCCAGTTCCCTTACATTGAGATGCTGAGATGAGCATCTATTTAGATCACTATCAAATTTGGACAGCAGTGGTATTCCCCATGCCATGACTGAGTCTCAGGACACTCAGAGAGATGACCGATGTAGCCATTATACCATTTGTACAGAGTAGTCAGTAGTGCCCAGAGTTACAGTGGCAGTTCCAGAGGATAGATGATGGTTCAGATGATGAGCATTCAGGTATATGACTCAGCAGGCATATCATAGTGTTGTGGTTATATTGCTTTTATATTTATTCTTATAGCATGTCTTAGCACTTAGTGTCATGATCTGGCAATCATATAGATAGGTGGACCTAGTTGATCTTTTTATACATACTATATTGTCCCTACTCAGACTTAGAAGTTCACTATTCATACTCATTGGTTTTACCCTCCTTAGGGAGAATAGAGGTGATCATTCCACCATACCTTGGTTTGCTAGTGTTGGCTCCATTATTCATTGTCTTCATCCATCCATTGCCTACCTTTTAGTTTATCGCCCTGACTTACAACTTGACTAGTGACATGGAGGACCTTTTCCCCACTGTAGCCTCTGTATTGGATGAGCTTCCCTGTTTATTGTGTCTCGGCTCTGAGTTGGTGACAAAACTTACCTATGGTGAGTTGGAGTTCCTTGTGAATTCTCCCTAGTCACTAAAGTTGTGTTGGCTAAACCTGAAACTTTTAGTGCTGCCATGAATACAAAATCTGGAAAATGAAATGTTATATCTTGTATGAAAAGCCCATTCATGCAATGTGTTTCTAAACACACATGAATGAAAGGCATGCCAAATGAAAATAGCCATGAAAATAAAATGTTATATCTTTTGGAAATGTAAATACCTAGGTAAACAAGCTGTCTGTGACACACCTAGAAGTGCTCAGGTAAACAAGTGCCTTAAAAACACACCTGCAGCAGAAAGCCTAAAATAAATGTAAATCTATGCAATGTGTTTATAAACACACAAAGATCAAAGGCTATGAAAACTTCAAGCCCAAAAAGAAATGGAACTTAAATGCATTATCTAAATAATTGCTGGCCTCATTTGTATTATGGATTGTGCACATCTGTTAAAGGTGAATAAACCCTCTTTGAATAACTCATCCATTTGTGAGACACCGCCATTCCCTGTGTTGTTGCTCATTCAGTATATACTATGGTGTGTATTCCCTTTCCCTGTTCCAAAGTGTCACAACGTTAAGTCAGTCAAGTCATCCCTTAGCCTAGCCAGTTATTTTAGCCTTCACCCTTCACTAGCAAATTGATCACAACAATGAAGTGAGTATGGTCTTGAAAGTCTAATCTGAGTCTTAATAATAATTAATGACATTATATATTTGGACTTAGATCGCCAGTAAATGATTACTTTGTGTTATAATTGTTATTTGAATAAGTTGTAGAGCATGCATTAACCTTTGACACTTTGCAGCAGCTTCTAATGATAGTCTGAGTTTTATTTGGTCATGTTGACTTGGTCAAACCTAGTTTGACCAAGGTCAACCACAGGACATGAGATGGTTGGACCTTGTGATGATATGAATAGATGATATATGGTCTATGTACATGTACATGATGATTCTATGCATCAGATACAGGTTTATGATGATGATTTATGGTTTACAGCATTATTTGATCATTTACAGATCATTATTATTGCACCTGTTCCGGTATATTGGATATATTATATGATCATGCAGAGACTCATATGGTGTATGAGTACACATCTTGGATGGATTTGGACCTTCTGAGTCCAATGAGACAGTTTGTTTTCAGTTCCGGGCACTTACAATGATGATTGAGCCTCAGTAGGCTAACCCAGTGCAGTTTTGGTCTGTCGGAGACCCTGTCAGAACAGAGAGGATTTTTATTTGGTTGACCTAGGGCGCTGTGCTTGGAGGGGGTGGTCCAGCCACTTGTTTTTACCATATTACCCCCCTCCCGGACACACTGGTGCCCTCACCTTGACAACGCAGGCACCCCAGGAGGCAGCTTGGGGCAGTTTCACGCTTCCCGAGGCATTTCAGGATTGGTAGAAATGGCTATTGAGGAATTCGATTTGGGCTACTAAGGCAATGTCTTGGCATGGGATGATCAGTGATGATGGGTTGATGTCTTCCACACCTCCAGCAGTTTCAGCTTCATCGAGGCCCGCATCCATCACTTATGGCACTTTCTGATGATTTCTGAGGCCTTTTAAGGCCCACGATTTGTCCATAGAGGCACGATTTGGTATATTGATGACTATTTTATTATTATTATGCTATGGGGATTGAACAAGGGTAGCTAAAATTACCCCTTGGACCCACCATAAGCTTCTTATTATATTTTGTCATCATGATATGGTGGGATTCCCCTCTCCTAGGGCGATTTTGTCCACTTATGTTATATTTTATTAGTGATCCATGTATTTTATTGTTGAGCTCATCTCAACCATTGATTAGACATTTGTATCTTTTAAGCCACTCATTCAAAAAGTGGTTAGGATTTTGATGCCTCTCCTTCCTATTTAAAGGAGAGAGCTTCTCATTGTAAAGGGGTCTTTGGCTCTTGGATTCTTGATATAGAAAAATTCTCTTGTGGAAATTTTGTGGTCTCCTTTGCATTTCGTGTTCTTAGATGGTGATTGGATAGTCTATTGCATCCTAACATTCGTGGTAATTTTGGTAAGATCTATCTTTTGGAAATCATTGTCTTGTCTACAGGAGGGCGACTTCAACCTTGGGCGTTTTTGTAGGGCTTCCTCAACTTGCTTGGATTGGCATTCGCTTGTAACAGGGGGTTATCATTAGTATCATTGTGATCTATGCTATCTTTATGTTATTTCTCTTATAGTATTTGTCTTTATCTCTTGATGCAATAAATCTGATATTGTTGACGTTTATTGTGCAGGAGGAAGGGCGCATTGGTCTCCTTGGGCAAATCGCACTTCATAAAGGTCTTCTCCAAATTGCTTCAAATTGATCGGGTTTGCATAGATCATCATCATCAAGGCATCTACAAGGTTATCCAGGTAAGATCCACAGGTGAGTTCTTCTCTTCTTGATTCCAATCCATTGGCACAACACATAATTGAAAACCTAATTAATTAAAACCCTCATTGTTACATTTTCTCAGATCTACTAAGATCTAGTGGGTTGTTGGGTGTAATATTGAAAACCCACCTCTATAGTATCCACGGCATCCCGGATCTATAGTTTGGTGAGGATTGGACTCCATTTGACCCTCTTCCCAAGCCAACTTAACTTCTCTAAGCAAGGGCGCACTTCTTGGTGAAGGTGAGTTGACCTAGATCTAGTTGATGGGTAGTTGAGATTTCAATTGATTCATGATCTACACATCCTAAAACCTACCACTAGACTCTTACTTTGGCAATTTCCACCTTGTGGGCCCTATTCCACATTTTAAGGGATTTAATCCCCATTTTGGACCACTTGGTATCTTCAAACTCAGATCTAGTAAGATCTAGCCATTGGATTGCCTTGAAATTGTAGATCCACACTCTCACTTGATTAACCTACTTGGATCTAAAGTTTGGATGCCATTGGACTTGTCTTGATCCATTTATCCCACATTTACCCTCCTTGGGCAAAGTCACACTTCCTTGGGAGATTGAGTTGGTCCACATCTAGGACATGGGTACATGAGATTTTGGTGGATTTGGAACGAGCATAATTCAAAACCTAGGTCTAGTTGGTCACTTCATCAAATCTTGCCTTGGGGATAGCATTCCTTGTTTTAAGGGATTGTGGTCCACTTAGGTCAAACCTTGAATCTCTAAATCTAGACCTATTCATCCATCAAACCTTTAATTGCCCACTTGTCTCATGCAATAGGAGTCATCAACCACAAGTTAATTTCATTTGACTCCATTATCCCAATTTCCAAGGCACTGATCTCTCTCCAAGTCAATTCGACTTTCCTAGATTGTTGGATTAACTTCTGGTTTGATCCTTGTTTGGTGGACTAAACCCTTTGATGTCATCATACTTCATGATCAAGCTTGTCACTTGTACTAGTTAGCCCCAATTCAACCCCTAAACTACCCTGCATTGGACACGGTTCCCAAGGCAGTGGATTTTCTCACATTGACTAGTACTATAATCCTGGATCTTGTTTTCAAATACACATCAACAATGAACCAAAGCTAAACTCATTGAACCCCTCACTTATCTCGTGACTTCATCCTTAGGTCTAGGATAAACCATACACCTTCTTTCACTTAGTCTTAACTTGATTTGGTGTCTTGGTTTGATATCTCCTGTCGGGAGTAGATCGGGTCTCCCCCTTTGTTGTCTAGGCTAGATAACATAAAGCGAAGGTTGCCTCGATTGGCGTGACAACCATCCATTGGAGGTCGAGGTGATCGTGGTTGCACCT
Organism: Larix kaempferi; assembly: GCA_027924585.1. Lineage (NCBI taxonomy): Eukaryota > Viridiplantae > Streptophyta > Pinopsida > Pinales > Pinaceae > Larix > Larix kaempferi. Next base: position 18,733,602 of record BSBM01000469.1, read on the forward strand.
TTTGAGTTGCCCTTCCCTATTGCCATCCATTAATGGATACATCCATAGGGGTAACTACAGTTTACGTGATAACAGTACCATGACATGAGATCTCATGAAAGCATCCTCTAATAACCACTAAACTTCCTGTCACTGGAACTCCAGGGTACCAAATCAATCTGAGAAATGCGAATTACCTATTGTATCCACCACATCCCTGTGCAGTATCAACACAAGGAGCATCTTGTAGACTCCTAAGCATCCAAGCCGATAAACATTGTATCCATGCCTCATAAGGTCTCCCACCTAGGAAGTTAATCCATTGCTCCATATGTATAGGCTCCTGAAAGTGATAGTTGACTATCGTCCTCATGCTAACTGTTGTACCGTCCACTACTACAATTAGAAGGTACCCTGCTACCCAAAAAAAGAGACCATCATGCAGTCGTTGAGCCACTCTGATCATCATCAGCTGTCTATCATGATCTATCAACATCCACCTCTCCTGGAACTTCAAGCAGAAATATATGTAAGAGCTGCCCCCCTCACTATGAATGGTGTAGTGCATAGGCAACCAGGTGAAGTCTGCAATTTTGTTGTCATACTCGACCACAAATATCGACAAAGGAAATCTGCTCCGATCACTGGTAACAACTCTAGGCTGCTCATGAACTCTAATCATCTCCTCAAGAGACATCTCTATCACTCGCGCTACCCTATACTCTGAGGAAATCGTCGGAATTTGCAAGAACTCCGATAACTGGTGAGTCTCTGCACATATGTACTCTGAACCTTCCATCCTCGGTATACCCATGATGCGATCTAACAATAGGCTCCCCCATGGCTGCTCAAAATTTGTCGAAGGCTGCATCAATGTACGTCCCAACTTGCGTTGTTGACCCGACATGATATCCACCCAATTTCTCCAAGTAGACCTACCTCACATCTGCCTGTAAAAGGTGAAGTCATCTGAGTCCCTCACTAGCCTGTGTGATGTGAAGCGCTCTCTACCCCGCGTGCTGGTTCGCCTAGTGCTAACACTAGAATCCATCTGACTACCCCTGAAGAGCCAAGCAATCATAAGCTGCACAAACTCCTCAGAAGACTGCTCTGTCATGCATCCATACCTAAGCATTCCACGAATAAACACCTGAAAGCGAAAACTGGCCATCTCCTCCCTAGCGGCTCCACTATCAATCTCAATACTGAATACTAGGAAAGAAAGTCGGCTCTACCATAAATATAGCGGATCAATCACCCTCACAACTCTGTCGATCATCTCTACTATCTGAAACAATCCATCGTGTAGATGAATGCCTAGATCCCACCACCAATTAAGGGGTCCACCAAACCCAACTCCAACGAACTGCTACCGTATTATGCTGATAGTCATTGGGGTCTCCATGTAATCCTCTAGCAAAAACCAAGTACTAATAACTCACTCCGCTCCTACTAATCTAATAAGTTCCCGCTAAACTGCATCTATATATCTGCTAACCCACTCACCGTCTATGTGCTCAAATATTCCATGGATTCTAAGCCTCTCTCTAGAGAATAGCGATGCCACCTGCAGAACCTCATACTCATGCAGATACCAAGAATAATCTACCAACTACAAATCCCGCATAGCCCTCATTATCCTCTCCCTAAGTGAGGCCTCAAGGTCTGTACAAGGGCAATCTCTATAGGAGATGATGTCATTCCCTACTCTCTCAACTGCAATCCCTGCGAACCAATCTAATCTCCCTTGTGTACTCAGTGTACCAATCCCATGGTCTAATTGAAAGATCTCCCTTGTGGCCAAGATGCCAATCACCTCATCTAACTGTCTCAGGTGAACCTCCCAAGTCTTGTTGTCTAATAGCAATAAATAGCTCTGCTCCTGCAGATGCGACTAGGAAGTAACTAGTGTGTTGGTCAACCCCATGGGCATGACCACAATCCCAAAATTAGGTCTAGAAGTAGACCTATGAGCATCATGCTCTCTGATCCTCATCGGATGATATCCCCGACAAAGGTAGGCTATCGAGGGTTCTACTACCCTATGAAGCATGTCCCCCTCATCGATCCTGGGGAAACCCAATACAAGGGTATGCTCATGATCTTTGTCAGGTGGTCTCCTAGGAAGAAACACTCCAAAACTCCATGGGATCTCATCGTGTGCCCCTATGTACCCCTGTAGACTGTTGCATACTCTTGTATCCTCCTGAGCCATCGAGTATCTTGTATGCTCTACTGTAGCCAATACTCTACTGATATCAACGAAGCCTGTGATCCAATGTGTCTCTATATCCGCCATATATCTGTCCACCCAACCTCTATATGCATATACTTCCTTGTTGGCTGATCCACAGGGAACGTGCTCAACTATCTCTACCATGGCTAAACCTCTCTCTAAAAGAGATGGCTCATGATCCACTGCCTGATCCAAACCCTCTGTGTCAGATCTGTCCTCAGTCACCTACAACTCTGAGTGCTCCTCCTGCAAAATCAACACCGGATGCTCTCCCCTCAAACCATGGGTGCCACTCATGCCCTCATGTTTTACAGTTGTCCTGTATCCTGTGTGTGTTGCGATATTCTCTTGTGTGCACTCACTCTACTAGTGTCGCCTGAACCTGGATAACACACATCTGTACTATACGGGAGTGTGTCTCCTGTCAACACATCTGAAACTACACCCGGAACCGTTAATGGCCCCTCCACAATAAGTCAACCATAACCTCCATACTGCCCCGTATCTATAGAGTCAACCATCTCCCAGTCATGTCTCTCTTCATGGATCTCGCCTATCATGAATGTCTCGACTCTTGCTGTAGATGATGAAGAGTGTACGAACTCCAACTCGCCACACAACCTATCTACATGCATATCTTGTTTCTGAAGAGCCATCTGAGTGTTGTTCAAGGAATCTCTAGTAACCATAGGCTCATAGGTGGGCTCCTCTTCATTGTCATGTATGCCCAAATCACTCAATATCGAATCCATGTCACAACTAGGTGTTAACACCCCCTGATCCTCACAATCACCACTACTAAGGTGAGATGATGAATCCTCGACGTTGGATGATCAAATAACTACATCATATGTACTATCCTCCTCGTGTACTGTCAACTCTATATCAAGTTCACCATCAACCTGTACATCATGCACATCTTTCTCTATTCCCCCAACCATGCTTTTAAGGAGATCCTCATCCAAATCCTTGGGTCGACTCCCGAACTGGATGGAGTAATAATCTTGAAAGGACAATGATGCACATACCTCTTTCCCTAGGGCTAGATATTTCTGATATTGAGGCAAGTGTCGAAGAGCTATTAACATCCCCAAATTTCTAGCCAAGATCCTTCTCAGTGTCTTCATGATCTCACTGGATGGCAAGAAACCTGTGCTTTAGGGCATACACTTAAGCAAAATTGACATGTATTGTTATCCATTAACATTCCTATGTATTCATCTAGTTGTTTATAACTGCATGCTCCCACAGCTGACGAGGAACATGCTCTGATACCACTATAATATCCCAACTGATAATTTGTTTCCTTTGTAATTCTCTAATGTAGTTTCTAGCTTGTCTGAGGTCTTGTAACGTAATACTATGATGAAATATGAATGCAAGTTTTGTTCTATGGTCGCATGATCATGCATGCATGCGCTAGGGTTTGACAAAAATCCCTAAATAACCCAAATATTTAGAAATGCTATAAAGTAGGGATAGAAGAGATGCATGTACATACCAACAGCTGAAGTAGTGGACATAGATCTATATGAAGCCAACATGCAAGATATGCGCCGGATATCGAGCAAGATATGGAATGCTCTTCCTCCAACAACGCGCCCTTGTAATAAATGCGCCCTTCCAATCCTCTGAATGAGTAAATAAGGGTGGAATAGAGGTGAGATGACTCCAGATGTGGTGCACTAGGGTTAAGCTCACCCTCTAATCAATGTGGAAGATGCATGCAGACCATGCACTAGCTCCCAAGCCTAAAGCATGAACCTCCTCAAGGAAATTTGCCCATACCGGAGAAGGCGCCCTCTGGATATAGTGATTATGATGATAAATCGCTCCTGGATCCGAATATGAAGCCTATCTTCAGTGACTAGGATAATAGTGGAGCTCTCAGAAGGATGAAGCTGACATGCAGACAAAAAGATCACTGTATGTTGAGATATGAAGATGTCTCACTTGTGCAATTCGCTCATGCAAGGATGGTGAGTTCTCTTGATCTTGTATATAGCTTGAACCCTACAGAATGTTGAAGACTGATAGCTGACGATAGTAGTAATGTTGAATCTGGATGATTCAGCCCTGATAGTGACTAGGGCAGATAAATTTCACTGCCGAAATACACTGAATGGTTGAGTGGTGTGCCCTCAACCCTAAACTGGCTCTTTGAGCTCTCCAAGTCGACTTCTCAAATCAATAATCAAATAAGCAGCCTTAATCATTCACTTTATCTTTCTTTTATAACTTTGACATTGCCTAACCTAAATTTTGCATGACTAGGTCGCTTTTCTCTTCTAATTTCTAGTTGACTTGCATGCATTGCTTTTTGTGTGCATGAAGACTTAATTAAGGTATTTTTGTGCATGCATCATGAAATATGGCCCACATGTCATGCATGTAGGTGGCCCCTAGTTCCTGTGGCCCTCTTTTATCTACCGATGATCTAATAACCATGATTAAGATCTTCTTTTGGTCTGAATGGTATCAATCCTCAATCAATTCCTCTGTTTGTTAAAAAGGGAATATTACAAACTCAACCAACAATGACTACTTTGAGCCATTTATCATTGTGGTGCCAGGGGATTTTGTGGAATTCACACCACTTTCCTGTGTCCTTCGACTTCAAGTTACCCTTCTTTCCTTGCAGCTTGGATTGGTTTTCCTAAGGTTGGCTATCCTTGCATTGTCCTTTGTTCTGTGAGTTAGGGGCACCTTTACTGTGCTTATGTTGCGGTTGATTTCCAGACCCGAACCCCTAGTTATTCATATGCTTAATTTTTTGCTCAACTTTGACAACATATCGATAAGCAACTCATAGTGAGGAGAGTTCAAGGAAATCCATCTCTATTTGGATGTATTTATGTAGGCTACTGTGGTACTTCAAGACCAAGTGCTACTTAAAGTCTCTGATACCGATCTTTGAGCACAAGGTATGGAAGATATTGGTGAACTCCAGCACCATCTAGACTCTCCTATCACAAAATTGCCCATCTCATGTGCTAGTCATCATACTTTCCAACATAATAAAATTCCTCCTTGAGAGCATCGACAAAAGCTACCCAAGTGGGTTCTACCTGTATGTTGTAGACTCATCTTCGTCATGTCTCTCTCAATAATCATGCAACCAATCTTTGACATGTGGGAAGGACTAAAGAAGTGTGAAGGTGATATTTTTGATGTCTACATCTATCTAGCCTTCAAATAAAGGAATGCCAAAGTTAACTTGTACCTCGAAGGGTGTTGCACCTCTGAAGTGGTTGTTGGTTGATGGTGTCTCTACCACCATCAATAGTCATCGAAGGATCTGGGAAAAAGTATCCATCATCTCATTCCTATGTCAAACAAGGGATTCTCAAGCAACAACTTGATAAGATCACGTGGTTTGTCATCTCTCTTTTCTTCTACCAAGTGAGGTTACTTGGGTTAGTGAGAGAAGCAACAACTTAATAAGATCTCGTGCTTTGTCATCTCTCTTTTCTTCTACCAAGTGAGGTTTCTTAGGTTAATAAGAGTGACTTTCCCCTAGTTCAATTAGTTCAAGACCCAACTCTCAATATCCAGATCTTGTTGGGCACATGCACCGAGAAACAACAAAGAGAAGATTGCTCTAATACCACTAATCTAGATTATTTAGAGAGCACAATAGTATAGTAAAAACCAAATTCTATTAATGAATAAAATGGAAAAAGACTGTAAATTGCAAAGCAATACAAACTAGCTAGAATGGTGGTTACTTATCTCAAAAGAGAGATGTGTCGACTACGCTCGTTCTTAAAAAGACATTACAAGAGGCCAAAAGTTCCATTTAACATAAAGTGTGATGCTTCAAGATGCAAAAACCCTAACCCTATGAAATGATGTGGCAAAAGGAATGTGGGCCTTGAGGAGGCTAGTTGACATGTCAATTTCCCAGGGGCACATATTTTGTATACAAACTCCATTTAGGGCCCTTTTTTGGACCATTACAAAGCTAAATTCATGATCTATGAGTTTAGGACTGTGTGACCTACATCCATTGCCAAAAAAGCAATGGAAGTTTGGGAACTAAAAAACTAAAGTAAAACTGCCAAGATGTGGAACCATTTTGAATCAGTGAAACATGAATCTGAGTTGAGTTTCTTCCTCTTGGCATCATATCAAGTATATGTTCCCATGCAACACTACCAAAGGTCATCAAATGCCCAATGGAAGGTTTCCTGCCACTCCATTTTTCAAATAGGGGTGACATCCCCCTGGTCGAAACCCTGTTTAGAATATAGTTTAAGCAGGCAACTAATTCTTCCCAAAAACTCTCTAGCATCCCTTTTGCTTGAAGAAATATCTAGCCATTTCAATCAAGGCTTTGTTCTTCCTTTCTGCAACTCCATTTTGAAGAGGAGTCTATGGCATTGATCTCGACCATGAAATACCATTTTGAGCCAAGTAACCTTCAAAGGCACCATTCACATTCTCCCCATTATCAGACCTGAAACATTTTATAAGTCCACCATTCCCTAAACTCTTTCAGATTCTCAAACACCGTATTTTTATTCTTTTAAGTAACATATCAAAGAAAATATGAAAAAATCATTAATAAATGTCATATCATACCTTGCATTAGTGAAGGATGGATTAAGCAATATATAAAGATCACTATGTACAATCTCCAACTCAACTTTTGCCCTCCATGCCTTGCATTTTTTAAATCTTTCTTGGTGATGTTTTCCAAGCATACAACCCTTACAAACTCCTTCAAGAGGTGTAACCCTTTGTAGACCATGAACCACATTTAGTTGAGAGATTAGCTACATACGTTTATAGTTCAAATGCCCCAATCTTTCATCCCAAACCCTACTTTTGTCAACAATGTTAGCTACCAATGCAAAGGGTCTAGTAACCATTGTTGAAAACATCGGCAACGACGAAAAATCGGCCGAGGTCTGGAATACAACTTCTTGGCAACATTGGAGAAAAAATTGGCAAAAATCGACAAACCACGACAAGCATTAAAAAATACAAAATAAATTCAGTTTTTTCAATTTTTTAAACATATAAACCAGCCACAACATCAAATAAATACATTGGCACATAAATATAGGAAAAACATTGATATAGATGATGTAGTGGATGCCAAATCAAAATGATACATCAGAGTCAATACTAAATTCTAAAACCTAATGGATGTCCAATAAAGGACTCAAAAGTGGATAACCAATACAAAATGACATCAAATATATAAATGTATCTCATCATCATGAGTCATCTACAATGACAAATCTAGCATCTAGCTATCAACCTATCCTAGAGAATCAATGACCTCTCTGCCTTTTACAGGAAAAAGGTCATGGCTTGTTTGCCAAAAGAAGTTCCTGCATCATCCATGTAGAAGTTTCCCCCAAATTTTAGTAGACGTCAAAGGGGACGTCAGGGTCTTAAACATAGGGGACCCCGGCATAAATATTGCAAAATTTATATAAGAATACATGCAAATTAAAACATAAGTCATTGAAATTTAATTTTTTTATAAATTATAATCTAAGAGACCAATACATACATGATCATTGATAACAATGTAACATAATAAATCATAAATGATCTTTCTACAATAGACTATCACCATTATCATCTGGATACTGTGAAATTCTATGTCACCACAGAACTAAAGAGCTGAGGATACCTCACAAAGAAAGAATGAGCAGAAAATTTGAAGAAGAGTGAAAACTGCAATAAAAAAGAGTAGAAGAATAATAATGCAGCAGAACTCAGATAGGAGCAGAATAATGTCACATGTTCCAATAATCAGTATAATAAACAATGATGTTACAATGGAAAGAATTCGAATCATGCAGGAGAATTTGAACCTCAGTTGGTCTAGCATAGGGATTATCACCACTGGAGTGCTCCGGAAGACTCAAAGTCAACTAAACTGAACCTAAACTCAGCTAACTGAAGTCACAATAAGTTAACTGACTTAGGAGGGCACAATAGTGAGTCTGTCATGCATGTCAGTCAGAAAAGGGTGCATGAGGCCACAATCAGTGGCATCCGGAGCTCTACCCCCCCACAAGAGTCAGATAATGCAGGTGGACTGCACTAGAACACTCAGTAGGTTCCTATAAAATAGGGCACTGACTGAAGTGGTCCTAAAATGATGCATTCATGGCTCAGAAGGTGGTAGATGGATCCTGGATGACATCTGCACACCACTAGGGGGCAAATGACATTATCAACAACAAGGAAAAATAAATAATGCTATGTAGGACAAGGATGGAGTATTGAAATATCCTAACACCCCCCCTTAATCCATACTTTGCATCCTGGGCCCTGGTTATTAAGGCCAAAGGTCACCCATACAATCAAATAAATGATAAAAAATAAAGAACTGTCCATGAACCAAAGAAATGGGGAAAAACCTCATGGGAGAAATACCCCCCCTCAAAAAGAACAGCAGTAGGGAACTCAAGGAACCTTCATGCTAAGCAGAGAAGGAAAAAACTTTCCTCGGGGAAAGCCTTTGCAAAAATATTGGCAAGCTGCTCCTCTGTAGGATAGCAATGCAGGTGCTAGATCTGGATTTGCTCCTCTGATGTGCCTCCCATTGTGTAGAAGTTGTATTTGCCAAAACAAGTCTTTCAGGAACCCTTCTTGCTACTGGAGCAAATGGCTCATTGTGGTCCAAATCATGAACCTTTGAGTACCTTTTGTTAGACAACCGAGATTGTTGCCTAGTTGTAGATCCCCATGGCAAGTCTCTCCAAGAGATTGTGGATCAAACCCCACCATCATGCAGCACCTCTCTAAGAGAAGTGGATCTGCATGAAATAGTGCAATTTTTGCATGATACTAAGATATGGTGGTTCTATGGTCAGATGGATCCCCAACTGTGTTCCCAGCAGCTACAAGGACTTTGTGAGCCCATATTGGCGTTGGCCATGGATTGGGAGCATGTGTTGGATCTGAATCTGAATCTCCTTGAACTTTATTCTCAACATCAAGATCTTGATCCTCATCTTCATTAGAAGAGGTATCACTCTAATCTTCATCACATTCTGATGGGGTAGGCAGAGAGTATGGAAAAAAATGTGAGAATTCATATGCCTTGGAGGCATGGTTTGCAAACCCTTTCGCTATAATCTTCCTAGTGGAGATCTCTGCAATCTCAATTGTTTCAAGACCAAAGACCACTTTCTTCGGTGAGCCTATGTGAGTCATTTGATATACAGACAACAAATTTGCCGACAAAGAAGGCACAAATAGAACATTCTTGAACTTGCCGTGCTCCATATGTACTGTGCCCTTCAGCAGAGATCTGAGAGTTGTCTCCCATGTGAATAATCGAACCATCTTTGAGATCTAAAAAAGAAAATGATTCTTTGGAGGCAACCATGTGGTTGGAGGCGGCTCCTGAATCTATGAGGAGGGCTTGTGATTTTGAAAATCCAGCCTTCAGTGCATGGCATCTCTCATGATCATCAGACTCACTTCCAGAATTAGTCTCCCTTGCACCTTTTGGGAGGGCAATGTTGTGATGTTTAGGAAGCTTGGTCAACTGATCTATCTTCTTCTGCATGCAAGATCTCTCTGGGTGGTTTCCTTTCTTGCAATAGGAACACTTGGATTTCTCAAATCCCTTATGTTTGTCCCTCTTAGAGCTGGAGGCTCCTTCTAATGGACTTGACTTAGCATTCAGCTTGGGTTCAGATGGCCTCTTATCCTTTCCCTTGTGCTTCCCCTTCCCATTCACACTTTTTGCTTCTCCAGCCATAAGAGCTTGATCTTTGGAGGCCTTCAAGGCACTCATCTAGATCAACTTATCTTGTTCTTGGATGAGAGATTCAGTGAAAACATCTAAGGAGGGCATCCTCCAACCAGGGATTGGCATTCGCCCAGAATGGAAGGTAGAGACAAAGATGGAGAACTCAGGACCTAGCTTGCTCAGAATGGATAGCACCAGCTGCTCATCCTTCTTCTCAATGCCACACTGCTTGCATTGCATAACCAGACATTTGAATTTTGAAAAGAATTGTTGAATGGTCTCGAAACTGCTCGATTGTAGAGAAATCAACTCATTTTCCAGAATATGGCCTCTTAGCTCATCTTGGTTGCCGAAGAGGGTCTCCAACTTCAACCATAACTCTCTTGGAGTCTTCAATCCTTCGATGTGGAAGAGTATATCTCTAGAAATATGAATACATATGAAACCAAATGCTTCATCCAATCTATTCAGATACTTGGTATTCTCCATAGTTGAATGTGGTTCGAGATCCTTTCCCATTGTCACCTTGTACAGTGATTTGTTGCGCAATAGCATCTACATATCAGCCCTCCAATCAAGATAATTGAAGGGTGTCAGGATCCTGGGAGATAGAGGAGAGTTCGAATTGTCCATTACAACTGCTGGAGCAAATACAAGGTGAAACTGCTGCAACTGCAAAAAACTGCTGCTGCACTCAAAAACTTGAATAACCTGCAAAAAACTCTCAATAATGGAGGTAGACTACTACTGAGAACTACTTTAGGACAGTAGGCACTTTTATCCGGATCCTTCACACCTAGGTAGACATCATTGGATTTCTCCAAAGAATTCAATGCAATAGCACTAGGATTTGTTGTGGAAATCCAAAGGCTTTTGGTGCACTAGCGAAAGCAGTTGCTCAACCTATTCACTCAAATGGCTCTGATACCATGTGAAATTCTATGTCACAACAAATCTAAAGAGCTGAGGATACCTCACAAAGAAAGAATGAGCAAAAAATTTGAAGAAGAGTGAAAACTGCAGTAAAAAGAGCAGAAGAATAATAATGCAACAAAACTCAGATGGGAGCAGAATAATGTCACATGTTCCAATAATCAGTATAATAAACAATGATGTGACAATGGAGAGAATTCGAATCATGCAGGAGAATTCGAACCTCAGTTGGTCTAGCATAGGGATTATCACCACTGGAGTGCTCCCGAAGACTCAAAGTCAACTGAACTGAACCTAAACTCAGCTAACTGAAGTCACAATCAGTTAACTGACTAAGGAGGGCGCAATAGTGAGTTTGTCATGCATGTCAGTCAGAAAAGGGTGCATGAGGCCACAATCAGTAGCATCCGAAGCTCTAACTCCCCACAAGAGTCAGATAACTCGGGTGGACTGCATTGGAACACTTAGTAGGTTCCTATAAAATAGGGAACTGACTGAAGTGGTCCTATAATGATGCATGCAGGGCTCAGAAGGTGGTAGATGGATCCTGGATGACATCTGCACACCACTAGGGGGAAAATGACATCATTAACAACTAGAAAAAATAAATAATGCTAGGTAGGACAAGGATGGAGTATTGAAATACCCTAACAGATACATATAGGGCTTGGTTCTCTTGATTAAACATCAATCCCATACCATCATACATGGTAGAATCCAATGGAAATGTTGCACTTTGGCCAATTATGAAAACTGTTAAGTCTACTAAATTATGAATGGGATATGGAATTCTACTTTCTCCAGATGAAGTCTAATGAGCTTGGAACCACTCTCAAACATCTTGAAACAATTAATGGTAATGTTAAAAATTTAAGTAAAAGGATAGAAAAGAAAAGAAAGGAGAATGTTAACTTTTACTTCAAGAAATTATTATTACCAATTTACCATTAATTACTAGGGAGCGTGTCCCGGTGTAACAATGACAATGACAGATAAAAAATCACAAATCGCCCTTTAATGGGTTAACATAAGGCCTGGCTAATGTTTCCTATTGTGGCATGATTTTTTGGTGAAAAATCGTGATTTTTTCAAAACATCGTGATTTCCGATTTTTAGGTAAAAACCACAATTTTTTCAAGCCAAAAAATCGGTGCCCAAAAAAACTCGCGATTTTTTGCGATGTGTCAAAAATTTCGGCGATATCTTCAACACTACTAGTAACACATGCCTCTATCTTTGAATTCAATGAATTTGTACAATCTATCTTTGGGACTATAAATCTTTTGGCAATGGCATCAAAGTTGTTGCTTATGTTCTTCACAACAAACCTATCAAGCCAAAATTCCACCTTGCATGTCTATGTGAGTTGTGGTACTAACAAAAGATTGGCACTAAGTTGAGGTACATGATACACATCAGTGATCACACCATTCTTGCAGTTGATTTTAGTATTTTACCACATCCTTCAGCAGTTAGTAAACTTAGTACAAATATATTCTCTTTCTTGGCTTTACTCCAAGAGGTAAAGAGAAAAGCATACTTAGCCATGTGATGTGAACACCATAATCCATCATCCATTCCTTTCGAGAAGTACAAGCATGCAATGCATTAGAAGAACTAACAAAGAATGTATGATGACTAGTACCTTTACCTTCTTGTGGTTGATATCCACCTCCAAGATTTTTAATCTTCTCTTCTAGGTCCTTGATCCTATTCTAGCACCCTTTCAAAATGCCCTAGTCTTCTACAAATTACAAGTTTTCTTATTCTTCACCTTTTTTTATTTCCACTGAGAATCACAATCTTGCTTCTTCAGACCTTCACGATTCTTTCATTGGTCTATCCTTTCAGAAATTGAGTTGTCATTTCAGCCCATTCCCTATTGTCGGTCCTTTCCCTTAATAAGGTTACCCTATTTCTTATCATGCAACTTTCCTTCCTCAAGAAGCTTTCCTTGTTCCATAATCAATACATATTACAGTCCAAAAATGATCAAGGGTGTGGTCCTTACCATCCATCTTCCTTGATGTCCAATTTTCACTGAAATTGAAGCAGAAGAAATCATATGGCGCCTTCATACTCGTCAACATCAGCTCTATAAACTGACTTTCTTTTTTCGCAAAATCCTTCCCACATTCTCTAAAAGCTTCAATTGCAGCTCCTTCACACAAGCCAAATAATCTTCAATTCATTTGGACAACCAATTCCACTAGTATGGAATCTCAATTCTCTGGAGATGTAGGTTGCTGTGACATCTAGACCCTCATCCTTTTCACCATTGACCACAAATTTGTGTTTATCATCTTTCAGGTTAAACTGCCCTAATGTTTTTCTCTTCAGCAATGTCTCAATATCTTGTGCCTAGACACCATAATTATGTCTAGAAAGCACAAGAAGTTCCTGCTTTGATAGCGATGTCTCCATAACTTCCAATGCCTACAAGTCCAACAACAAGTCAATATATGACTTCTTTAAGAGAGTCAAAAGAAATATTTTTCAAAGTCCCGTTGTGATGTAAAAGCTCCAATAATGCTTGTAGCAACAGATTGGTTGGGATCTAAATATTCCTATCACCTCTCAATCCAGTACTTGTTACCGTTGACTCTTCAACCATAGCTCTAATACCATGTTCAAGCAGGAAAGGAACACCAAAGATAGACAAGAACAAGATCGTCTGAGCAGGAGGAGGTGGCCTCTAAAGACATCAGTTAAACATTCGTAGCCACCATCAAATCCATAGATGTAACATTTGGAAAAATCTTTCTTCTATATATCTCTATTCATCATTTGTGAGAGTCGAGACCACCTATTTATACTTGAGGATCTACTAGATCTCCCTGAACTATGGTTTACTGGGTCAATGATAAATTATCATGGTGATCCCAATTCGTTAGATTGTTCCAAAAAATTCACTCAAGCAACTAGATAGATATTTCCCTAGGCTACTCCCTTCAACTTAATCAAGAACAATTTAGATGGTTCGATAACTAGTATCCAACTGACTTTCTCTGCTGTCCCAAATAGTCTACTCAATCCATTGACTAGTCACCCAACTAGACCCAAATCTTGGGTTGGCAAATTTCCTAATATTATCATATTCTACAAAAGAAAAAAATTCTCCCACTGCAGGGAATAACATAATGTTTCCTAAGTTAAGAAAAATAAAGGCACTCGACCTTTATAAGAAAAGAAAAAAACTTTATAAAGGTCTTCATTTTCACTTTGAACTTTAATGTTTTTAAGTTTCACTTTTTCAAACTTTTCAACTTCCCTCCCCTCCACAAGTAGCTTATTGTAAGTAAGATGATAGGGAGGACTGAGCTGCACAGTCACCACACCATCTATAACCCACTATGAAGAAGAACTGATACAAAGGCTGCCCCGAGCAAATCAGCCAACCCAAAAATTTTATCACAAGTTGAATTCAAGCTTTTGCAAATGCGCCCAATGTTAAAAACTTACAAAGATGATAGAGGGAAAACTTACTAGGGCATACAAAAATTTGCGAAGCAAATGTGCAATTAACTAATCACATTTCCATGTCTTGTGTGAAGAAGAATCAAGCTAGAAGAAATCCTATATGCACTCCTTAAATAAAAACTTGTACTGATCTTATAAATCATAGGAGGCATATGATAATGCATGAAAAAGTGTGCTACAACAACACACTGGGGAGGGTAGAGGCCTCTCTAGCAGATCTGCAAAAAAAATACATTAGAAATGTGCATAGATGGATCTACAACAAGCTTGGGTTGTTTGTCATGCAGATGGAGAGGCAAGGTGAAGCACACCTACCGTCCACAAAGATTGATCCAAACAAAAGAATAGGGAGGCCTCGTTAATCGAAAGAAACAACATCTCAATGGAGAAGCACTTTTTCAAAACGTTGACTTTGAGAAGTCAACTGTCAAATAGCCTTCATATCACCTTTATGGGCGACTTTGATCAGTTAAATGCTGCAGTCTAAGTATTAGTTACAGCAATTGTTACTCATGAAATATGCACCAGAGTTACAAGAGATCCTCTTCCTATGGCCTAAACAACTTGAAAAGCAAACTAAAATACACCTGATTTTTAACAATGTTAGTGTAGCAATCTGGACACTGGTGTGAAAGTGTAACAGATACGTTTGGGGATGATATTTCTCTGGTTTAGCACAAATAATACTTGTTTTTGCTGCAATGGAACGCAACGACCTTCATGTGTGATAAAGCAGCCTGCATAGCAGCATTATTTTGGCATAATTTCAGATAAGGAGTTGCCATGAATTATTATTTTTATTGAAATATATAATTTCCTGTTATGGCACACCTGACACGAGGACACAGTGACAGGACATGGGAATACGAGTATCTGACACGGACACGGAGACCCCCGGAATTCGGACATGGAGGACACATTATATATATATATATATATATATATATATATATATATATCTCCAATATCCAATTTTTTGTAGAAACTATAACATTTACAAATATTCAATAGAAATTACAATCAATACACATTACACATTCACAAATCACAATGCATATGTCAAAGATAGACCTAACTGAAACCCCCATTAGCGGAAAGGGATAGGCCTCACTCCACTATAGAAACAAGGGAAAAAGGCTAGCGATTGGCTTCCCCCACCCCCACTATTGGATGCCCGCAAGAGGCATAAGAAAGCCAACCAAAATAGGACTATTTCCCTGACTTGATTTGAGAAGCTAAGAGCCAAACAATGTAATATCAAATATGTAAATGTACATGGATCATCACAACTAAGAGCCAAACAATATAATATGTAAATGCATATGTAAGAATAATAAAATACATCACAAACTGCAGACAGACAAGGATGGCAAACATGGGGGGCTATAATTTCATCAGTGCAGTGGGTTCTCATAGACTCATAAAATTTCTCATTAAGTCATCAAAATCAAAATGTTCTATTACATAGATGTCGGAATCATATTTCTCATTAAGTCATCAAAATCAAAATGTATTACATAGATGTCGTAATGCCACTGGCAAATACAAAAACGGGTAGATCAAGATGGAAAACCTTCTAATGCTCTTCACCTGCAAAAAAAAACCCTCTTAGAGCTCAAGCCTCACTGAAAAATGTGAATGAATGATAGTAAAATTGTTTTTTTTACAGTTTTTTTGGAGTTACAAGTGTATTGTTTTAGGGACACGGTGTCCTGTTTTTGGGACACGGCCTGACACGGTGTCGGACACGTTTTTTGGACGTTTCCTAAAACAATACACATCCAAAACACGTGTCCGACACCGCGTCAGGATGTGTCTGTGTCCGACACGATGACATGGGTCACAATGGCCTATATGGACGTGTCCGGTATCATAGCACTCGTAAAGGACTTGCCCTTAAGAAGAGCAGCGTGCACTTATGAAGAGGTGGTTTGAACTAGCATTCATTTCTGGTAATTTTTCAATATGATTCAGCCCTGTTTCCATCCTTTCTGGAAAATGATTTCCCAACCTACACCTGATTTTACTTAATTATTGGTTTTGTTATTATAACCTTGCCCATTTGGTGCCATGGCAATAATTATGATGATGATACAAGTTGCATTTCCTTATGATCCATACATAGGGTGGTTTTGATGTTACTGCATGCAAAATACATCATCATAGGCCATATTGCCCTTTATTGATGAATTAGGTTAGACAGTATAGTGGACATGATTGACTGCGGTGGTGCTCCATGCTTGTCACATTGACACAGCTGATAAAATGGTACATACATACTTATATAAATAACTATTTTCACTATGATCTGCTAGGAAATTGCCTAAGGTTCGTCTAGATATATTTTATGAATGCATTACCCTTGCTGGCCACAGTTCAAGGTAATGGAAATCCAACTAGGTTGTTGCTAGGTTTAGGGAAAAGTTGTGCCATGTCTGGACAACCCTACTTTCTTACCATTGTGTAGTAAGAAGCCTTAAGGCACCTATGCCTTCTGCCCATTGTTATAAAGGGTTGGAGTCAAATTCAATCAATCTTCTTACATGGTATGGGCTACAACCATGTGGTGTCAAAGTTTGGTTGGCCGCATAATATTCCATACAGGCCGACTTGTCCACTACAAACAATACAAAGTTAATAAACATACACCCATAGCGCCTGACTAGGTCTGCATTCATGCTAACCTTATAACACCAGATTGTCTACTTTCATTTGTTTCAGGTGGGACCGTAATACAAACAACATATAAAGTACACTATCAAATGAGAAAAAAATGAAAGTGGTAGACCGTAGAATTTATCTATTAAGTTTTTCACAGCTAATTGTTTATGCCTAAATAGTAAATACATTAAAGTCTCTCCCTAGATACTAGGTTTACACAGATATTAGCGAACTTTCAAAAGGAACAAACTCAACTCAATCAACAATCAACTGGTCCACCATTTTGTATAGAATGCATTCCAAACTAAATTATCCCAGATAAGAGATTTTTCTATATGTATTACAAACAAGATAGCACTAACTTTAAAGGTAATTTTTTATATGATTACAACTAGATGAAAAAAGTACTCGGGTTGAAGCATTAGATGCCAAATTTTTGTTGGGCTATACCAAAAATATTTAGCAGTACAACGTGTAAAACATCAGTAAGAAACTAGCTACAAGGCCATCACTAGAAATTAGGAACATATGCATGAAACGTGGTGCTTACTTCACTCTTAAGGGCCCCATTTGTCTCTCCACGATGACCAGGTTCTATAGCAAGGAGAGTTTCTAATAAAGCCAATGCTGATGGAGGAAAATCTTTGAAAGTCTCAGCAATGCAACTTTTGTAAGGGTGCTGTGGCTTGAATATGGTTGCATGTGGTAATTTTGATTCCCTCCAATAGTCCTCAGATGGTGATCCACACAACTTAAATATTTTGTGCAGTTGTTCCACCTGAACAATTCAAAATTGCATGTCAGTACATATTCTAGAGTTTCAAGATCCATAAAAATAACAACAATAATGACTTTTATGAAGAATAAAAAAGAAAAATATATTTAATAAAAATAATTATTTGCTGTAATGCAGCACTAAGGACTTACCTCATCCAAGGTACTCTGGCTTTTGTTGGATTTCCAACCATCAATCTTTTACCCAATTCCATATATGTTGCATAGACTTCTAAATTCAGTCTAACCTTTTTCTAGTTTGATGTCATATATCCATTCTATATATTTGTTATCCTAGAGTTTCTCAAATTGAGGTATAGATACCCTGTGCATGCATTGAACCTAGTTTCATTATGAAAAAGTTTCTTCGAGGAGGAAACAAGGTATATATGCCTTCAAATCATGCACATGGGCTAAAGAATAAATCACAAGATAAATCAAGATAATGCTATAAATGAGGCATGAGTTGTGTATTTATGCACAATTCATGACGTGGGGTGTCTCTCTCCATGAGGGGGTTATGGGCCCACATACTTAGGTAGTTAAGCCAACTCTTGTCACCTAAAGTAATGTAAAATCATGTTGAGTATTGACTAGATCAGCTCTTAAGTCATAATCTAGTGATGGAATTAATGATGGTGGTTAGCCATAAATGACCACAAGTAAAGCTTACCTTCATTTCAACACCCCCTTGTATTTTGATCATGGGGACATGCAGGAGAATGATAAGAGCACAAAAGGAGTGGGCATGCCCAACTCAATAAAAGGACAGACATAGCTAAAATAAGGATAGAGTGGGTTTGTGGTGGCCCAATTCAATATGAATACCCAACCAATATCAATATAAAAACTACTTGACTCTTGAATAAATGCCACCAGTAAATTGCTCATAATCTGAGGGATTATGATCTTGATCTGTCCATCTGATAAAGGGGTGTTGTAAAAAGTCATGAATACAAGAGATAGAAGATATAACAGTGACCAGGCATACCCAACTCAATGAAGAGTTAGGCATAGCTAAATTAGGAGAGAGTGGAATTGTGATGACCCAACTCAATATAAAAGTGGATCCAATAATCTATTGAAGAATACTACCACCAAATTGCTCATCATCTAGGAGACTACAATACCAATTATTCCCACAACGAATTTATGGTGTGCTGCCCACACCATATAGCCTATGCCTGTCTGTGGTGAATGATCGATCTCCATGTAACAGTTCTGGTGTGAATCTAAGGATAATGTTTTTTATGACTGTTATCACAATTTATGACTATGCATCCTGGTTTTTTTTCTTTTTATTTCTTCATTTAATTGTTTTTTTGGACAATGATTCTCTGCAGCGATCCTCAAGTATTTTAGATATTTTCTGGCAGCAGTACTGTATTTCCTGATGATCTTCCACAGAGCTGCTTTTCTGGCAGCAGTACTGTATTCCCTTGATGCTCTTCCACAGTGCTTCTTTTCTGGCAGCTGAATTGTAATCCCTTGATGATCTTCCACAGTGCTTCTTGAGAATAAAATGGCCAAAGGCCAACTGTTTTGTTGCCAAGGGCAACGAAATTTGACCAAAGATCAGGTGGGAATGCCCCACAATATCAGCCCAAGTTGGTCTCTGATACCAATCTAATGGACCAAAGTTGTGGATATGCAAAACATCCAAAATAAATAGGACCGCAATGAGAAATCCATATAGGATAAATATAATGTATTGAGTATATGAAATGATTGATGGATGGATTACAATGAGCCATGTGACAGTAAACTTTATAAGCATTGACTAGTCATGGAGGTGAAAGAATGTGTCCCTTAGTTTATTTAAATAATATTATTATAATAATTATTATTATGTAGTATTATGTATATTATATTCATTACAAGTTATTCCTGCAGCCTTGCCAAACTAGAAGGAAATGAGTATTTAAAGAAAAACTGACTATAAGAAGAACAAAAGTAGAAATAAGATCCTCTTTATATCAGTCTACAAAGTATTAATGAAATTCACTTGAATATCATTTTCTGTCCATATAAACATGTAATCTAAATAAAAGAGTACCTCTGTTCTTCCGGGCAAGATAGGCTTGCCAGCAAGCAGTTCAGCAAGTATGCAACCAGCACTCCATAGGTCCACAGCAACCCCATAATCTGTAGCACCAAGCAAAAGTTCTGGAGGCCGGTACCAAAGTGTTACAACACGACTTGTAAGGAGCTGTTTCTGATCAGGATAAAAGAAAGTTGCTAGACCAAAGTCGGCTATCTTTAGAATGCCTCCATTGTCAATTAAAAGATTTGAACCCTTGATATCACGATGGAGTACACCATGACTGTGACAGTGTTCGAGCCCTTGAAGTAATTGTTGCATATAACATTTAACCTGTTAAAAGATGGTGAATTCCAACTTGCATGTGTTGTAAGCAAAGCTTAGATATACAAAATCTTTAGATAATAATCAACAATGACTTTTAATTTTTGTTAAATTCTCTCTGCCAAATGGTGCAAGGTGCAGTTGATGTTTCTGTTGCCTGATATTAGAAAGTACTGAGGATAATAACTAAGATAATGAGTCCCAGACATCTTTTACATTTTCGATACCAGAATGCCAAAAAATGCTTATCTATACATCTCTTGGTACAGAGCTCAAAGGTATCAAAAGAAGAATTGCAATATGATAGTCATTTAAGAAATTAAGAATTTACAAACCTGTGGTTCAGTGAACTTAATCCCTGGGCAAGCAGCAAGTCCAGCAAGGTCATGCTCCATGTACTCAAATACAAGGTACAGACTACAAGATACCTCTGAAGTAACCAGTCCTTCCAATTTGATAACATTTGGATGATCGAGTTTGCGTAAAACCAGTATTTCGCGTGCCATAAACCGCACACTTTCAGGCTCCAAATTGTCAAAGCGTACCTTCTTCAGGGCAACAATTTTTCCATTGTCAAGATCTCGAGCTTTATACACATTGCTGTAAGTCCCTTGTCCAATCTGCCCAGCAAAGTTCACATTTAAACTTTTATTGATGCAGACTTGATATTTAACCTCCAAGGCAAGAGAAGCAATCCAGTGAATTTTAAAAACAATAACACTAGAGAACCAAAAGGAAAACTCAAACCTTTGCAAACATCCAAAGACATAAACATTTGTTGTTAATTTGCAGCCATGAAAGATGGAATAGCAAAATCTTAATGCATTGAATTTGTGGAAATGAATTTGGTCTAGCTATTACTAGTTTACGATTGCCAAACTATGGTTTCAGTTTTAAATCTGATCAATTCATTTGCCCACAGACCATCAAACATGCTTTATTAGCCCAACGAATGCACCTCGCATTCAAGAATTTAGATCTCTATCACCCCAGAAAGCTTGGCTTTAGAGTGATTACACAGTCAAGCTACAAGATTCTAGAAGGAACCTGGAACTCTATCACTTTGGGAAGCTAAAGTTTACAATGGCACCATTGTCAAGATCAGGTGTACAACATGGAAATGAGACTTTGGTAAAACAACATTGAATGAGCATGGTGCAGAACTGTATTTAAACTTTAAAGTTGTTAATAACTTAATACCCATCTGCAGAAAAAAATTGTTTTAGTGTAGTTAAGTTGCACCAGTTTGCAAGCACATCTTTCCAAAACTAATTACATGCACTACCCTATCACAACAGAATACCTATAAAGAAATCAGCAATAAATCCTAATTGTAAACCATGTCAGTAATAACAAATTAGAATTTATTAGAATTTGGGAGAACAATGGACAGAAAATATCTAAAATAAGTCCAGGAGAAACATAAGCAAGATAAGGCCACCTATGGTCATGTCCTAAACCCAGTAAAATATCTTAAGAAAAGAACAAAAGTAAACTATAGTAATCATAATTCTCCATAAAACTGCAACATGGTTGATTTGGTAATTGTATGACAAATGAACCAAAAAATTAATTGATAATTAGTGAATCTGAGCCATTAGTTTCTGTCATAGACCCAAAAAAAAAGAAACACAAAAATGAATGTCAAAATGCCAAATACATTGACATCCATCCAGATCATTTCTTGATGAATAAAAAAGACCAAAAGCATAAAGTCTAGAAAAATATATTACACATCAATTCACCAATTTACCAAAACATATCAAATAAATGAGACATTTCTGTTCTGGTCAAGCAGAATACAAGTTGGAAACTCAAGGAACATAGGGGGGACATTTCCCAAGAAATGCAGGACGTCTCATATATTTATTTTTTTTGGATTTCAGATGGGGTCCCTGACATTTCCTAAAATTTGGGGAGTGCCTCCACGTGTCTCCCAAATGTGTCTCCCTGTTCCCACCTCCCCCCGTCCTGGAAACATGGTGGACCATTGATTTATACTGATAGCTTTTTGCATCTTCATAAAGCGGAAAGATGCCATCACCACAATGAAGAATCACACAAATACAGTTGTGCAGTTTCATTTACATAAGGTACTCCCCAGGGTTCGATGCCCCTTAAAGCTGGTAGGAGACACTGGGATTCATTTTACTAACAAAAAATCATTCACAATTAACATAATTTTTTAATAAATCACCAAACAGATGCACCATAATACCTACATGCAAAAGCGGTAGCTGATGCAGCAGTAAAGATCATCTCAAACACATTGAAAAAATTGTGGATTGGATTTAAAAAATAGGGACCCTAGCGCCTTCCCACAGTTTTCTAGGCATTCACTCCATGGACCATTCATCCTTTCAACTGGTATATGGCCAGGATGTAATACAGTAATAGTCTTGATGGAATATTTAGTCTAATCATTGCACATAACGCTAGTTTCAAGATGGGTAGATAATGATTCTAAAAAAGAAAGTTTGTTCAAATTGTTAGAATTGGATAAATTCAGATTTTGTACAGATCAGCAGTAGCAGGTGAAGAATGAAAGAGTCAAGCATACACATGACAAGAAGCTAGAACACAGGGTTTCAAGGATGTAGGATATGTTTTGCTTTGATTCCCCGCACAAAAAGTATCCAGGTAAACTGTGGTCCTCATGGCTAGGATAGTATGTCTTGGGCAAGCCTCATGACAATGGAACTGCAGAGAACTACAAACACTGGATGGACAAGAAACTCTGGGCCTTGTGAACACACACCACCAGTGAAACAAATTTAGTGTTGCATGGCAAGCGGCCACAATGCAGTTCTTTTGCCACACCAATGTGATGTCAACGATATAGCATCACCACCCTACCAACAAATGACACTTGGGTGGCATGACAATATGACTTGTTAACTGATTCAGTTTGAGATGATTTTTCACCAGGGCTTAAAGTCCTGACAGGATAATATAAGTAATCAAGGGTTAGGCCATACCCGATCCCTTGCACATTCTGAACAATGCACAATTATGATGTTACTTTGGGCATGTTGGCTCATCTCAGCTCATGCTGGCTTTGAAGAGTGTTAATGAGTGACATCTTTGGATTGCCACTATATACATCAAGCATTTCACTCGTGACACTTTTGGATGTGTAAGATTTCTTGAGCTCTGTCTATGCACTCAGCATCCGTTGCTTCTCAAAAAACCTCAGCACCTAGCTTTCATAACAGCCTTGCTGTAGCAGCTCCAAATTTTCAAATCGGTGATTGTGTCTGCAGCACTTCCTTCCTCAACGACCTCATGCTTTCACAACCTAACTCTTTGACAGAATTATTTTGAATTTCCTACAATATACCAACCATTGCAGGAATACACCAACAACCCCTACTTCACCGTAGCTCACCTCAAAGTCTTACCGCACTGGATTTCACATTGATACCAACCTTCAAGCCCCTCTGATGACCTTGGCAATGTGCAATTGCAAATTCCTGGACCCAACATGAAAGACTACAGCTTACTCCTGGACCATAACAGCCTTCTACGAGCACTTGAAATCCTAAACTTCAGAATTCGTGACGACTTACATAGATGAGCGATGGACAATACTTGGGACTTGGCACAACATTACAACCAAATTATGCCCACCAAACTTGAGAAGGTTCTCACCCTCCCAGACCATGGAATCGAAGTAGAATGGGAGGATACTCTTGTTAAAGTATAGTGCAAGAACATCAATATAACAAAAACCAATACATAAATGTAATACACAAGATAACATGTGATATAATCAGGCACCTCAAAAGTTCAAAACCGAAACTGGAAAAGCTAAAATCTCAAACTGGACTGGAACCAAGAGAATTAAACTGGGTTGAGAAAGCAAACTAAAAAATACATCAAATATGCAAATTGATAATATATATATATGATGTAGCTAGTAGTATGATGTTTTTTGGATTTTAGAGGCTATTTAGACTCTAGAGCCTCAATGTTTATGGCTTACATTGATGTTCAAGAATATATATATATATATATATATTTAGACTCTAGAGTCTAAATCTTTTGGATTTTAGAGGCTACTTTATATATATATATATATTTAGACTCTAAGCCATAAACATTGAGGCTCTAGAGTCTAAGTAGCCTCTAAAATCCAAAAGACATCATACTACAAGCTACAAAAAAATTACAAATCACTACAATATATCATGATTCATTAAAATCCTCATCATTATATATATATATATATATATATTCTTGTACATCAATGTAAGCCATAAACATTGAGGCTCTAGAGTCTAGATAGCCTCTAAAATCCAAAATACATCATACTACAAGCTACAAAAAAATTACAAATCACTACAATATATCATGATTCATTAAAATCCTCATCATCACCCATTTCCTTAGCCCTCATCTTCTGCCCTCGATCCTCTAGAGACATCACTAGTGCTTGGAACCTGTTAGCACTAATTTCTGCACTTTAATGATGAACTAATCCATTGAAATCTGCAATAAAAATTAGTGTAACTTATAGGAAAATTCACCCAATTTGTCACTGATGTACCTCCTCTCCTTTTGGGTTGGTACATGCCAACCTCAAAGGGGTGTCCCTAACCTTTGTACACTGCTCTCCAGCTTGTAAATCTGCGAATAAAACTCCTATAACAGCAGGTAGAAAGCAATCTTTGACCTGCAATTAAGCTGCCAAAGAGATAGTAAAACAATTTTGACTTTTAATTGTGAAAATTTCCCGCATGCAACAATTTTAAAACGGTAAATGGATGGAAGAAAGGCGCTCTAAGTGACTGAAAACATCAAAATACAGACCTAATAACTTCTGAAATCTACACACAGATATATCAATGCATCAACGAATTAAAGAGCTAGAGTAATAGCATAGTCAAACTCTATGTTGCATTAGCCAAAAGGTCAACTACACCATAGAGACAGTGACAATGCTAATCCAGTGATGATCCCTGCACAGAAATAAAGAAGCTGACACAAAATGGAAGGAGAATGGAAGAGCAATATGTTGTTGCTGCTAAGGAGAAACTCCCACCTTTCCTTTGCCCAAGCTTGACTAAATAGATGGGCAAGAAACCCTAGTGCGCCCTCTCACTAATTGACCATCCATGTGTAAGAAAAAGCGCTCCTCTTGATGTAATTGTGCATGAGGGAGTGTGCCCCTACTGAACTTGTTGTTTTCATAATGCATGAACTAATGCAACCCCCTTGCCGCAGTTTATCTGCCCATGACATGAGTAAAGTGCCTAGTTTAACTAAGTAGCATGGGTACCCATACCCAGGGTTAGGGTACATGTACCCATACCGGATACCCATACCCATGTACTGGATACCCCATACCCACGTACCCTGCCATACCCAAAACTTGGCTGAAGTTCCCGAGATGTTTGTCAAGGATTCAGGGACGTTGATTGCAGAGGGGGCAGGGTACCCCTGTTTTGGGGACACCTAAGGATCAGTTTGGTAAAAGCCCAGCCAGTTTTGTACAAGTGACATTAAAGTCAGTAATATCAAATGGTAATATTAAGTTCTTAAAAAGTGATGTCACTTTTACTTAAATTTTTAACATTGCCATTAATTGTTTCAGGATGTTTGAGAGTGGTTCCAACCTCATTGGACTTCATATGCAAAAAGTAGAATTTTAGATCCCGTCCAAAATTCAACAGACTTAACAGTTTCAGGATTTCAGGATTGCAACATTTCCACTGGATTCTATCATGTATGAGGGTATGGGATTGGCATTTAATCAAGCTGCAAGCACATCAACCTCTCTATGTACCATGATGTTGGTGGTGGTTATTGTTGAACTCCTTTGACATGACCTTAACAAAAATGTACCCTTCACTCAAGCAAAATCACTTATTAAGCATGGGAATCTTTCTCTACCTTATTTTAACACTTGGATTAGGAAGTTTCATCAAAATTGTAGGGTGTCGACTAATATCCTTGGAGGACAAACTTTGAGATTCAAGGCCGAGGCAAGGGCTAGAGCCTAAAGGAGGGGGCATAGAGTGCTATTGATGAAAAGGATCCCAATATAGGCAAGGATTTTGATGTGTAATCATTTATTGTATAATGAAGTTTTTTGGACTCTATAGGCCATTTAGCCTCTTTGTTTATGTATTTTGGGTCAAATATGGATTGCACTTGATGTATTTTTAGGAGTATGCACCCTTGATACATGAGAAACTTTTCATATTTGTGTATAATCGTTTGGATTCATATGGACACACATGAATATATATGTATAGTGAAAATGATTTAATTTCAAGTGTATTATAATTTACAAATTTATAATTATAAAATTTTAAATATATATACAGTACCCCTGGAGTACCCAAGTCCCATGTTTCAAAAAGTGGAGTCCCCGCCCTGCACCCTTCCCCATACCCAAGTTTCCTGGCAACTAAACTCTTCTCTGTGCACTTCACCCTTGACATGAGTCTTAACTTGGCTTGCATGCACGACTCAAGTGGAGGTACCCTCTTCAAGGGTGAGTTAAGTGGAGGAGATCTCATGCATGTGCCTTGTTCAAGTCTAGTTCACTCCAGTTCCAAGCATGTGCCCTGTTCAAGTCTAGTTCACTCCAGTTCCAAGCATGTGCCCTCTTCCTCATGCATGCACCCATGCATGTTGCCACATGTCATACATGCATTGATTCCACATATCGTACATGCAAGGATGCCACATGTCACACCTACATGGTCCACTACTAAAAATAGAAAGTGATCACATGTTTGAAGATTTGGTATGCAAAAACATGCAATACCATGCATGTCCATGTATGCCCCTAAAAATGCCATGCAATGCTATGCAAAGCCATGCAAGTCAAAACCCTAACTACCAAAAATAGAAGTATCATGCACGTCATCCAAAATAGGCTCATTGGAATCCTGAGCTTGCAAGGATGCCAAAAATGTAGTCATCTCTGTCACGCAGACCTCTAAACCCTATCTCCTAAAAAATAGGAAAATTGCTCAAAATTGAAATCTCCTCCAAGACTGATGAAAAACCTGTGCAATGTTTGTGACTCTAAACCTAGATCATATCATTGAACCAACCTACATCTAAACCCTGTGGGAACCAACCTATGACCTATGAAAGTTGTCTCTCTGGAACACAAGTCTGAATACCAAGCTGATGAAAAAAGTTGGCTCTTAACCCTCCAATTTGCATATGGGAAAATATGGGAGTTAACAGAACCTCTAGTGTTGAACGTGGTTCCAAGTCCATCCACACCAAGTCATCATTTGCAAATGCTTTTGGTTCAATCTCCATGGTCCATTCCTAGGGGAGATCAATATCCTTCAAAGACCATGGGATCTATATCAAGGATTGTGTTCAATAATTGGTTGTGCCCTATTTGAAGGTTGCATTGCATGAAGAAAAGATCATTCAACCGTTATTGTCCAAATGGAGGGGGGCATCATTAGATAAGCTTGGATTAAGGTTTTAGGGGTTTGGGCAAAATGCCAAAAAGGTATCATGGTGGGACTAGTTTAGGAGAGGCTAGTTTAGTTCAATTGGTTTTGGCCCAAACCTTGAACCAATCAGTGTAGGGGAAAACCTGCTGAAACTAATGACAAGTCCAATTCAAACCATAAAACTTGTGAATCGATCTAAACGTGTCAATCTTGATAACATTTTCGGGAACAAATGTCCCCAAAAGATATGCTATGAATAACAATGATTATATTGCACAATGATCAATGCTCTACCTTAGTTAATTACAAATGAGGTTAGATACCTCTTATATTTAGGTGTTTAGATAACTTAGACATAGCTTCAAATCCTAGTGACCACTAGGGCCCCCCACTCACAACCCATGTGAACATAGGCCAACCACTATGGGTTTACAATCATAACCCCAATAAGAACACAAGGCACCCCTTAAAGGGTCACATGGCCAAGACAAGATTAACCACCATAACACTAGCATCCCCCCTTAAGCTTGACTCAAGGACAGAAATAAGGAAAAGTGACAAATCAAGACAACCTTGAGACCATAGGTTG
The DNA here is from genome assembly GCA_027924585.1 of Larix kaempferi. Taxonomy (NCBI): domain Eukaryota; kingdom Viridiplantae; phylum Streptophyta; class Pinopsida; order Pinales; family Pinaceae; genus Larix; species Larix kaempferi. Next base: position 18,761,781 of record BSBM01000469.1, read on the forward strand.
GTCACTATAGGTGTTGACATATCATTATCCATATATTTGACCTAGTAAATATTATATTCCAACATCCCCCCTTAACATAAATTTGGGAAGGATGCGGTCAAAAATTGGCAAAAGAAACATTATGATAAGTTTGCTTAATGTTTAATAACGTAAGGAATACAAGATGAATAATGATGAAAACATCCTAACCATAACAAACTGCAAACAAACTCTCAATAGAGTCCTTCAAAACCATAGCCTCTAAGAAAACCAATAAAATCTTCACATAGACCTCTTTGAAACTGTTGAAGCAAACAAAGGTTTCCACAAACAGGCTAGGCTCATTCATGGTAGATCAAAGTTGGGGAGTTGAATCCCACAATATTCCCAAAGAACAAACTCCAAGAAAATAACAATAATCATGGAAAATGAGCATGATGAAACTCAAAGTGATCAAAGTCCCGACAAAAATGTTATCAAGCCAAGAGTATCAAAGATCAAAGAACATTCCAAGCAAGCAAACCAAGAGACTTGACCATGTAAATAATGGGCAAGAGAGTAAAGTCTCAATAAGTGCTCCACACATCACATGTGACAAGATGGCCTTCCCATCATAAAGGCATCTTCCACCACAGACACTTGCAAAAAAGAAGCAACAAGAAATGTTGCCATCAAAAATTTGTCAAGAAAAAGATTGTTTCTATAGTGAATCAATCATCAAAAAGAATCATATATGATGAAGACTATACTACTATACAATCAAGAAAACCAAACAATATGATATCCTCAAACAAGAGCTCAATGTCACCATAACTAATCATCAATCCAATCAAACAACCTTAATAATGGGTATCGATCAAAAGTTTTCCATCTACACTTCTTAATTGTCGTCATTACGTAAAAGATATAGTTCGCCAATGTAGAGTCTATTTGAAGACTTTCAAAGAAGAGTTGCTATCATACTTATAAGTGTGGCAATAAGAATGTTGATACCTAAATGGAGAGTGATAACACCTCCTATCACAATGATTAGGATGTTAATATGGTTGAGATGTGGGTGGTTCAGAAACTAACTAATTTGTAGTTATAGAATCACATGTTGTGGAATCTAGCTCCTAAAAATCAATAGTACACAAAACAAACGGTGGAAGATCCAATTCTTGAAGATCTTAGAGTTTGATAAACCTATGCAAGAAAAGCAACACTAACTGAATCTAAAACATAAGAATAACAATGGCACATTCACACAATACACACAAGATTACCCTAGAAACCCTTAACTGGGAAAACCAACCTAACTGAGAGTTGCACCTCTCCCTACTCATTGTACTAACTTCACCATTACAATACAATATTTAGGTATTCTACATCACCCAAAACTTTAATCTAATTAACTTGGATTAGATTACAACCCTAATTCCTTAACTTGAATTAGTTTACAATGGACCAAACAACCATTGGTTGGAAAAGAACAAAAAACACCCAAAAATTTATGGGGGGTTGGGGCCGTTGACCCCCCACGCCCCACCAAGGTGAGCGGTGATCACCCCTTAGACCCCCTTTACACTGGATGAGACTAAGTCTACTTGTAAAGAGTACAACACGTCCAACAAGATCAATAATATTTAGAAGAATCATAAGATGTAGGAACTAGTTCTTGCAAAGTAGTGGTGGGTAGAGGAATCAAGGTGCCTCTCATCTTGCTATATAGTCTCAAAAGGACTAAGGCCTACTCTCACTAGTCTAATCTCAAGCTCAATTGGAGTGATAATACCTTGTCTATGTTTACTAAGTCCACCACCTATGTAACCCTTATGGCAAAGTAACTTGGAACCAATACCTCTAGTATGCTTCTCAAAATCAAGAGAATATTCCTAATGAGTAGCCAACAATGCATGAGAAGATGCATCAAAAGAGGGTTGAGTATCCTTTTACAAATTATCAAGTACTTCAGGATCACCAATTTTAAAAGAATAACGTTCATAAGTAGCCAATGGTACAAGGAGAGATACAACCACTCTTTGTGATAAGTATTAAATATCCTCTTCGAAAGAGACGTAACTATTCCTTCTACACAAATTCATAAATTAGCTTTTTGAAAGACATGTTCCAATGTTTTTCCATTGTATTAATACTTCCATCTTTCAATCTATTCTTCATACCTTTTACAAGTAGATGAAATAGAAGTTTGTAATTTGCTAATGCAATCCACCAAATGACCTTTGGTAATTCTTAATTAACTAAAATCTTGTACAATGTTCAAATTGAGGTGTTGCAGATTTGTAGGGATTTGTCCTTCTCCACCAATTGCGGAAATGGGAGATCATAATCATTCTTCAAGCCTTGATACCCCATCAAGGGATTTGGTATCATTAATCTGCAATAAGACAACCTCTTCAGAAAGCTTGATATTACTATCATGCAGTGAAAGATTTTGTTCATGACGACATTCTACAGAAAAGTATCCTCATAACGAAGTTGAGTATTAGAGTCCTACAAAGAAGTAACCTACATATATGTTTGGAACCTACATATATGTTTGGCAACAGTTCCCCGCAATGGAACAAGTTCATCATGAAGTTTAGCATTGGTATCCTACAGTCAAGCAACTTTCTTTCTTCTATCCCTTTCCCCATAGAGTTTCCAGAGAACCAATTTTTCTTCCTCATCAAACTCAGTCGTACTGGAAGTGTTGTCATTGGATACACACCTCGGGGGAAAGGGGGTTAACCGTTAGCGTGGCAGAAATCTTCAAGCCACTGGGTGCATCCTTGGGGGCAAGCAAAGAGTTGAGATACTGTCACTCAACACTCAACTCCTCCGTCTAGGACAACTCCTAGCGAAGCCAAGGGGGGTGGTCCCTATGAAAAACAAGCTAAAGCTTTTAAGCTAAGTTAGAGAAAGAAATTAATCTAGGAGTTTGAAGGTGAATTAATACTAAACCAAAGAAATGCAATTATGAATTACAACAACAACATGAATAAAGATACATCCATCTAACACATTGATTCACTTAATGTTTAATTGTTTGCAGGTTAGACCAGAGCCAAATGGAGTCACATAAGTTGGAGTGCTGCTATGTCGTGAAAGTGATGCAAGTCTTGTTGGTCAGTTTTAAATGATTTTATGAGATGTGTGAATTAAGGAACGGGTGAATTTTCGGTTTGGCCCAATTCCAACTTAATCCTTCAAATTGAGTGTAGTGACAACTAGACCAAGGGGCCAACTGGGCGAGGCATAACCTGCTTAAAGTAGCCCACTGACTCTGTAGTTAGTTTCACACGACCTCCGGAGTTCTAATGATAAAGTTTTCGTTGGATTACCCTATTAAACTAGTTACTCAATTCCCTTTCTGATTGACCAACTGATCCGACTAAGCTGCAGAGGTCAAGAGCATACTCAGAACTTCAAGCCTTGGTAAATTTTATTAAGTGTTTTGGGTGAGTTGATTAACTAATCTAAAACCCAAGAATCTCTTTTCCACCCACCAAAGATCGGTGCAGTACTTCGGGAAAGAAAGGGTTCAAATTTTATTTGTTAATGATGTATGAAATTGTAGAAAAAGTAAATTGCGAAATACTGAAATAAAGTACAAAATTATGAAATAAAGTACACTAACTATACAACCCGATTAGGGCAGATTTGTGTGCATGTGTTGATCTAAGAAAGCAAGGAAAAGTTAGAAATGAAACAGTTAATCTACTTTAACAAAACTAGAGAAAAGTAACTAAGCTAAAAAAATGAAACACACAAAAACCGACACGGACCCCCTGGGGGGTTTTGTGGGCATTGGGTAGCCCACTTGCTTTTATTAATTACAATTTACAAAAAACTCTTGAAGGTGGATGCCTTTGGTCCTTATGAATCTGTATCCAAAGGCTTACAAGGTTTCAGAAATGATACAAGATGGAAGAGTGATGCTCCAGGAAGCCTTGGATGGCTTCAGATCTTCAATTTTTCGGCAACGCTTCCTCTTGTTATGGTGATAAAAATGTAAAACCAGGCACCTGAAATGCACCAAATGTGCCCAAATGAACATTAAAAGCATAAAAATTTTAACTATTGAAAGATAAGAATTATGCACAAGTACTTAAGCAACCTAGATCTACTAAAAATAAGCTTTAAATCCTATATCTAGTAATCTTAGTTGCATGGGTTTGCGTACCCGGGGGTAGGGTTCACATCCCTGCACCGGGTTCACGAACCCACGTCTCCAATTCGGGTTCGAGTTCTTGGTTGGCGAACCCATATGAACAGGGTTCTTGATTGAAGAACCCGAGACATCAACTTGAAAAAATGGGTTCGTTTGGCTTAGAGGGGACGACATACCCTGATCTTTTAAGCAGTGAAATAAATAAAAGGAAGGGGGGAAAGGTGCCCCCCATTCCAAACCTAAAATTACGACCCCCAAACTCTTCAAACATCATAATTTGCCATTCAAACATCATAATTTGCCATTCAAACATCTCATAACCATTTCATTCAACAGTGACAGTGTTTGGTGAAGGGCTTTCCACGGCGACAGTGTTTGGTGAAACTGTGAAGGGCTTTCCACGTTGAATACAGCGACAAGGTTACATTGTTACAGCGAGGAGAATCATTGAATGAAATCATTGTTGAGTGTTTTTTGAATTTTGTATTAGCTATTTCATGTTTGGAAATGCATCGGCCCATTAGGCAAATTTTGAATGTAGTATGACAATGGAATCATAATATAACTTCCACTTGATATCAAATTTTATGTTCCAATGTGAATGTTGAATGAATGATGAATCATTGAATTATGAAGAAATATGCATGTGACATGTTTTTAACTTTTAATTTTATTGTTTTGTTACAGCTACTTATATATATATATATATAGTACCCCGACGAACCCAAGTACCCTATTTCAAAAAGTGGCGTCCCGATCCCCGCACCCACGTTTCCTAGCAACTTAGCTAGTAATCATACTTAACTTAAAGCAGCCTCTTAAAATATTATTTTCAAATGAAACTAATTTAACTAAGCATGCAAGTAAATGTAACCATAAAAGTTTAAATTTAAAATGAAGGAAAGAGAGAGATAGAAAGAATGTTGGAATCCTGGAAACTTTTGAGTTATGGAGCCTACTGGTGGATAACGGAGGGACTGTATCCTGAAAATACTTGAAGAGCAGCAGAGTCAAACTAGATCATCTGCACATTCAAGCTTAGGCAACCTGCACAACTAAAACTACTTGCACAAAAGTGTCAAATCCGGTCCTTCTCATGCCAGAAATCAGAAGAGTAAGCATACAAACTAGTAATAACATACTACTTCTATACCGCAGACATGAGCAAGCAATATATGAAATCAAACTAGAATCATAAATCCTACCAACTAGTAATAGTCCTTTGAAGGCCTTGATCATCCACAAATGTATCAAATAATTAAGCTACGCTACAGTTACCTCATAAACCATTGACATTTGCATCCACACACATAGAGCACTACACCACAGATTTGCCTCCAAAGCCTTCTTATTCCAAAAAAAAATATTACAATACAACAGTTACATGAATCACCAGCCTTTCGGTCCTCTCTGACTATGAGCAAATGAGAGCCCAAGCTCTTGCTTAAATAGTGTTTTGAGAAGATGAGGGGCGCAGTTGAGAAGAGGGGATGAGGGGGGCGCATCTCATAATTTAAGGACTAATTTACTCCTTGATTTATGCCATGACTTAAGTGATGGGAAGAGGTGGCAGCCACCTCATAAGAGGGACGCCCCTCTCTTTCTCGTAAACTCCTTCAACCATAACCCACACGCCACCTATGAGGAATGATGCCCACACCTGAGAGGAAATGAAGGATGGCGCATCTACAAATTTGATCCACTCATATCCTTAATGATTTGACATTTAACCACATGTGCTAAATTGCTAATTACCTCATGAGGTCGCCTTTCACTTGGGATAAGTTGCCAACTCATTCCCACATGTTTTAATTATGCTTTCTCAATTTTCTAACTTGTCCCTTTTGTGCATTTTGTGTCATTTTTAGCATTTTTTGGTCATTTTGTTGCCTCTTTAGGGAAAAATGCCATACGTGACATTTTAATCACCCGAAACCTAGGAAAAGTGGGTTCCAGGGTAAAGAGGATGCTCTGAGCATGAAAATGAGCACCCTCGCACCAAATTCCGCCTCCATACCATACTTTTATTACAATTTGAAATTTCCCATTTAAACTATTAAAAAATAGCCTAAGTTTATGGAAACACAAAAAAATATATATATATATATATATATATTTTACTGGAATGAACTCAAACTCCTAGGGTACCTAGTGCATGTCCATATGACTCATTATTGATGGCTAGCATGTTAAAAATACATAAACACTTAGGCTTTAATAACCTCCTAAGGTTCAACCACCATGGAAAATACTCCAGCTTTGGAGGTATGCGTGAAAAACTCAGGAATTATACGTCACTGAAGTGCAACGCATAATTCCTAAGGAAAGAACACTCTAGAGTACCCCCTTGATAGCTAAACCTAATGTAGGCCAAGCCTTTTACAAAAGGACCATGCTTAGACCAACTTATTACAATTCCCCATGGGGTTATGGACATGCAATTTTTTGAAAAAAGGGCCAAAATTGGCTTAATGGATCACGGAACACTGATGATGAACAATTTGATTGTTCAAGTCTTCGACGGTTCACTCGAGATCCACTAAGTGCAATTTAGTGGATAACAGGAAGTAATTATGTACTATGCAATTATCAATATGGTGGACAACCAACTGCAATTTGCAAATGGTATAAGAAACCATATGGAGTGTCTAAGTAGGGTGCATAGAGTGTGAGGACTACTTTGCAGATTGGCTCTATATTAATTCATTGCAGATTTGGCTCTTCAATTTCTAGGACTACTTTCATTGATTTGTTCAAACAAATTTTGCATTTCTCTCTATTATGGAATTCAAAGGCAATGCAATATCAAAGGAATCTGAGATAATCTTCCAAAGATAAATAGTCATCCCCAAGTAACTCACAACTTTGTTAGACATGTCAATGTTGAGCATTCAGCTATGACCCAAATCTACTCTAAGGCAAGTTGCAATCTTTGAAAGCCATGCAATCTACATAGGAAATCGAGTGCATGGAAAACAGAATCTTCTTTGAACTTACTTAAATCTTCTTCCACAAGTTGATATCACAGCTTCAACATGTTGTAGATGCTTTGTCCATGTTGATAAAGAATGACACAATTTTCCAAATAGGGTCTCAGTACCTCATTCATCGGCCTTTAGAATACTGCCAATGCATCGTGAATACAAATAATATCACCATCCATTTGCACACCTCTTGTGGAGTCTTGTAGGATACTGCCAATGCATTGTGAATCCAAATAACATCACCATCCATTTGTACACTTCTTGTGGAGTCTTGAAGGATGTCTTTCATGTGTCTTTCCTTTCAATGGAATCTACTGATATTTGGACTTCATGTTGAACTTGGACAAATATTTGGCTCTAGAGAGTTAGGATCAACCAAATTTTTTATCCATAGAATTAAGCATTGATTCTTGATTGGGATTTGGTTTGCTACTATTTAGTCAATGCACACTCTTCACATTTCTTCTTTCTTTGATGCAAGGACCATTACTAATCAACCTAAGGAAGTGTTTGGTTGAATGTGTCATTTATCAATCAACTCTTGCAGTTGTTTAATTTCTACATTTTGAAAAATTAAGCTTTCATACTATCTAATATTCGACAAGATTGTAATATTTTGCAGGTTAACTGAGCAACCCCATCAATTCCTTGAACACGTCATAATATTGTTTCAATAGATTTGCAACTTCTTATCCTATTCAACAATCTTCACCTCTAATTATTCGACACTTGTGGCTTAAGTTTTTTATGTTTTCATCACTGAGATAAGATAATTTTATTAATGTCCAATGAATGACCACAATAAGTAGGTCAATGGGACTCAAAAGTACCATCCAATATCCATACATAATGGGTGTGAGAAATCAACTCCCATTTCTACATTATCAAAAGCAATAAAAGGGCTAAGTTCAAAGCTAAAAGAAGTGCAAAATAAGAAGAAATTAAAAAAAAAAAACATGACAAGTAGAAAGGATGTCAAGGTGTGCTAGAATTGGAGGTTCAACTAAGGCGTAACCACCATGAAGGGGTCAATGTAGAGCCTAATAATGACACCTAGAGGGTACCCAAGGCCAAGGGGTCTTGCTTGTGTGAGCATGGGAAGAGCCCTATACTAAAGAGGTCCATCATTCCTAACATTCAAGGCTGGGGGGAAGAAACTTCAAATGGAAGACTAGCTACTCAACTAAACTTGGAGAGCGGTACTCTACATGAAGAGAGTCTGACTCTGGGACCTCTTAGAGTTGATATGTTTACCATTCTGGTGATGTCTTCCCTGAGGTTTGAAACAAGAGCTCCTCATAAGTCTCATGGAAGGTGGCCAACCTGCCGAGGGTTTTCGGTGGGGGTCAAGAGGAAATCCAAAGTCTCACTGATTTGTATTGGAGCTCTGTGCACTCGTGCACCTCTACTTGGCATTTGTTGCACCAAATGCATAGGCCAACAAGGAAAAAAAGGTGAGATTCTAATCAAGGAGGTCCACACAAGGACTGTGATGTATGCCCGAAAATATCTCTCATGAAAAGAGCCAAGTATCTCCGGTCTGGATAACAAAAGAATATGGATATAGATTTTGTATCACGATTTAGGTCAAGGTGGTAGTTCAAGATGTCAAGGTGGTAATTCGAGATGTCAACATAGCCTACCAAACCTACCAAAAGCAACATTGTGAGTCCTACCAAATAAATAATATATAGACCTGCACTCGCAAATAAATAAAAAATGATCTTGCCTGGATAGATTGATTGATCAAAGCCTCTCCATTCGCGAGGTCCAAAAGCAATGGGCAAGTTGTAGAAGCCACCCGAGTCTCGATAAAGGCAACAAAGCCCCCCCCCCAATCTCATAATAGAAAAGAATATAAAGTTGAGATGCTCCTATGGCTCAATCTTTTGTAAGTGGCATAGTAGGCAAGTCCTATTAAGGCATGGTGACCAGTCTTAACCCAAATCCTATGCAAACCTACCTAGAACTGTCCAAGGGGAATCCCGAGATTGTGCATCTAGTTTTGCAAAATTACACAATGATGACAATAAGGTCACCTCACGATTGCATGAAGTGCTCAAAATAATAAACCATCTTGGGGATATGACCCAATAGGAGTGATCCAAGTAACCTCAATGCACTACTTGTACATGTCACCAAACAATTGCTCCCCTAAGTCAACTAGTGAAATGAACAAAGTTCATTTACTGAATATCACATGAACAACATGGTTCATAAACTGAACATCCAAAATAACTAGGATAACATAAAAGAATCCATAAGAATTAAAATAATGTAATGAATATGTAATATGAGAGGTAGATGATTATACAATGCCATGTGATAGTGTACTTATAACATTGACTAGTCACAATGGTTGGAAGGCCATGTCCCTTGGTTAAGATGTGTCACTTCATATATTGCCATTATTATTATTATTATATATATATATTATGTTCATTACAAATAGTTGTTCAAACAAGTTGCTCTACACTACAAGTATTAGAGTCACGTCGTTATCATGAGGTGTAGATGTCTTAATCAACGTCGTTATCATGAGGTGTAGATGTCTTAATCAACTCTTCAACAGTTCAACTACTTGTGCCTGCGAGAATTTGGGTGGTTTCTTTCCTAAACAAAAGTATAAGCAATTTTCTTCACCATAGCCAATTCCCTTGTAGTACTTGCACTTTTGCCACCGGTTTTGCTGATAGACTAGCTTCCCCGTTGACTTTGTTGCACTATTCAACTTATGAAATATCATTTTTGGGATTATCTATGTAGATTAAGTCATTAATCTACAACCCATATCCATGAGTATTAGTCACAACAGACCAATTTCTCATGATTTCGAATAGTCCACTTCACACTCATTGCATCAAATGATGCTCATTGGGGTGACGAAGTGGGATTGAAACTAGTGAAATTAATTGTGTAACATCAACATAATCAACATGCTTATCGACTTGGGTCTCTATAATTGTGTCGAGTTCACTCTCTCCAATACAATCAAAATGTTATTTCCTTATTTTGTTCTTAGCTCCACCTATTAATGCCTTGCTATTCCATCTTATAAATCCTAGATGTCAAATAATTTGAGTTCCTTCCAAATTGGTGTCTTGTGGCCATCCATGTATTTCAACACAGATTGCACTCCATCATCAACCACCTCTAATTCCATAATGCATGATGTAAATATCTTTGATTTCGCTCAATCATTCTAATTATCTCTTAGTTTTTCAAGCCAATGATTTCCCAAAATTTTTGAGTTTTTCAAGTCTGGGTTTATGCTTGTAAATATTGTTCAATATTTTCCAATATTTTGATAAGTTTCTTTATGGACCCTTGGTGATATATTCCCCGAAACAATATTTGCAACATTGATTTTGACACTCTACCTAGCTTTCCTTCAAAATTGCCAGATCATCTTTAGAAGTTGTCTCAACTCTCAAGATTGGATGCTAACTCATCGACTCCCGTTGAAGCCTCTACACTCCTTGTAAACTGCGTTTGTTGCTGCTCGGCTTTCTTCTTCTTAGGACAATAAAATGCATAATGGCCCATCTTATGCCACTCGCATGAATCAAGTCTTTCTTCCCCTAATTTAAAGAACCCAATTCTTCCTTCTTACCCTTCTAACCCCTCCCAGGTCCTCCTTTCTTACCTCCACTCCTCACCTTCCCAATGAGAGCTAGGTTTTGGATCTCCTCCACTTTACTTGCAAAGTTATAAGTTTTTATGGCCTTGTCTCCTCTAAGATGAAATCATCTCAAATCTTCTTAAGTCTAGCATATTCACAAGCACATAGACCCATCACATAGGCTTCCCAAGGTACTAAGAACCTATTTAGTGCTATGGGCATAACTCCTCATTCCCAATCTTTCTCTTATGGCAAAGAGGATCTCTAACCTCAATGATGTGAGTACTGATGAGCTTATTCCTCATGAACATCTTGTGAGAGATATTGGCATTCCACTACAGAGAGATAAATGCTCCGTACATTTGTTGCATTGATTTACCCACAATATGAGGTATCCAGTGGTCCTTCACAGGATCCAAAATTATCCTCTTCACCTTAGCAACCTTCTTGTTGTGCTCAACAGGTTGTTGATGATTAGTGGGAACTGTAGTCTTCCCCTCAACAATACTCCACAAATCAACCTCCTCCAATAACAACTAAAGAGCTTAAATCATAGTCCTAATGTGCCTAGGAGAGTGTGCCCAACTACATAGATAAACTTCCCTAGAACAGAATGCCCACTAAAGATGAGTAAATGCATGCAAGCATGCACCCAACTGACCTAGGGATCTATCCCCAACTCAAAATAGAAAACCTCTCATGCAGTGCACCTTATCTCTCTTGAGATCTGTTGTGCCCTCCTAAATCTGGAAGATGCATGCACCACCATGCACAGGGAATTGTGCCTTCCTAATCTTAGCACATGCGTGCACCTCAACCACTGGATGCCTACTAACCTTGTGCACCCTCATTAATGCACCTTTCTCATCAGCAGCAAATCAATCTGCACATGGCTCAAGAGCTGGTATGGATCTGCTGAATACACCATGTTGAAGGAGAATCACCTCCGAGCAAAACGTACAATTAACATGTTTAACCATCTCAAAAATGGCCACCAGACTGTCCTACTTAATGAACTTTAACAAGCACTGCGTGCATGACAGAAATTCAGACTTGATGGAAAACTTGAACGCTACACACAACGACACAATGTCCAAATAGGAAATTTGTTTTCCCACAATTATTTTCTTACAATAATCTGACAACCTGTTTTATTTTCATTGCAATATTTGATAGTAATCAAAAACTTGTTTTTAAGATAATAATTGGAAGCTGCCTTGTGAACAGATAACAATTTCAGCCTTGTGAACAGTTAACAATTTCAGACAAGTCTAGAAATAATCCCCTCAAGCTTTTTGCATGTTCTATGGCTCTGTTATTGCATTTCCTTTTCCATTTCCTAGATACTGGTTGAGCCAGCATTGGTCAAATTCCAGTCATGGTAATAATCTATTATCCATGGGAGACAATTTTTCCCACAATTATAGCCAAAAATTTTGCAATCAATACTGAAAAGCTTTTAGTTTAAGTTGGAGATGCTCAGGGCTGAAATATAACTCTAGTAATTCCATGCTTATTAGGCACCCATGTTCTCACTGTGGCTTGGAAGGTCTGGAAGGTCTGCACCAGTTTATGAATTTTAAATCATTGCAGTCCATCTGCTTATGATTTCGCTATAGAAGCCAAACTATTGCAAAACATGGGTGGAAAACTAGGGCCCTTACAGGAAAATTGTGTCATCTGTTAGGTGGATGAAAATCATTGTTTGGCGCCGATTGGAGGCCCCAAAAATTTCAACTTAAGCTATTCTCAAAGCATGCCACCTTTAATTGCCACTATAGATAGATTTATATCTTGAGTATGAGCCTATTTCGCTATAGAAGCCAAACTATTGCAAGACATCGGTGGGAAACTAGGGGCATTTACAGGAAATTGTGTCATCTGTTAGGTGGATGAAAATCATTGTTTGACACCGATTCGAGGCACCTAAAATTTCAACTTAAGCTATTCTCAATAGATTTGTATCTTGAGTACGAGCCGAGAAAGCTCAAGGCTAAAAAATATATCCACGCTTATTGGGCACCCACATTCTCACCACGGCTTGGGACGTCTACACCAGCGGCTTACCAATTCTCGCCCGTGGCTCATGGCAATATCCGTTACCCAGGGCACTGTCCAAAGATAGAAAAGGAGCAACATGCAATATTAAGATGCTCCAATAATGCATTAAATATAATCACTCCAGGGCCCAATAAGATCCAAAAATCCACTTCACCCTGAAAAGTCTAATCTGATCATTGAAAATTTTGGCCGCCCAATAAGAAATGTCAGGCTAAGGTATAATATGTCAACGAGGCCGAAGGAACGCTTAATATCTCATATTCATGGACTCCAAAATAACATAAAATCAAATTGAAAATCTAAAATAAGCAAATTAAATAAATCTGAAATAAACAAAATTTCAGAGCTAATGAACCATACACTAAATGATCAATTCCTGCTTAAACTTTTTACAGCATGCAAGAGCTGACCTTATACAATTTCTCGAAAGACTCCGCCCTGCGAGGGATCCAACCTTGGATGGCCTCCCCTGCGAAAGCTGCCATCCAAGCAGGCCATCCAGCTGCCACCAGCTCGGCTTCTGAATGGTTAGGAGGACTGCTGACGAGAATGCCCAAATCCAAGTCAATAGGATCCCTTCCCTGCCTCGTCCTCCTCTTCGATCCGCCATGGCTGCTCTCCTTCGATTTCGTTTCGTCGGATTCGTATCGAGGTTGATGATGATGATGCACGATTGCAGAATCGGGATGATACGGCAGCTGTTTTCTCTCAGAGCAGGCCGACCACCTGCTGGAGGGGACATTCGAACCCTTGACCTTGGAAGAATTTGGGTCATCGACAACGTCGGATTGTTTACCGCAGACGCAGCCCATCTGTGCGAAACCTTCGAAGGCAAAAGAGAGGAAGAGACTCCTGCATGCTCTGGGCTCTGCTGGCAAATAGTTATAAATACGAAGAAAAGCAAAAATTAATTTTAAGAATTTAATAATTATTTCGTATCTTAAAATAAAATTCAACAGAATTGATGGGAAAAGAAAAGAGATTTTGGGAATTCTTGGTTTGAAGTCTCATTAATGCAAACCATTCAGATTTATATTTATTTTGTTTAAATCTAAATAGCTTCAAGGTACAAACGTGTTTACTTTTATAGAAAAAAAAATATTTTATAAAAATTAGTCTTAGATTTGAAGACTTTGTAAATTGAAGTTTGAAGTCCTTTCACGTGGTGGGGAAGAGGCTTGCCTTGTGCTTCATGATTGTTTTAAGATTTTTGCAAAATTTGATGCATGAGTTGTTAGTTAGTTAGTGGTAGACTTGGATTAGCCATACTAGTCAATAGCATGTGGAAAGGCTTGTTATTTCCAAGATCTCAACCACCAAATAATTTAACTTTTTAATATCGGTTTATCTCTCATTATCAATTATTATCAAATGGTTTTTTAATGTTTAATTATATATTTAGGATAAGATGTGATATGATTTTAGGATGTAAATTGGAGCATTGGATTAGTTAAGTTATTAGCATGGAAGCTTGAAAAAAAAACAAAGTAAATGATTAAATATATGTTTAAATGTATATAGATTATGATAATGTGTTTTTTATTATGTAAATGTTTTTTTATAGTATTTTTTGAAAAAAAGGAAAAAAAATAATGTGTTGTTGCAATGCCGTGTATTATACATATGACTTATATGACTTATATGTAGTTACAAAATGTTTATTTGGTCGAAAAAGGTGGTTTGGTTTTTTAGTTATCAAAAATTGTTCATCTTCTGGTATAACACATGTTTTTGTTGGTATGCAACTGTAATAATGTTAGAAACGATTAGCATTTCTAACACACATGCACTATTAAGGTAAGGCATACATGGTATTGAGGTGTGAATTTATAGGTTGCTAAGTTGTGTGTTTTTTGCTACTAAAGTGTCCATGCACGAGCTAAACTTAATGTGCACAACAAGAATTTGATGTGTCAATTGTTGTAGATGTTTTATGGGCATAGGGACAATACCCTCTCAAATCTATGTGTAAGTAAGTGGTTACAGGATTGTTAGGGGCATTACCCCTAGACCCTGTGGTGAGTGTTGCATGTTATGGTCTTGGAGGTGCAAGGGTGGGCTTGGTTGGAGGAAGGCAGTATAGTAGATGGGAACATTCTAACTCACATGAGGTTGTGGATCGGCTACCTAACGTTCACTCAAATCAACCTACCATTTTTCGCTTTTTTTTCTTATTTATATCAATCCAACCAACATACCATTTTGACACTATTAGAACCTCATATAATATTAATTGTGTTGCATCATCCTGCATTGTCAAGGGAAATGGTTTCCTTTCTTAATCTAATTATTTGAGTCACACCTCATCTTCAAATATTAGTGGTAGAGGGTTTGATTTATGAGTCATAATAATTATATATATGTATACTTTGTAACCCTTGGTAAGTGGGTCAAGATCCTTTGCAGAACCTACACATTGATGTGCTTTTGGAACCTTTTTTGGTGTCATTTACAAATTATTCTTTGCCAAATCGATCCACCAAGTAAGTTTGATATTCTTTCACTTGTTATCCTAAGAAACCTTTTGTCTTAGAATAAGATTTTACGACATATCCATGCTAGAAATATAACCTATCACATCAATCGATATGCTCAGAGTCTAATAGTGATGTTCAAGGGCATACTTTTGTAAAATAAAAACATTTTTCTCAAATCCACATAAATACAAATTTGGGTAAGGTTGAGGATGTCACCCCTTCGATATATATACCTAATAAAATAAAGTTACCAAAAGTGTTATTAAAGACCATGAGAAACTTTGTACTAGGTAAGTGTTATGGAATACCATGAGAAACTTTACAGCTTAATATAGCATAGTTGAAATTACAACAATATTGTTGTGAATACAATAATATCACATAGAATTATAACTGTTTTTTTGTAACAAGAGTAATAATTTTAATGGTATTTTAGCCTTAATAATCACTACCATTCTCCAAAATTAGTTGCAAAACCAAACCACTTTTGGCAACCGAAAGCTACATATAAATGCCACATAGATCTTTTAAATTCAAGTCCAACAACTTGGTTGTGAACAAATTCCATTTAAATGCAACTTTTTCCATGATAATAGACACTTCTATAGGGAATATCCCAAGAAGACACATGTAGCATGACAAGACAATCACGAAGCAATCAAGGGAAGGATTTTACAAAGTTACAAGTTCAAGAAGGAAGAAACCTCAACCATATTCCCAAAAAACAAAAAACATATTTGATACCTAAAACAAGTATGCAACCCTTAAAATCAAGAGTCAAGGCAATCCACGTTTTCTTAAAGGAAAACAAGATAGAAACCAAAAACCTAAAGAAGGAAAATTCCCTTGTGCAACCACAAAACCTATATAAGGATCCATCGATTCCCTCATGAAGTAAAATAATCTCTAAAACTATACAACGCTTAAAGAAGATGATTGAAATCCTCCCCTAGGTGGTTGGGATATCCTTCCTCAATTCCTATAGATTCAAAGAAATAATGGCCTTCATTGTTCCTTAAGAAAGATGAATATCAACCCTAAAAGCTTAGTTGCAAACATAAAAAGAAGAGAGAGAGCAAGAATCTACAAAGCACTAGGAGCTCATAAAGTAAGTGATAATAAATTAGGAGCTCATAAAGTAAGTGATAATAAATTAGGATTTTGAGATAGGTAAAACATCTAAATCTTGTGCACCATGAAATTTCTATTTTGGAATTGCATGGGTTAGGAAACCCAAAAATAAAAAAAGTCTTAAAGCATTAATAAATAAATAACGGGTAGCCACGATTAATGGTCCTCCTTTTAAGAGACAAATTTTAACTCCTTAATGTTTTATAAACTTAGAATTTAATATGGAAATAGTAAAAAATGGTTTGTAAAGGAGGAAGTTCAAGGACTTTTTAGACTTTTTAGAGGATCACTCTTTTTTAATAGAATCCCACACTTTTATAGATCACCAAATAAATGCTTAGGAAAGAGAATCACATCTAGACATACATATCAAAGTCACAAATGTATATGTTCCAAATAATTACAGGGAAAAAAATATTTCATGGGTCACTCTTCAACATAAATCCACTAATGAATAAAATAATTGTAAGAGATTTCAATATGGTTTTGAGTTAGAAAAAATGTAGAACCTTAGTAAGAGACCAATATTGCAGAGAAGTTGTCAAATACATCATGTCAGAGTGGATTCTCCTTAGAGTCTCCTTAACATCAAACTAAAGGTAGGAAAGTACATGGAATAATAAAAGTCATAGCAAAAACAACAAACATGTTTCTCCATCAAGAGTCATTTCTAGAAGGAATTCTTACCTTATCTTCATCCATCATTGCCTTTGCATCATTGAATCATAGGTCCATGTCTTTGGAGATATCATCTTCACAAAGTATGGCTCCTATCTCCTTTATATTCAACACTATGTGAGCAATGAAAAAATCACATAACTTGTTAAGGAACCATGGAGCCTCCATATAAACATGTACATGTACTCATCCTATACGGGAGCAAAAAAAGAAGTGATTAAACTTGTTATTAAATATTGGGAAAAACCTCATAAGATGAATCTAACCATAAAAGGAAGTGAGGTTGAATCCAACATGGCCAAAACTTATAAGGAAAAACTTGTAGTAATAGGTTATGCAAACTCACTAATATAGGAGGAAAGGGAGGACAGTCACAAGATTTCTCTTGCTCTTCATTAAGAAGAAGAGTATTAAAGGGTAAAATTTCAAAGTGTGTGGTTTAAGGGCTAGAGATAGAAACACAATCTGCTTCCAAGTATAATAGCAAATAAGCAAATTGAAATAACAAAATAACTCTAGATAACAAAAAACCAACCTCAATATCACTGAAATTGACAAGTAGGCTTATGAGTTCTTTAAGGAACTACTATCAGATCCCCTATTGAGAGGGACAAAGAATAACAAAAACTCATCTCTCGTTTTCCCAAAGTGATATTTGAAATTAACAATAAGGAATTATATCACAATAATAAGTCTCACTACAAGGAAACACCTTCTAGTAGAGGCTTTTGTGTAACCTTACAAAAAAACTCTCCCATGTCTATTTATTGTGGAGGCAGGTAACCAAAGGTTTTTTGTCGGTGCGTCAAAATTGCGCAAACACATCAATGTGATCCCATATATAGCACACTTGTGTATTGATTATTAATACGCATCGAATGTCGTTATACCCAATCCGTGAAAAAAAATGATTATTTTAGTTTTAAACAAATGCTCTTCGATGCAATCGAAACATACAAACGCATTGGAGCATTACAATGCACACACATCAAATGAGTTTATGATATTTTCTATCCACTATTGGTTTTTAATTTAAAATTTGCAAAAATGGTTCGATGCACACACATATTATGCACACAAGTGCATTCCTTCTATAAACCACACCGAGTTAGATTAATACATTTAGTAATAAAAAATAGGTTTTTTTTTTAAACAAAAAACTCATCAATGCATTTAATTGTCACAACACACACTGGAGCACCTAAAGAAATGATGCATCAATATGCAAATGTGTTAAAAAGGAAAATCAAGCGGTGCGCTAGGAACACCAAAGTGCACTAATGCATCTGATTTCGGGGCACATCGAAGTAGGTTTAGACATTTTGTAATAAAAAATAGGTTTTGTTTTTTTAATTAAAAAAATCGTCAATGCATTTAATTGTCACAATTTATGCTACAGTGTCAAACTTAACGGTGCAACGATTTGCAAATTAAAAAAAAAATCAAATTGTGCACTCAAAGCATAGGATCACACTAGTGCATCTTACTATTGAGTGCACTGAGGTAGGGTAATTTTTTTTTACCAAAATATAATTTCAATTTTACATTTCCTTCAGTGCTTCCTACCATACAAGCATTAGTGCTCATAGCCATTGTACGACTGCCCCATCATCGATGCTACTATGTTGTCAGATTCCTTGATTCCTTTGATTCGCCAATGGATTTGATCAGTTTTCAAATTTCACAACATGGTTCCATAATTTCATTTGTTTATTTATGTGGTAACCATGCCTCCTCGACAAGCAAGAGACCATGTAAATTGTTTGTTACCTCCTCATTTACATTTTTAATGGATTAAAATTTAGAATTTAGCTTAAATTTTCCTTTGTGTTCGATTTTTTAAAACAGATTCCACATGGTGTGTTCAAACCATTCAACTCACACTAAGCAATGTGATGCATCTTGAAAATTTATAGGACAGGTTGTTAGCAGTGCGGAGATGGCCACAAAGCACATTGGTGTAACAATAAATAAACAAATAACCGCAATGTTTATATAGTGTTTCTTGATATTTTCAATGGACCAGTTAGCATGGGAAAATGTAATGGTTAAACAAGGCTTATAGGTGCACTTGGTATGTAAGGAGACACTGATAATAGTTCCTCCATAAATTTACTGGAGTACCAAAGTTCCCAGGAATTAAAAAAAAAACTTGTAGTGCATGGATTGACATGGAGTGCACTTGAAAAATATAAAATAATTAAAAAAACTACAAGTTTTGAGTGCTTTGTAGAATATCTATAAGGACCACTTGTGGTGCCCCTTGATATTATAATGCACCAATGAATTCCTTTGATATAAAAATATATCGGACATATTGGTGCTCTAAGGAATGTACAGATGCACATTATCGGTGCCACTATACATAATAAGCACATTGTTGATCATGGGTAATTAATAAAATTTCCCAACTTATCGATGTGGTTCAAAATGTATAGGCATGCCATTTGCAGTGCATCATATCATATAAGGAACACCATAGGTGTCCATGCACCCATACAATGGCATACTGATAATAATAGTAAAAACCATAATACTTTCTTGGTGCAATAAGTTTTTGCAAGGTGCACCATTTATAGTGCGCATGTTGTTATTCAACACAAAAAATGACATGTTTCTATTTTAAAAGGCACAGTGGTGTGTTTTACACTTTTTTTTTGCAAAAATAATTTATTTCAATATTTAATAAATAAAAATGGTCATTTACTCTAAATTTCTATTGTTGTGTGTGTGGGAGTGGTGTGCATGTAGGTGTGGGTGTGGGTGTGCCTATGAAAATTGTATGTCAACTAGAGACATAATGACAATGACAACAAGAATAACAATAGTTTCACCCATACAAATTTTTATGTGAGTGGGAGGCACAAGAGGGAGGGATTTGTAGTCTACCCCTATTACATTATAGACTCGTGTCCCTTTGAGGAATGTTGACCTCCTCAATTTTTATGAGAAGGATACATCCCTCAAGGGAACACACACTTGTTGAAGCAGCTGATTCATTTTTGGGATCATGCTAGGCAGGCATTCAGGGTTTGTCCCAATTTGTGGTCCCATCCCATAGAGGAGGATATTTACTTTATTACTAGGTTGTCCATGAGAGGGGAGGATTTTTCATAGTTCCTCAATCTCTAACCTAGCATTGTGGGAGAGGTTTAGATTGCATACATGTAGAGATATGTCAGTGAGGACATCATTGATCCTAGTGACTCCTAGGTCGTTGGTGGCCAATTGTATTTAGGTGCATTATGTGAAAAGGAGTTTAGATGCCTATCACTTTGGTCACACCAATGGAACATTATTTACCCTTTGTTGCAGTATGTAGATTATTTATTTCAAAGGTCCAAATTGATTAGGTGGTTTTCCATTCTTTTTCCATAAGTTTCTTTTCTCTAGATTGTTCTCGTGCTTTGTTTGATGGGAGGATGGCCTTCTCATTTGCTTTAGAGTTATTTGCTTTATTTTTGAAAGGTTTCTATCCAATTAAATGACATTCGAGAACCTCCCTCCTAAGTCAATTATTTATGTGGATATGCATGGGAGGGGGTAATTTTTCCCCAAGAGGGGCTAACCATAGTTCCCGTGTAGGGTTAGTTCATAAGTATTGAAGATGACAGTCGGTGAAGATGATCATGCTATGGATGTTGTACAATACATGTACATAAGGATGAATTGGTGAGGATGTGTGAACATTCTATTTCGTCTGGTTGATCCATTAGATGCTATAGGTAATATTAACATTATGTTTTGATTAATCTAGTTGCATAGTGTTTTTTTCTAATATAATGCACATGTACTTTGTTGTAACATTTTGTTTACAAATTTTAAATTATTGTTTCTACTATTTTGTAGATGTCAGCACATATGTTTTGGAGGTGCCTCCCCAACAAGATGAGGAGATGGTTGAGGCTAATGAGTCACCTCATATATAGAAACAAAGCCCATGACATAGGCTAGATCACAAATTCACTCGTGAGCTAATAGATTAGGTATGTGCAGTGATGGGTCGCCATAGATTGGTCCCTGCACAATCTAGCACAATCATATAGGAACTTGATCTTGCAATGATATGGGAAACCGTTTTGCATGATATGTCATTATTAATGTGTCATATTGTTGGTGTGGTAAACTTCTCAAGAGTTTGAAGGCTCGCCATTTCCATCGACCTTGACCTTCTTCTTCATCTAATGCAGATGGTGATCCTCCATCTCCTCCTCCACTTCCACCTCCACAAGTTGTGTGACCACCATATTCTCCTCCAAAAGCCTCAGTATTGACCATTGTCTCCTCCTCCATGTGTCAATCAACCACCATATTCTCCTCCATGAGACAATTAACCATCATCTCCTCCTCCATGACTTGATTGACCACTATCTCCTCCTCCAATAATCGATATATCTCCATCTCCTCCTCCAATAGTCGATATATCTCCATCTCCTTCTCCATAATCCGACCAACCACCATCTCCTCCTCCAACAATCGACCAACCACCATATATTCCAGTAGTAGTCGACTGACCAGTCACAACACCCCACATTTCACATTATGTGGCCAAAACTATATTATCATTTTGTCCTAATGTTATATTGTGATTACCTTATATTTTGACAAGCCACATTAATGAAACACCTATATGTGGACACATGGAAATGTTTATGTATTGTAGGATATAATTTTGTATAGTTATATGCCCATGATGATAATAGATATGTAAGCTCAATAAACATGCAAATTAAAAGGTGGAAATTGGTACATAGATACCTGCTCAAAACTATGTTGTGAATGTATAATATATGGGAGGCATAGTATAGATAAAGGTATGTTCTTATTTTAACATCAATAAATATACATTTATGTATGAAATTTGTTTATATATACATGGATATGAGTTATTGTTAAATTAACCTACATGGTGATGAGCTATGTAATAGAGAAATGATAGTAGTGATGAGATAAATTGGATATTGTAGACACCATGAAAATAATGTGTACTATAAGTGTTTCTTACGATTTTAAACACTACCATGCTTTGTAGGTAAGTGTGGTTTTGATAGGATACACCGCTTTCCCAAAATGGTTGTTCAATGACGTGACTATAAGAACAATAATTGCACAGTATTGCTTAGTATAGGGTGTTGACCCTAGTTATATCATGAGGGGTAGAGGTACTTCCCACTGTGTATCCTCCAAAACTTGGAGTCATGGGAGGGTTGTGTGGAGACACACTTCCCAAGTTGTGTGATGATGACTACTAGTTTCCTGCTGGGTAGGCTTGGTCAATATAGTCGACACTTCCACTTATTGGTTATATCTGGAGTTAGGTCAATCTAGTTGACGCTCTAGAATATTCCAGTAGAGGAAAGGATAGGATGTGAAGATGGAAGTAGGTTACAGAGGAAGGATGATTTTAAGTAGCTTAGAAGGTTGTTGTGAGCTAGCTATAACAACTTGGTTACTTTTATGTTCTAAAATTCTTTCTTTAATCATGTGTGATGATGTGAGTATGTTATGTCATTTGTCTTGAATTATTGCAAACTAGTGTGATTGTTAGATGTTGTGATTGCTATTTGTTATCTTGCATACTTGGATGAGAACATACATGAGCTATACATTAGAGGCATTGATTGTTTATAATTAGTACACATGCAGGTAGGTATATATACACTAGCTATGTATACCTACATTGTGCATGTACACTAGTATAATTATTTTTATTTGATGTATTAATTGCTAAATGGATAGTTAATGATTGTAGGAAGTATATTGAATACATATAAATATCTAGTAGCATTAAATACCCTTCTTAACTTTCATTATTGTAGATATGATGAATTAAATAGGTATGGTGGGGTGTCATAAATTTGGGGGAAAATGTCAAATTTCATTTATAAGCTGTCATGAAAAGAAAGACTTTCCATTCTATTTTATTGTTATTATTATTGAATTCATTATTTTATTCTAGTTATGTTTTTCCCTAAAATCTAGAAGGTGTGGTTGATGGATCATAAATGAGGATAGTTGAGGAGACTTGGGAAAATGGATATGGAAATTTGATAAATAGAGAGGGTAAAGAAGAGGGAGGGAATTCTTTCTTTTTGGAGTTGTGGAGAAGTTGAGTTTGTTGAGAGGTGGAAGAATAGGCTTAGAAGAAATATTTTCATGGAACAAGTTCTTAGAGATATTGTGCATTATTGTTCTTAGAGTAATGAACACAGAGGTCCAAGAAGGCCAAGAAATTGAAAGGTTTCTTGGAGCTAGGAATCTTGCTAGGATTCTAGTTGGCAGGGAGGTTTAATTCCATTCTAGGCATCAAAGGAGGGGAAGGCTTGTTTTTTTTTAAACCAGAATGAGTAGATTTTTTTATATATTAAAAAAGTGGCATAGCCACCAAACAGAGAGTACATCATAAAGAGTTGCTTTCATGGAAGAAGATACCGAAAAACTACTACAAATACTAAGAATCCTACTACTACCTATTACAAAATTGGATTCATTATGAGAGAACATAATTGTCCTAAATCATAACCCACTACAGTAGCATCTAACAAAAACTCCTAACAAAGGTGCACATTTGTAAAACATGGAAGGAGTTATGGAAAATTGGAGAAGGAGCCTTCTCCAAATGTCATGCCTGGAATGTCTGGTTCATGCTTGATCATCTAAGCATTAACAATTGGGTTACCCATATAGATTTCAATGAGTTTCGGTCATCTTTCCAATTCCCGAATTTGCCTATTTTAGGATTCTATCTTCTGGGCCAATTCTTGTTCCTGGATTTGATGATCATGCTTCTCTTGAGTTTCGTTCTTCTTTAGATCGTGGTGGTGCTTCAAGGTGGTCAATTTGTGTTTCAGAACCTGCACTTCAAACGTTAATCTCTTCACTCCATGTGATGGACAACAATCCGAGCTGCTATTACTTTCTACCATACCTATATTCTCAACTTGTTTCTCCCATTCTGCTTCATGGTGTTGCACTTCAACCCTATGATGAATACCAACTTGCCAATAACTTCTTCCAGTTTTTCTCTCCTGGGACATGGGAAAAGACATAGCATTTCCGACATATTTCATCCTCCACTGAAATCCCCTCATCATTTGTGTGTCACATAGGGAGGGTATTTTACTGCTTGTGGAGGATTGCATAACACAATCATAAACGTGATATCTCATGATATTTTGTGGAGGAAGGATAGGACGACCAGAGATAAACAAACAAGATTTTATCCCACCCCAATTCCACACCTAATTTTTCAATTGCCAATTAATTTGCCACGTTTTCTCATGATGGAGAAGATCTGACACTCGATTGAATCATTCCCACCACGTGGCATCATGGGAGTCTGCAATCACAGCAACATGATGATAGACCCATGAGTCATTAAGGAATATGGATGTAATGGTGATTTTCCCCAAGAGACATAGAATTCCTTGCGATAATTTTGTCACTTGATTGGCTTGGGCATCAGCTAATTGATTCAAATTCCTTAAGATGTGAAACAATTGAGAGTCAGGAAGATATGATAGCAGGCATTTTATTCCGATGATAATCTTGAGGAGATGAATTTCCTTGGGCCCGGAGTGGGACCGAAACAATCCAATTATGTTTAAAGTGTCTCCAAACACTAGCACCTCAGTGATCCCTTTTTGTTTTGCAATGAACGAACCTTGAAGAAGAGCTAAAGCTTCAACCCTATTGTCTGTGTTCTTTCTGAGCCCCCAAGCAAATTATGTGATTCTTTGTCCCTCGGGGTTAAATCTAATCCCTCCTACTCTTGCCACCCTTTCAAAGGAGGGGAAGGCTTGTTGTTGTGGGAAAACTACTACATCTAGACAAATTCGACATTTAAACATGTATTTTTCAGTAAGTTAAAGCTTAAATTTATGTTATGCTTTGATCATTTGTTATATCCATGGTTATACGAATGTTTCTAAAATTAGTTAATGTGGTATGGTATTGATTTAACGGAAGGTTGAGAGTCCTTACAGATACCCACTACACTCACTTACGATATAGATTGCATCAAGTGAGATAGTTTTTGGTGGAGAGATAAACTAGCCACTACATTGTACATTTTTTATTTAGCAAAGGTATTGATGCCTATAGCTTTGGTGGCAAAGCACTGATGCCTTTGGCTATGGTGGAAAACCTAGCTTATAACAGTTTTTTTTTGTAAGTAAGTACCTACGGGGATTTTAACTTGTGACCGTCCATTTACAATTTCTCATCTCAATTACTCATTACCAATTGCTCTACCCCCGTGGGAAGCTTATAACAGTTGTTGATCACATGTATATATTTGATTGTTGTGATGTGTGTGTGTGTGTGTGTGTGTATTGATTTAATACTATCATTCATATATATTATGCATTTTGATGTTGATGTTATTTTATTTATGAAATGTATTGTATGTATGTTAATAATTTATATTATTAGTGGT
The DNA here is from genome assembly GCA_027924585.1 of Larix kaempferi. NCBI lineage: Eukaryota > Viridiplantae > Streptophyta > Pinopsida > Pinales > Pinaceae > Larix > Larix kaempferi. The sequence goes on from BSBM01000469.1 coordinate 18,787,303, forward strand.
TTATCTACTTTTAAATTAAATTTGGCATGTATCTCTCATATAAATTTGAGATGTATATCTAACACATATATTGATTTTGATATTATCACCCATGTATATTATATGTTTTCATATCATGTTGATGTTGTTTGATTTATAAATTATATCGTGTATGTTAGTGATTTATATTATTAATTATTTCTTAGTTTTGAAAGTGAAATTGGGTTGTATCACTCATTTAAATGAGATCCCATATTTGACATATTTAATGATTTATTTGTTTTAAAAGTAAAATCGGGATGTATCACCCCATATTTGACCTATTCAGTATATATATATATATATATATATATATATATATATCACATTGTTCATGCATATTGATGTCGACGCTGTTTGACTTATAAATTGTGTCGTGTATGATATTAATGATTAACATCATTAATGATTTCTAAGTTATCAAAATAAAGCAAATGTGTCAAGTGGTTAATATTAATAAGTTAAATTGATAATAACATTAAATACCAAAATTATAAAAAAAAAAAAAAAAAAAAACTCATCTTAATAACTTTAATTTTGATGTCAACTTTAATATTTTATTCATTTTTTTAAAACAAGAACAAGTAAATTATTATATTAAAATGTTGATAACAATTGACTATTACAAAATGTCCAAACTTCTACAATAAATAGAGGCTTTAAGCGCCTTGCCCAAAAAATATCAAAATCTAATTTACTAAGAAAAATGTCTTCCACATCTACATCATTTACTACACTAGTTGTGTTGTAAATACGTGCATACTGGCCTAGAACATATGTACAGAAGAACAACAAAATAACAAAACAAAAAACACACCTACAAAATGCTTAACATGAAATCTTTATCTACCCATGCTTGACAGAGTTCTTTCCTTCCTGAGCAAGTTGGAGGACTGAGTCCTCCTCCATGGCCTTCAATTTGACAAGGGGAGTGGCTTAGAAATGACTACATTGGTTCATATTCAAAAATTGAGTAAGGTCTGCTTGAATCCCTTCAAAGATGGCCTCCTTGCTCTTGTAAACCACCTTCATTGTTTTCCATCCCGGTGTCTAAATTGGAGGTGTAGTATGAAATTTTCTTAAGAGCATCTATCAATCTTTCAATACGATCATTTATCACCCACGACATATGCATTAAGTGACTCATATAAATTCTCATGCCATTGAAGAGCTCCCTCCACGACAACATTTTCCCTATCTGTTGACTGAGCGAATGAGAAACAATTTCACCGATGGACCAAGTGTTGATGTTCTCATCACACTCATGGATCCATGTCCTAAGGGGAGGGAGCCAAGAGCACAAATTTACCCCTTCATAGTTTCCTGAAATGTTAGTCTCCATAATTACATTGTCATTGATTTTAGGTCAGACGAACTCCTTGCACGCAACAATACTTAGATTCAAACTCACTTTTCCAAAGAGAAGTTAGAGCTCATCTTCTTTTGTAATAGACAAAGCAGGCATTGCTTGGCCCAACTTAGATTCACCAGCCCTGCAAGATCCCTTAGCAGATGCCTCTCTTTCAGACCAAACAAAATCTTCTCCTCAAACCCAAAAGACAAACTACCAGGCATATATGCTCCATCATTTTTCATGGAATTAATCCCCCCTACTACCCCTCATTTCGAAAAAATGAGAACTTAATTGGTTGTGTACAATCCATGGTCAACATGAAGGGGCCTGTAAGTTCACATGGAGGAGCATTTAAAACCCTACAAGAGAGAGAACTGCCAACCTGGGCCACGTGTCCATCCTTTCTTTTCCAACCGCCACCTTTCGAGCTTGATTGATACCTAATTGATGTTAGTTTTTCATCATTTAATTCAATATGATCTAGGATCTTAACTGAGAGAACAACATGTACAACATATCAAACATAAGAGACAAGAGACACAAAGCATTTCATCAGGGAAAACCAAGAAGGTGAAAAACACCGCAACTTCCTCAGAGATAGAATGAGCACCAATACAAAGATCACAAAGATCAAACCCCAAAACAAGAGATAGTCTTCTAACAGCTTCTCCTCCTCCACTTGTGCGCACTCCTCCTCTCTCTCACTAATGTGAAGTGAGTGAGTGAGTGAATGAATAAATAGAGAGGTGCTCCTCTCTATTTATACTTTACCTTTACTTGCCTTTTACTCTAACTAGGTCGAGCTCCCTTAGGAGAGTCTAATAACCCATTACCACTTGTCACTGGGCCAACCCCACTAGGGTGGTCTAATAACCCTTTAACCCATACTGGGATGACCCCTCTAAGGTGGTCTAATAACCCATCAAATATAAGTTACGACACTTACAATAATACTTACGACACCTGTAAATACAAATGGCGACACTTCCAATCGGAGGAATAATACATCTCCGTTGGGGATACAATAAAGTACAAATGTAATACATACAATATACAAGTGAATATCTTCTGAAGTTACAAATACATCAACACTCCCTCTTAACTAGGAAGGTATTCTCTTGACACAGGTCATCAATACATATAGGCACAAGTCTTCAATTCTGGAGTTGGATCATCGTCACTGGATCATGGAGCATCATCGTCACTGCTATTGTACTTGTCATCTTAATCACTGGTGCTATCTCTCAATTCTTCTCATCATAGGAAGTTCTACAGATCCATCCCTTTTTCATGTTGGATGTAGGCCTAGCCTCCTGTAGGTCTCCATCATCTCTGCGAGCGACCTGACAGAGGTGGAATCTCAGGACTGATTATGTGTCTCTGCAAAACCTGACAAGAGCATCCTAGGATCCTTTGTGTGCCTTAGCACGACCGAAAAGATCTCCCAGGACTGATTACATGCAACCTTCACAAAACCTTTAAAGAGCATCTCAGGATCCTTTATGTGCCTAGCACGATAGACAAGATCTCTAAAGAGCATCCCAGGACTAATTACGAGCTTACTGCTCAACCTATTGGATCTCCAGGACTGATTACATGTGAACTTCACAAAACCTTAAAAGAGCATCTTGCGACCTGCAAGATCTCTAAAGAGCATCCCAGGACTTTTACGTAACTAACACAACCTATCGGATCTCCAGGACTGATTACATGTGAGGAAGCAAAACCTTAAAAGAGCATCTTGCGACCTGCAAGATCTCTAAAGAGAATCCCATGACTTTTACATGCCTGGCACAACCTATCGGATCTCCAGGGCTAATTACATGCCTACCTCGCAAAACCTCGAAAGAGCATCCCAGGACTGGTTACGAGCTTACTACTCAACCTATCGGATCTCCCAGGGAGCTATTATATGCTACTACACAACCTGTCACATATCCAAGGCCTCAAAGTATCATCCTGATACTCATGATCAACCTGATCATCCTCGCACGGATCATTATCCTGATGCTCATGATCATACTGATCATCACCATACAGTGCATCATCCTGATGCACATCATCATCACATGATCATCCTGATAATCATCATATATAGCATCATCCTAATGCATATCATCATCGCATGATCATCCTGATCATCATCATCTGGAGCATCGTCTTGATGCTCATCACACAACACTCACATCCACAACCATGGGAAGGATCCTCCTACCACCATGCTTGGAATGGCTCCTGCAAATGTGTCCCATCACTTCCTCCTCGAAGTATCTTCTATCTAAAGAACACCAAGCCTCTCTCTGAAGTACTCGAACTTCACTATGGCTAGTGGTTTGGTCAACACATCTGCAATCTGCTCATCTGTCGCAACATACTGGAGCTTCACTGCTCCTCTCTGCACCATATCCCTGATATAGTGATACTTGATCTCAATGTGCTTCGACCTGTCATGGAACACCGGGTTCTCAAACAACTTCACACAACTCTGGTTGTCACAGAAGGTACAAGTAGCATCCAACTGGAGATCAAAGAAATCAGACAGTAGCTTCCTTAGCCATACTACCTCACAACTAGCCAAACAAGTTGCGGCATACTTTGCGTCGGCTATACTTAGTACTACGTAGGATTTCTTCCTACTAAACCAAGAGATCACACCTTATCCTATACTGAAGTAGCACCCCGAAGTGCTCTTCCTATCTGAAGCACTGCCTGCCCAATCTGAATCAACATAACCCTCCAGGTTAAACTTTTGATTCGCATCATACTTGAGCCCATAATCAATCGTACCCTTTAGGTACCTCAGAATATGCTTTACAACAATCAAGTGAACATGTCTAGGATCCATCAGGAACTAGCTCAAGGTGTTCACAGCAAAGCAAATATCTGATCTTGTGTTCGTTAGGTACATCAAGGACCCAATCATCTGACGATACATCATGGCATCAATCGACTCTGATGAAGCATCACTCAATAGCTTTAGGTTCGATTCCATAGGTGTGGCCATGGCCTTGAAGTCCATCATCCCGAACTGCTTCAGGATCTCTACTGCATACTTCCCTTGTCCTAAGAAGATTCCATCTGCACTTTGCCACACCTCCATACCTAGCAAGTAATGCATCATACCCAAGTCCTTCATCTCAAACTCGGCAAGAAGCTTCCTCTTCGTGTCGGCAATCAATCCAATCTCACTGGTCACAAACAGGTCATCTACATATAGTAGGAGTATCACTGGATTGTCTTCCTCAACCTTGTAGTAAAGGTTGGAATCCACTTTACTCTTGGTAAAGCCCAAACTTGACAGGAAGGTGTCAATCCTGTCGTACCACGTCCTGGGTGCTTGTTTCAAATCGTACAGGGCTTTCTTCAATTTTGCACACATATGACTCCTTGTCATGTATCTCAAAATTGAGTGGCTGCTCCACATACACTTCCTCTTCAACTACACCATTCAAGAAAGTTGTCTTGACATCCATCTGGTGTATCTTCCACTTCATCATTGCAGCCAGAGCAAGTACTGTTCTGATGGAAGTGTATCTGGCTACAGGTGCAAAATTTTCTTCATAATCTATCCCTTCTTTCTGGGAGAAGCCACAAGCCACAAACCTTGCCTTGTATTTCTCTATGCTACCATCTGCAGCATGCTTGATCTTGTAGATCCACTTGGAAGTCACAATAGACTTCCCTTCTGATCTTGGGACCACATTCCAAACATCATTCTTCATGATCGGCTGGTACTCCTCGATCATGGAATCCTTCCATTACTGCATCCCAGATCCTGGGAACTTCAGATTCTTCAATATCTTCAATAGATAGTTTTCTTGAACTTCGTTGTTGGAACAAATGTCGTTGTCCTTCTTTTGTAGGTGATTGTACATTATCTTTCCTACAAGTCAAATTCAATTGCATGATTAGAAACTTCTCATAGTTTTCAGAACAAAATCTTACACACAAGGACATATGTCATACAGTCATGCAATTATCTTAGCCATTGCTTCAGTACAACATTTATCCATATCACGTAACTTTCTAGATGCCTTCCATCTCTACCAGAACATTGTTAAGAGTGTGCACTACAAGATGTCAACAAAGAGGTTTCATTCTAGATAAGTAGCAATGGAATGTTGTACAGTACCATAGGCCACTTACCCATTACTATATTAGTAGTATCTTGTTCATTAATGCAACTTTTCTAAAATGCATAATATACATCCTAAATCTAGGAACATAAGTATGTACATGACTTAACAACATCATTTAAGTAATCATATATACGAGAAATGATAATTCAAATACTTATCTTTGTTTGGTTGTTGGGTGGACTCCCTCTCAATATTTGCTTCCTTGTAGGAACTACTGGAGTGTGCTCCCTCTCGATCTTTGCTTCCTGGATTATCTGTCCTTGAACTTATATCTATCCTGGACCACTATGCATGCTTAAGTGTACACTAGCGCTATCATTGTGTCATACTCAAGATCTCTTACATAATCATACCTTCATTAGTATAATCTCAATACTATCAAAATATTATGATTCTAAATAGTCTTAAACACGTATGGTCATGGTCATTTCATCCACAATTAATTTATCACAAGCGGTAGTATTCAAGGTTTCAGGGAGGACTTCTTTTACTCATGCATATTCTTATTTGACCATATGACTCTTCTGGTTTGTCATATCATTATTCAAAGTAAGAGGCATAATATGCATAAGCCCATGATTACTCAAACTTATAACTTCATGAATAATCATTATCAATCATACAACATTATACTTATATGAGATCCTAACACAAGGTAGGATTCTAACTTAATATAGGAAATACATACCTGGATTATCATGTTTGTGAGTTATGTCTAACATACCCAAACAATGTCTTCTTTGTTCTCTTCAATAATTTAGAGACCTTGTGCTAGTAACCTGCATATCTCATAAGTTAATCATTGTAGAACCAAGTTATGCATACCTCGTAAGTAGAGATTCTATGTGATCAATGGCTATGGATGAGTCTTTGTCTTCATGTCACCATGGACATATGTTCTTGATCTAGAACTTGATTTGTCTTTCTTGATGTACCTTTCATGTTAGCGGACAACATCATCCTCATACAACACCACAGTGCATTAGTACAATCATAAGTGTCATAACCCTAATCAATGAATGTCTTCTATCATTCATATGCATTCATACTTTTACTAAGGTGACAAGACAAGTATAAAATTAATCAAGATTGTACTAACCTTAATAATATGAAGACAAACTTAATCATGAACAGATTTCAAAACATACCTGTATCTCTTCAAGTCATACCCGTCAGGATTGCTTGTAGTCTTCTTATGTAAGGCCCTAGCCTCATCTCCCTCTGGAACTGGAACTTCTTCACTTATGTAGGTGTCTAATTCATTCTCTTCTAGGATTAACCCAATCCACTTGATTTGCTGAAACTGGATCTGGAGCTGGCTAGGGTTTGACAGAGAAACCCTAAAAATCCAAACTTGGAATTTCAAACTTTTGTCTGGACAGGGAGATGCATTTGACTGAGGCGAGCAAGCTGGTGTGCTCAGATTTTGAAAACTCCAAAAATTGACCCTCCAAAAATGACCTGCGAGTTTCAGATCTGCAGCTTCTGTCAAATTCTGGTTTTCTGGTCAAAATCCCGAACTAGGGTTTGATAGAGCTTGGGGTTCTGCCCAAACAAACAATTCGATCTTGGGCTCTAAATTTTGATTTTTCTGAGGAGCATCCAGCTGTGGTCTCAGATTCCAAAAATTCCAACTTTTTCATAAACCCTAATTTCCCGCAGCAGTGACAATCCAAAAATGAAAGTGCTCAGAATCCAATTCTGTTTTGACAGAAATATATGCCATATTGTTTCTGATGTATCTCTAAAATTTTGAATCCTCAGGGTCTGAAACTTCTGCCTGTGGTAGAATGACCTGTCATCTTTCCAACCCCATAGATATGAGCTTTAATGGATTCTCCATGAGAGATATATGCCAAGTGTCACAACATGACCTGTTTATGGGATGAAACAACATAGAGAACTTGTACGGAGTGCCACGTGTCACTGTTTTCACTTCGACCTCTAAAACTCGGACCTATGAAACTATAGTCCGTGCCCTAACTGTCACTTTTTACGGAATTCCATTTGGAGCTTCCTATCCCGAGATATGACCTTTGTTCCTAGGTCACCTCTTTAGGTCTACATTCTGGAAGAGGCAGAAACCCTAACTTGTACGAATCATATCTCACAAAGTACAATGAATGTGAAATGATCTTCGGACATAAGGTACATGAAAATTTCATCCGTGGCCTGTAAAATTTTCAGATTCTGAACCTTCACCAAAACTGATTTATAGCAAAAGTGCCACGATGACTAGTTTTTACTATATCCAGCCCTAGCTTCCAATTTGTCACAAGTGCAACAAGTGTCGTAAATGCCATGCAATGCCTTCCTTCAGGATAGCTCTGATACCATGTTAGTTTTTCATCATTTAATTCAATATGATATAGGATCTTAACTGAGAGAACAACATGTACAACATATGAAACATAAGAGACAAGAGACACAAAGCATTTCACCGGGGAAAACCAAGAAGGTGAAAAACCCCGCAACTTCCTCAGAGATAAAATGAGCACCAATACAAAGATCACAAAGATCAAACCCCAAAACAAGAGATAGTCTCCTAAAAAATTCTCCTCCTCCACTTGTGCGCACTCCTCCTCTCTCTCACTAATGCGAAGTGAGTGAGTGAGTGAATGAATAAATAGAGAGGTGCTCCTCTCTATTTATACTTTACCTTTACTTGTATTTTACTCTAACTAGGTTGACCTCCCTTAGGAGAGTCTAATAACCCATTACCACTTGTCACTGGGCCGACCCCACTAGGGTGGTCTAATAACCCTTTAACCCATACTGGTTCGACCCCTCTAAGGTGGTCTAATAAGCCATCAAATATAAGTTACGACACTTACAATAATACTTACGACACTTGCGAATACAAATGACGACACTTCCAATAGGAGGAATAATACATCTCCGTTGGGGATAAAATAAATTACAAATGTAATACATACAATATACAAGTGAATATCTTCCTAAGTTACAAATACATCAACAATTGAATGGAGCACAACACCAATGTTTCCCATGCAATTCCTCGCGCCACCTTGTTCCATATGATTAACCTTAATTAAATTGATTATCATGGAATCCATGTCCTTTGGGGTGGGCCCCTATTTTGCACAATCATTCCTTAGGCTAACTTGATGCCTTTATTTACCAAATGGCTTTCCATTTTGTTATTTCTTCATTTAATATGAAATAGAGATAGCTTGCTAGGAACTCTGAGAAGAATCAAGATTCTTCATTGCAAACATCCCAATGTTGATTCCCGACTTTTCATGTTTTTATGCATTTTGCAAATGACAATCATAGAGTCTCCAAGGATATAAAATTTTGGTAGCTTTAAAGATGCAATAATCTTAGCTCCTTGAAAGAGTGCTAGCCATTCTACTTGGTTGTAAATCTTGCAGCTTAATCTGCAGGTGAAGGTTTCCATAACATTCCCACCAGGGTCAAATATGCCCCCCCCCCCCCCGAACTGCCTCCCCCAATCATTTAATTGATATATTTGTAAGCACTATTCAACGTATACATTTTTCCCATATTATATTGTAGAATGCACCTGACTTCCCTCGTTGGAATAAAACATTTAAGACAAATAGAAATGTCATACTCATGGGGGGGTTGGAGTCACCATGAATAATCAAGCAAAGATCTATGCTTTGTACATTCGTATAGATATACTCAAATTACTTTGCACAAGTAAAAGAATTATTTTTGTTGATTCACTATTAGTCATTAAGCTAGTAAGGAGAAAACAATTTAAAGAAGGAAGTATACAGAGCAAGATATTTGAAAGAAGTGCATGGGATCTTGACAGTTTGGATGAGGTTCAAGGTTTCCATGTTAAGGCAGATAACAAATACCACGTAGATAGGCTATCCAGTGCAACAATATATTTATACAAGGGGTCCTGGAAAAAAATTGGGACCCCCTTGAATGACGATGTCTCCCCTAGTTGTTTAGAATGAAGAAATACATTGCAATGAGGTTTACTAAGGTGTGCATAGTTTATTTAGACAAAGGACGGGGAAATAACACTTGTCTCCACTCCATGAGCTATATGCATTCATGTATTTTCATCTTAAGGTCACGTGAGGGTGCCATAAAGCTCCATCGAGCCTTAGGCTCTCTCTGCCCTTTATTTCATGTATGAGGTCCTTCTTTCTCAATGGAACTTGTTTTCAATACCATTCACACTTGTGGGATAAATGTTTTACTTTTGGAATTTGATGAAGTCTCTTTTGACATGGAGGAAATAACAACTTGGCTCAACCCTCTAAGACCATAGGCTGATTCCTTTATGTGCATTATGGTCTTCAAGAGAGATAAATTTCTCTTCTTAACTATGCTTGGTTATTTGGCTGGAATCCTATGGAAATTTCTAGAGCTTTTTGAACAAGGGGTAGTGGTGTGGTTTGGTTCTAGCCTATCTCTTATTGCGACATTGAAATAGAGCACATGCTTTTGTTTGATTTCATTTTTTTCATGTTTTTGTGCTTCGATTTTCACCTATCTCTTTTTTGTTGAATATGGCCAACGACCCATCCCCTAACTCTATTGAGGGAGAAGGTTCAAGGGAAATAAAGAATAATTTAGGATCCATGAATAGCCAGCTTGAGGGCATGCATCAAGTCATTGAACACTTGATTATCCATCTTGATAAATAATATAACAAGCAAAAAATTATGGAGAATAACCTCAAGGAGCAACGTAAGAAATTGGACAAGTTATCTTTAGACACTAAGATGCACTACGATATCATTCTTGGATTCACACATGGTTTGCATTTTGTTATATGTCATCCATTGGTATCTACTAGATATAAGCAATTTAAGGAGGGCACAGTGCAACAAACAAATATGTCAATGATCAAACAATCTCAAGGCATTCAAGGGATTGTTCACGAAGATCAATTTATGGAGGAAGGACACAATGGCCACCATTTAAACTAATTTATTCTATTTTCTATGTACCACAATTGTATTTTTATGCTCGGATAGTTTTTTAAAGTTTATAGTTTGCAGCATTGTAGGAAAGTAGTATATCTGCTCAACCTAGTATAATCTGTGGAAGAGCTTTGCTTCATTGCTCTATCTATAAGAGCAATTTTGATATAAACATGGAATGTATGATTTTTTTCGACTATTTGGTCTTCCATGACCATTTTTAATATAAAAATATACATGTTTTTGTAAAAATAAAAGTATGTATCAAACAAATCTTGGTTATGTTATATGCTTGTGAACATAAAATATCATTTTTCTCCAATCCACTACTTACTACGTGATATTGCATAAAACAAAGATTCGTGTACACACAAAACCCCCTTGTTAATTTAATGTATAACAATAAATATATATCAAAAACACATTTAATGTAAGGCCTTAAAGGAACAATATGCAAATGTTACAATTAAAAATGAATCATAATTCATTAAATATCTTGAAGTTTCCTAACAATTTAATTTATTTTCAACATGATGGTCATAAAGGATTGTTACATTTTCATATCCAACATCATAAAATGGAAAAAAAGAAAAAACATATTGGGCCAAGTATAGATAACCATAATAAAATGACACATGCACAAATGTTGAAATAAAACACGTACATATCACTCTTTGTTTCCATCACCTTAATTATCTTCCTTTCTTGGCATTATTACACTATTGTTCTCAAAATGATGTTTAGATCTTAGATAATGTCTTAGTACAAACCACCAATCCCTATCCAACACATCTGGGTCAAGTATACGTGTTTTCAATGTTCCACATTATAAAGAATGGATTTATTGATGACATCAATTTATGAATTCACCTATATATTTGTGAAATCAAAATGAATAGTATGAGATTAGATATATCTTACCAAGTTCATTGTAAACAACAATTAGTGTAGAATTTTGACAAAATATAAGTGACTTACTCTTTATCATGCACCTTTTTCCATTCATTTCAAGTAGCTCCCCTTCCCATTTGTCCTCATCCCATTGGTCATCCCAAACCACGACATCTACTATGTTGTCGATTTGCTTGATGTTCTCACTATCATAATAGAATGACTCATATGCTATGCACCCCTCTACCATAGACCCATCGGGTTTCTCCCTTTGTCAAACAAACCCCTTCAACTTTTTATGTACCTATATAAGAAGAACATCCATTGACATGAGACCACTCCAACTAACTCAACCTTATTATCTCGGTGAATTATAAGATGGACTTGCAAGTCTATTAAACTCATTGGTAGCTCCTTCTAAAACATACAAACAATCTCAACTATCTCTTGACACCACTGTGGAATGGTATCCATGTGAATATCCTTTGATGTAATCCACTGCACAAATGCATATAATTTACATATGGCCCATTGTAGGTCTTGGGGGAAGCAATGGTTCACACAACCACACATGAGAAAATGATAATGACACTATAGAATAAACACATACAAAATTTATTAGTGCAAAATTTTGAGTACTGCATAGCATATTATAACCTACACCATAGAAAAAGAAGCATGTAATCGACATTCATAGCCTTAGAAGGTTTAGATCGTCATGTGAGTTCAACCCCAACAATTTTCTCCTGCAATGAAACAGTGTCATAAATTTGACTTGTATAAAAAAGTTTCCTTCACACCCTATAACATCCTTTGCCATAGAAATATAGTCTTTCTTCAAAATCCATGCGACATTACCTTCTTTAAAAGACTAGGAGGGAAAAATCTCTCATATAGTTTATTTTCTTGGCCCATGTTTCTTTTTCATATTTGAAGAAGTAAGATCTCTCCTAACACCCAATGTGTCACCTTTTTTTCCAATGATATGTGCCTTGATAAAGAAGATAAAACATTTTTTAATATATGCATGACATCTAGTAAGTGGGCAATCTTAAAATGCTCCCAATATGGAAGCTCATAAAATACAAATTTTTATCTTCCCAATGGGCATTTTCTCAACACAGGTCTCAAAAAATTCAAGATTATCTAAAGTAAATATGTTTCCCAGTTGAATCGAACAATTTTATAATTTCCTTATCTTTCTTTGGTCATATTCCCCTAGCAATTCTACCGGTCTGAATATTTCAGGTCTCTGGGTTCTCTCTAGTTTATCATTGAAAGCAAATGTTGCTCTTCTATAAGGGTGGTCTTCTAGAAGGAATGCCCTTGAGAAATTGCACACCAACTTTTATAGGTGGTTGGACCACCTATCCTTTAATATAGAAGGTATGTGACATTTACATCCATGATACCCTTTTGTTATAAGACTTGTGGCGTAGTTGTATACAAAACACATTGACGCCAAAGAAAATAGTTGCACTAGATTAAGTATGTAAAATAATGATACAGATATAAATGAATAAATCAACATGCTAGTCCTGGATAATAGTGCATAATGTATGCACATAAAATGTAAAATACCTCTATATTAGGACGGGTCTTGATACATCATATAAATGCATCCCTTCCCATTATTGCTTCAATTCATCAATTAGTGGTTGAAGGTAGACTTCTGTTCTCTTCACTTCTCTTCTACCAAGGACTATAAGAGACAACATAAGATGTTGATTCTTCATGGACAACATCCATGGGGGGATATTTTTATTGATCACTACCATTGGCCAATAGAATAGTTGGTGTTTTGGAAGAAAAACGTGTTAACTCCATCCCTGGATATGCTCAATCAACTACCTCGTACTTCATCATTGAATTTATTAGTTCATTTATCCTCTATATGATTCATGGCTAATAAATCCACTAGGATCCACATAAATCTTGGCTCACTTATATGTGAGGCATGCCACTCTTGCAACATGATTGATTCTTTACAACAAAAGAGCCTTTGAATCCTTGAGATTATAGGTAGGTGCCTCAATATCTTATGAGGAGGACCATGTGCCCTGCGCTTGTTTTTTTATTTCTTGTACCTATCATACCCATATTATTGACACATCTCTTTGTCCATGTATTCGTCTTTGTATAGAATGCAATCATTTGGACAACTATGAAATGATATGTACTAAACTCCCAACTTTTTAGTGATTTATTTACCTCTTTGTAGCTATCGAGAAGGACATGATCACTTGGAAATACCTTATCTTTGAGTAACCTACAATTAGTGGGAAATCAAAATGTACACTCTCCTCAAGCATGCATGATCTCCCTTTCCATTGTTGATTGCATGACAAGATTCATTAAAATATAGGGGACTTAATGATGTTACCTTAGTAGTTCCAAGAAACACATGTTTGACATACCATACATTTATTTCAAGTTGTATAGTAACATTGTTGTCCCTAGTTGGGTATACCTTTGACCCATGTCCAAGTAGAGGGATGGTGGATGTATATTTTAGGATTTTGAAGTAGGTATTGATGATATGAGCATCATTTCCTAGCTCATATTTCCGGAGTGCATGTAACAACATTCCCTCCATGGCATAGGTATCCTATAAGAAATCATCCATACTCACCTCTATGTTATTATCTTCGTCCCCAACATGCCAAGAACCAATGGAATTGTAGACATTTTGAATTGGTGACTCAAGACATAGAAGGGATTAAATAGGCGATTGATTCAACCATGCTTGGTATAATTTCTCTTCGAGTTGTGCTCATTTAACAACCTTATCTTGACTTGACATTGTAGTGGGGTGCAACTGTAGATGGTAGACAGGTCGCTCATTATTAGAATCATGATTGCAAAAATATTGAACATTAAATTGATGATATTAGAAAACATAATGCATTTAATATGTTCAAACATTATACCAAGCATTTATTAGAAGCACCATTGATCCAATAGTACACATGCAACCAACCACTTTATTAAACAAATGTTGAATTAAGCAATACATTTACATTAATTCCATTAAAAATCCAAAAATAGAATTACTCAATGATTTTTTTTTTTTTTTTTTTCTGACTCCCTAAGGGGACATCTAAAGGTCATACCAATAGAAGCAATATTTGACAAGTGGTTGGTGGTCTACGGAAGGTATAGTTTATTAAAAACTCATCACCAGGAGACAAACTAGGTATTGCATGCACAACAACAAATTTAGATGCCTTCATTTTCATAAAGAATTATTTGTCATTGAAATGTTCCTCAAACGGACAAATTGCATTGAACACGAAGCACCTACAACTATTTATGGACACTATAATGTTCCCATGAGTGTGTGGATGACCATCGATATATAACAAGTTCTTCTCATTTAAGTTTTTGGAAGCATAATTGTTCATGCACACGCTATACATGGAAATGCTATGTTTATATATTAAGAGTATTCAGGTAATCAGACTTATTATAAAGAGGACCACGTAATGGCACATGTGATATTGATTTTTGGGAGGAAGAAATACATGTGAAAGGATAAACAACCCAAGATTCACAACACATATTTTAGACTTGCCAATCATGTAATTATTAATTGCCACAAAAGCATAATTCAATCCCAACATCGAGCATAGGTAGGGAAGACAACCAAGCACCATACAAAGCGCAATTGTAACAGGTTTGGTATTTATTATGTAGATGGACAAGAAGAGTTTAGTCATCACTACTCTCTAACAATTGAACAACCTTGGTGCATAGTTGGACAATTTTTCTCTCAACACGTATAAATTTTTAGATCTCCTACTAGAGATGATTTGGGTAATATTGATATTATATTTTGGCTCACTAAAACTCTCAATTGACTCAATAGAAGGAGACATGTTGGTCAATTTAGGATGAAACATAGTTGATTTGGATTCCAACTTAAGAAAAAAGCATATGGAAGTGTTCCTATGTCTCTTTTCTATATCACTTATTGGATATTTTACCATAGTGGGAGGTATTAGACTGTCAACTTTGGGTAGTTGATTATTAATATAATGGGATAGAATGAAGCATCAAGGGTTCACCTTCAATCCTTTACATTATGAATAACCACATACTATTGGTTTGTCTCAAAAGAGATCTAGCTCACAGTGAAGTACCATTGGCCCAAGATGGTTGTTGGAAGATGGCATATTACAATTAGTGAGGTAAAGTGGCTCTCCCTTTTTGTCTACCATCTATTTGTAGTATACTTCTCCCGATAAGAGCCTAAGACATTTTTGAATTGGTGGAATATCCCATGTATCAAACTTGAACTTGAATTAGGATCATGCAAATTCAACACATAATTATTAAAATACACATGCAAAGGCATCATAAATTCAAGCAAATAATCAAAATATAAATAAAATTTGGACTTAATACAAATGGAAATGGAGAACTTGATGAACTTGGAATGATATGGAGAGAGCTAGAATATGAAGGAATGGCCATTTGATATTACACGTTCACCCCCCTGCATTTGAGCTAAAATCATAATCATTACTTTTAAACATTCTTAAAATAAAATTTGGAAAGCATGTAACATTCTAACCTCAAGCAGAGTTTTTAAGGTGATTTTTAAGTAAATGGTGCACTTGATTCATATTTACCACATAGGTGTATGTTTGTATCCTAAATGCAAGGTGCTAAGTTATGATGTGCACTAACAAAAAACCTAAGTAATAACCTCCATAAAGGAAAACCTCCACAAAGTTCTACTTGTGGAGTTTTGCATTTATATTTTCATTGTACTCTATTTATTCAGTGCATCTAAGTCAACATAGTGTATTGGTACAATTTAATCTATAAGGTGCACCACAAGCCGAATTCAAAAAACAAATAAACATGTTTATCATCAATACATTGAAATATTAAAGCTAGAAAATGAGCATGAATTTCATGTTGTAAAAGAAAAGTACGTTTATAAAAGAAAATCCTAGTCCTTATTTCATTCTTTTGCAAAACATTAGAGGAGAGGCTTGTGCTAAAGAGATTTGATAGGGAAAACTTTGGAGTGGAAATTTTTTATCGAAGAGATAAATCTGCAATGGATCGACGTAGCTCATATACAAATCTGTAGAGGAGAAATTTAAGGTATGAACTTCATTCTATTCATCCCAAGTTTACGCTCAATTGCTTTAGCGAATTATATAATATTTTTTAGTTATCCTTTTAATATTTACAATGCATTTTGAAAAATAGAAGGGTTTTAGAGTTACCTTCAACGTTGCAAACCCTAGTTTACTTGTTGCTTGTCTTTTTTATTTGTGTTGCTACAAACTCTAACATTAGGTTTTTTTATCTCTACTATGTGAGAATGAGAATTATAACAAGGTATTATAGGCTAGGGCTTGAACATCCTAACTTGGTTCTAGTTCTTGTAAGGCATTTTGGAGGTTGTCACATCACAAGAAGATTGTAGAAGATATTTTTTCTCATAAGTCAAATTCCTGAAGGAATTGATGTATTCAAACTTCAATATTTTTTTAATCAAGGTTTTGCACAAGTATTATGGGTTCGAAGTAGGAGCTTGTGGTGCTTGACAAACACAACTATGCCATGTAGGTACATAACATGGAGGTTTTGTTTAAGAGAAATGCATTGTGGTAGCATAAACACTATCATCCCTAACCTAAAATATGAACACGAGAATTTAATGGTTGATGGGAAGAAGGATGAAGGTATAGGTGTTATGAAAACCTACATCTCAAGGAATATTCAATTTCATACCATGGAATCGACTGTCCATATAAAGTATGGAAGAATTTGAAGTAGTTGTTTAACAAGTTTGATAAAAGCTAGGTTATGGAAGTTGAGAAATAGTTGATCTCTCTAGAACCTCTTTATTTTGATAGGATTGAGGATTATCTAGCTCATATAAAGGAATTGTAGTTTAAGTTGGGTGAATGCAAAAAGGACTTTGATAGGAAGGAAGGGTAGTTGATATAGTTGATTTTTATGAATTTAAAAACATCATATGATGTTTTTGTTCAACATTTCGGTTAAATTAGGATTCAATAAAGAACATGGTAAGGATCATACACTTGAATCATTTTTCTCTTTAATGATTAGAGCACAACAAAAATTACTTGATGAAAAAAAACTTAGTAATAAGTTGCAGTCACATTTTATTAAGGGAAAAGGCTGATGTAATTATCTAGAAAGAGGTCAAGATGGAAATAAGAAAAGAGGCCATGGTAAGGGTTGTGAAGATTAGATTGACATAAGAAAGCATGGATTTGATAGTCAATAACAAACCTAGAAAATCAAGCTAAGAATATTTGTTTTTACTATGGAAAGACAAGATACTTCGAGAAGGCTTGTAGGAAAAATGTTTGTGATCATGGGAGAACATTAAGAGACTTGAAGGTGAATATTGGAATAGTCAGTTAATCAACCAATGGCATGCTCAAGTCAATAGAGGTGACTATAATCATACCATTTTTGTTAGTTTCTCTCAAGAATTACATGTTCATACTTATCAAAAGGGATGGATTATGACCCTAGTGGTGACTATAATCATACCATTTTTGTTAGTTGCTCTCAAGAATTACATGTTCATACTTATCAAAAGGGATGGATTATGACCCTAGTTGTGTTGGACATGTATTGTACTCTTTGTAGTTTCCCACAACAAAGGGGGTCCATGGGTGTGATCACTCCCTTGGCTAGGGTCCGTGGGGGCAGAGTCCCCAAAAGAATTTTTTTGGCCTATTTTTGGTATGTTTTGAGATTTCTTGGCCAATGGTTTTTAGACCCATTGTAAACTATTTCCAGTTAAGGAATTAGGGTTGTAATCTAATCCAAGTTACAAAATTAGGGTTTTGGATGCTATAATATTGTATTGTCAACATAAAAGATAATACAATGAGATATAGAGTGGAGAAACACTCAGGTAGGTTGGCTTTCCCAATTTAGGGTTTACAAGGTAAATCTCCATGTATTGTGTGTGAGCCATTGCCAATTCTTGTGTTTTAGATTCTTACATAGGTTTATCAAACTCTTCAAGTTTCTCATATCACATTACTAAGGATGCTTCTCTTTTTTCTTCCTTACGTGAGGCCAAAGAAAAGAAGATATTTCTTGTATAATATAATGTACTTGTTGTTATTGGTAGTATAATGGTTTATTGTGAAAAAGGTGTGATTATCAATGTTTATCATATACCTAATATTAGTACAAATATGTGGTCTATACCACAACTCACATATACTGGTGAGAAATTTGAATTCTAGTAAGACTGTAAGTTTGTTGTGAAGGTTATTAACAACACTTTTGATGTTGTTGTTGAGTGTATTCTTGACCCTAGGGAATAATATATAATTTTTTTGACTTTAAGGCTCCAAGAAGAAATAAATTAGACCATATGTAATTATAGGCAGAATCGATTATGGAAGCAACTTTATGCATGGAAGATTAGGACATATTAACTTTACGAGTATAAATTTAATACTTAGAATGAATATTGTTCACAGGATTCCTATAGTGGTTCCTCTAGGTGGTTTAGAGAGATGTCTAATTGATAAACATCGCCAAGACAATTTTGAGAAAGGGATTTATTGGAGGGAAATACACCACTGGATATTGTGCATAGTGACCTTTGTATACTGAACCATCATTATTTAGTCGGTGTAATGTATGTTATCATGTTTATTGATGATTTTGGAGGTTTACATGGGTTTATTTCCTGAAACACGAGTATGTGGACATAAAAAAAACAAGGAGTTTAGGGCATTTTCTAAAAGGAAATGTGATCGAGTTGTAAAATATTTGGGGTTTGATATTAGATGGTATCTCATCCCAAAGATGAATACCTTACACACCTTAGCAATACATTGTTTTTGAAATAAAGAGCATAACTTTGAATAAAATTGGTACCCACTGGGCGTAGAATAGAGGGTGAATGGGTGTATTGTTAAGGCACTCCTTGCGTAAGATCACCGGTTCAAAACTCCATGGGTATGAGCCTTACAAAAAAACTTTGATTAAAATTGGTAAATGTTTTCTTTAAGAAAAAATAATACCAACTAGTTTTTGGGAAAAGGTTGTTGGCTACTCAAACTATCTATCGAGTAAGGGTCTAGCTAGAGTAGTATCAAATGTCACTCCTCTTAAGAAATGGAGTGGAATAAAACCTTTGGTTGGACACATGAGAGATTTTGGATGAAAATATTATGCTCATAATCCATATAAGAAGTGGAAGAATTTGGATCCTAAAATCTAACATTGCATCATGGTTGATTACTCTAAATAATTGAAAGACTATTACATGTATGATCAAATTAAGAAAGAAGTGGTATGTCAACACAATTTTATCTTTTATAAGAAGACTCCAGGTGTTTCTCTACTAACTTGTGTTTTATGTCATAATTTAGTTGAAATCTTTAAGGTCTATGAATTGACTAGCTTACATTATGAACCAACTAGCTCAACTTCTTGTTGGATTTCTACTATAGGATCAACTATGGGTCAAATTGTTGATTATGAATCGATTGATAGCGTGGATGGGTCTTTTCATGATTTGTTGATTATGAATCGATTGATAGTGTGGATGGGTCTTTTCATGATGAATGGGTTGCAAGGAAACCTTATGTCCAAGATATTTGTTATCCCAAGTGGGTAACAAAGACTATTGAGGTTGTCAGCATGGATGAGGGTGATGTGACTTCTTTAGGAAGTACTTGTAGAAAAAACAACAAGGTAATGTTGCACTCATGGCGTGTGTGTTAGAGACATGTGATCCTGGGACATCTTGATGCACATGACATGCCTGATTGAGAAAATGTTGTGACAGAAGAATATAATCCCTTTCCAAAGAATAGGACATGGGGATTAGTTCCTTATCGCACAAGACAAAAATGTGGTAAATTGCAAATGGGTTTATAAGAACAAATTTTACATTGGATGGTGCTATTGAGAGACATAAGGCTTGCTTGGTATCAAAGTATTTTTCTTAATTGCAAGGTACCAACCAAAAGGAGGCCTTTTCTCTTGTAGCTACGATGAATTTTTTCTATATTTTTCTTGCTCTTGTTGCTATTTTTGGTTGGGAGGTACATCAAATTGATGTAAATAGTGTATTCTTACATGGTGACCTTATTGAGGTGATATATATGGAGAAACCACTTGGTTTTGTGCAAGACAATAATCTCATATGTAAATTGAAGAAAAAATTGTTTGGCTTGAAATAACCCCCCAAGACATGGTATAGAGGATTGATAGTTTCTTTGTTCGACTTGGTTTCAAGCATTGTGAATATCATAATGTATATGTCCTAGAAATAAATGTTGTAGTTCTTTTGGTTGTACTATATATGGATGATTTGAAGATAGATTTGAATGATTGATTTAGTTATGTTGCATTTCTTTCTTGGCATCCAAGTTATGCAGTTTGAATATGTTATCTTCATTTGTTAGCCAAAGCATGTTTTGTCTCTCTTGAAGAGATTGAAAATGAAAAATTGTAAGCCTTGTTCTAATTTGTTTAAATTGAGGGCTAAGCTAATTAAGGAATGCTATTCTCCAAAATTTGATGCTATTGTATATATACAACTTGGTAGCAATCTTATTTACTTAACTCATATTGGACTTGATATTTTATTTTCCATTAGTTTGGTCTCCAAGTTCATGCAACATATAAAGGAGCGTCATTTGGAGGCCACAAAGATGATTTTTTGGTATATCAAAGGTACTTATAAGCTTAACATTAGGTATTTTAGCAAAATACCAAGTCAATCGGGCAAATATATAGACTCTAATTGGGTTGGAGATGGTGATGAATGGAAGTTGACTTCTGGATGATTGTTTCATCTTGGATCTAGTATGATTGTATAATCATGTAAAACTCAATAGGTTGTTTCCTTCTCCATCGTCATAGATAGATATAGAGGAGCAATGAATGTTGGAATTGAGGCCCTATTTGGTTTCACAACTTGAGGTGAGAGCTTGAGTTCCTCATCAAGAATTGATTGCAATGTATTGTGACAATCAAAGTGCAATACAAGTGCCTCTGAATCCTATTGTACACAACGATATAAAGCATGTTGAGATTCATGTACATTACCTCATACATCTAGTATAGGAGAATGTGGCTACTCTGGTTTATTATAGGACATAAGTTTAGATTGTTGAATCTTTATGAAATCATTGGAAGAGGTGAAATTCATTACATTTTGGTCTATGCTTAGGCTTCAAGAAGTTGTTTGTAAGGGGAGGTGCTAAGATAATTCCACTTTATCATCCTCAAAGAAGTTACGTGGAAGGGGGGATGTTGGAACATGTGGCTAAATCCAATTGTTGGACATCAATTGGTGTAATTAGGTGTTAATCAGTAGATATACTAAGAAATTGACTAACTAATTGAGGGGTTTCTATTGGATAGATCAAATCAACAAAAAAAGTCACTAACCATGTTGACTATAAATGACCAAGCATAAATAAGTTAAGAAATGCATATTGTCTAATCGCTGTAAGGCCACCTTAGGTAATCAAAGTTGTTTGAAATCAACCTTAGTTTAAGGGAGATTGGTTACACTCTCAAGTATAAATAAATGATCATTTCTATCAATATATATGGATAAAGAGTCGTGTTATTCTATTATATTTTGTGTGGCCATGCTATAGTGGTGTTTCTTAACACCACCAACTTTGCTTGGATCAATTTTACTAGTTTTGCAACACACATGAGAAAATATGAAATTATTGGTTTATTTGAAGTTGCTTTTCATATCATCATGTAATATTGATATTTCGATACATAATTGATTTTCCTACCTTATAAATTAAATGTGTATTGTTTATCTTAAATTGATTTAAAAGTGTAAAGCTAATGTACATAGATGATTTAATTCCTTCCATGTAAAAAATTAAAGTGCTAATCTCATCAAAACAAATGATTCAATTCCTTAATTGTATGATCTCATAACCAAAGGAAGAGAAAGTAAGTCCGCTAGTAGGGGTTAGAGAGGCCGAACTGTTGAAATGGTTTTTAAAGTCAATTTCATAGATGGAAAGCTCCAATTGCAATACAATGCAAGGAGAAATAGGTAAGGTTAGAATGGTAGTCCATTGAGTTGAGGTAAGGACATCGTTGAGAAACAAGAGGTAAGGGTTGGAGACGGAGGTCTAAAAATGGGGCCAGGGTTTGAACCTGGTAAGTATGGGATTCAAAGAAACATTGGATGAGAACTGTGCTGGTGCTTTGGTTCCATAGGGGTAGGTTCAGTTTTCTGGCGGGTAGAAAAAATCTAAGACAAGCAGTTATTTGTCCTAGGAGGTTTTTGACTGGGTTTTTTGAGTCACTATCAGACTACTTCCTTACTGCTCTGTAATTTTTGGTTAAAATGGTATACACTGGACCTGGGGGTGACAGACACTTCTTATAGGTTAGACCCTTTCCGAATGTCAGGGTGTTGAGAACGTGTTTCCTGTTGTTTGACTACCCACTTTCAGGTTAATATTATTTTTTCATCCAAGATACTCAATGGGGGAAGGTTCCATTCCAAAAAAACCCCTCCCTATCGGATGGGTGGTTGGAAAGGGAAGCTCTCCAAAAAACCGACGAGGAATACCATGCAATCCTCCGTGAACGTGTCGAGAAGGAATCTATCGGTTGTGACATGGGCCCTCGAGTGGACGGTGTGCATGGAATACCTGTTGGGGGTTCACTTTTTTTGACCAATATCACTCGGTCTTCCAGGACAAATTCAAAAAACAATCATGGGTCTTATGTTGTCCCGTTATCTGGGGGAGAAAACTCAAAGGGTCCTTTGGGGACTTTTTCAGAAGCCAGGCAATGTACGAAAATGCCGAAACTGGTTTCTTCGTTCTAAGGTGGATAATATGTTATTAGGTAATAATATAGGGTTGGAAGGAATGGTTGCACTCTCCCTAAAAGATCTTGTGGGTAAGTTCAGTTACAAGGTCATGAATCCTTGGGACATTGGAAATTGGGTCTCCTCTACTTGGTCTCCGATTATTGGGTATACTCTTGATATAGTTGTCTTAAATAAAGGATTGTACACCTTCTACTTCAGAACTGAGGAACATGTCTCACTAATTTTAGGGAAAACCTGGATAAAAGGCATTGGTAGTTTAATGCTGCAACATTGGCACACTGGTTTTGACCCAGAAAGGGAAAGGATTCGTTTTCGACACTTATGGGTTCATTTTCCTGGTTTTCCTCTTGCTTTATGGAATCAGGAAAGCGATCGCGAATCACTTGGGGAAATTCCTCCATTTAAGGGAAGGTCACTTGAAGGGCATGGATAGGCGTGTAGGTCGTGTCCTCATGGAAATTGACATGGCCAGAGGGAATTTGGAAAAATTTGACATCCATTGGCGGGAGAAAATTATTCACCAAACCCTAGACTATTGGGGTCTATCGTTTCGCTACTCCAGATGCAAGGAGGTGGGTCACTTGTGGAAGAATTGTCCACGGTCCCTTTCTAGTTTTTAGGAGGAGGATTCCTCAGAGGATATTTGTGCGTGGTCATTTGATAGCAGCTCGGGTTCAGATGGAACCTCTCTCTCCCGTGACGCCAGGGAGCCGATGATTCCAATCTCCTCATCTTCATTCTTGCTGACATCTTCTTCACTTCTGGGTAAGTTAAAAACATTAGACCCTATTTTTACTGAATCTTTAAATGATGGCGAGAAAGAATTTATGAGTTCGCTGGAAAAGAAAGGAAATAGGATCGGGGATGATATTATCGGTGGTGGGCCTTATTTCTATCAGGGTGTCATCCATTGTGGAAATGGGGTGTCTGATATTGCAGTGCCTTCCGTGTCCCCTGTTTCAGATCTGGGTGGTGGGGTTCTCCCTTTGACGGCCTCTTTGTCTACTGTTCCTCCTTCTTCAACTTGCCCTATTCCCTCTATGTGTTCTCTCTCATTGCCACTTTCGGTCCCTACTATAAGGGTTACAGAGCTTTCCCCGGTAGTATGTCTGCCACCTATTCTTCCCATTTCCCCGACTATTTCATTGGTGAGTTCTCCTTTGACTTCATTCTCCTTATGTGAAACAACCCTACAAACTCCATTGACTACCTTCGTTGGAAATGTGCCTTTAGATTTGGAAAAGGAGGGTTTGCTCACTGCATGTTCCACTCTTCCCCAGGATCAAAAGGAAAAGGGTATGGTTCAAGGTGGATTAGTGAAGAATTTGTTGCCATTACACACCCGTAGTGGTCGTAAGGGCTTATCCCAGCTCTCAATTTCCTCTCTGTCTACCTTAGTTCCTTTACCGGATCCAGTTTCTCAGTCATCAAACAACAAATGGGCTCTCAGAGATTTGAAATCCAAAGCAAGGGTGAAACGATGAAAATTCTCTCACTAAATATTTGATGGATTGGGGGCCCTCAAGAAAGATTATCGCTCAATCGCCTGTTGGAGAAGGAGTCTCCAGACATTATTTTTTTTAGGAAACTATGCTTACGACTAAGAAGGCTAGGTTATTATTTCATTCTATCAAAAAGGACTGGGCTATGACCTCCATTGATGCAGAGGGTCAGTCGGGGGGCCTACTATCAACATGGAACCCCATAAATGCTAATATGTCATCCTTTGGTACTCATTGGGGAATTCTATTAAAAGGGCATATCGTGGGGTTTTTAGGTGTTTGTAATTTTAACGTCCCCATTATTGACCCCATTACATTCAAATGTAATTGATGTAATATTGTTATGAAATCATGGTGAGGAGCTCAAGGCCAAGGCCCCGCCATCGATTTAGTGATGCATATGGCTTGTGTGCTAGCCAGGCACATTGGAATTTCAATATCATGTAAGATGCATTTTAATAAAAATACCCACAACTAGCTATGCAATGCAACAAAGAGATGGGGGCATGATTTTACAAGGAATTGGGGGGGAAAACATTCAAACCCTTGAGCCAACCAAGTCAAGCCAAGTGTCAATGAGAGAACCCATCAAACCCTCAACTACCCTGTTGACTTTTGTACCCAATCATTGATTTCTCCCAAGAGTTGGTTGAGGTAGTTAATGCCTTGGGGAATGGGAGGTATGGCTGTCCAAATTCAGGTATGGGCAAGCCACCCTGCATGGAAAATCGTGTTTGTCTCCTTGGGAAAGAAAAGAGCCAAGAAATTGCTCTCTAAGGGATTATTCACCATGGCCTTGCTCTCTCACGCAGCTCTAGCTGCCTGGGCGTTTTCCTCCCTGGATTTTTTGTGTTCCCCTTCATCTTTTAGCTGGGAAGGGGTGTTTTTGTGTTGATTACCAGGGGGGAAGAGAACAGAACGTTTTTGGGTCTTCCTGGAGGTTGTTTAGGCCATGGGAAAGGATCATAACCAGTGGGAGAAATCGGTTTTGATCCCTGGGGTTGAATTCGAAATTCCACGGTTCGTTTGGGTGAACCACGAGTTGGGAGAGCTAATGTGGTCCCTGTGTTGTGAGTACCTCTGAGGTAAGTGTGTTGGGGTATGGGTAATGGGTAATCCATTGTTTTGGCTTGAGCTTGAGAGTAAGCATCCAGGGTTCAAGTGTAGCCTGATAAACCCAGTTGGACTGGCTTGACTGAGATGAAATGGTTAAGGGGCTGTGTGTGAGCTTGAATGTCCCCTTTTCCTTGTGAGAATCATGCCCAGCTCGGGGGTGGTCTCTGAGTGCTGAAATAATACAGGCTGGGCAGAGACCTACGGTTGGGTGGAACGTTGCAGCGACATAGCTAGTTGTTTGGGGACCATTCTACCATAAAGATAAGTGTTTCTTTGTCTATGCGATTTACTTCTGCAATGTTTAAATGGATGACTATTTTGATATGTTGTATGCATATGATATGTGTGTGGGTAATGCTTTAAATTCCACTGTGCATAATTTCTTGTTTCCCATCTGCACACATCTCTTTTAATGGTGTGAATCTAATGAATGGGATGAATTTTTATGAAAAGCCCCAGAGATTGCCATCAGGTACCCTTCCTTGCCTTGGATGGATGGGTGGGTACATTACAGTAATTTCATCAATGTATATGCTCCCTATCACAACAAAAAAACTTTTTGGGATTCAACATTTCATTTGGATCTTTTAACTCCTCCAAATTTGGTTTTAGCAGGTGACTTGAACCTCACTTTATCTGACTCCAGTAGACCGGATCCACTTTACAATTACTTTCAAGGTTTCTTCTCTTCATTCGGGCTAAATGATATTGAACCTTTTCCATTGAATCCCACTTGGAGTAATGGGCAGTCGGGAGCAACATGTGTTTTTAAAAGATTGGACCGGTTCATGGCTGCAGACTCTTTATTGGATTCGACTTATAAATATAGATCTTGGATAGATGTATCAAGGATATCAGATCATTTCCCAATTCTATTGGAGCTAGATTTTGAGGATAAGAAACTGAACTATCCATACAAATTCAACCATACTTGGATCAAAGATGCATAACTTGTGGATCTGGTTCATAAGACCTGGAATGCATTTATTAATGTGTAGAATGATCCTCTCTCCTATTATCTGGTTAAAAAATTGTGCAATTTGAAATCAGTTGTTCTTAAATGGGAACAAAAGAAAAAACAGGCACAAAGCAAAGAACTTCTTTCGATTGAGGTAGATATCTCTTCGGCACAAAACATCAGTAAGTTGGGTTTGTTACATGATCCATCACTACAGTCTCTTCTAGTGCTGGAACAAAGAAGAATTAAATTGCTCTCTCAGGAGTAGGAGACCTGGCGACTCAAAAGTCGTGCGGTATGGATTCCTTTAGGTGATATAAACAATAAATTATTTCATAATTTTGCTGAAAGTCGAAGAGTACACAAATCTATGTGGTCATTAAAAACAACTGAAGGAGAAGTCATAAGCAAACAATATGACCTACTTGCAGAGGCTGGAAATCATTTCAAAGAGTATTTTAATGATCCGGGGTTATGTATGGTAAGTGAACATATAAAGGTTATCAGAGAATTTCCTCACTTCTTTTCGGATCAAGAAGGAAATGATTTATTCAGGCCAACCACTCTCTTAGAAGTTCAAAAGTTTATTCAGAAATTTGATCGAGCAAAAAGCCCCAGTCCTAATGGTTGGACGACGAAGATTTTCACATAATTCTTCGACCTAATGGGTCCGGACTTGCTTGCTATGGTGGAAGACGCGAGAATCACGGGAAGAATTCCTGTGGCTCTAAATTCAGCATTTATAGCACTAATCCCAAACAATTCCATCCAGGAATCCTTTGAAGACTTTAGGTCGATTTCCCTCTGCAACTTGGCCTATAAAGTCGTTGCAAAGATTATTGCAAAAAAAAACAAGCTGATTCTCTCCAATTCCATTTCTAAAGATCAATTTGGGTTCCTTGAGAACCTTCAAATCTTGGACGCAATTGGACTAGCGCAAGAAACTTTCCATAGTATTAAAACCCGTAACAAAAAATCCTTAATACTTCATATGGAACTGACCAGGGCTTATGACAAGGTCAATTGGAGTTTTCTCAGGCTAGCTCTGATTCAAATTGGGATTCCTTGGTAAGCTATGAAATGGATTATGGCGTGTGTTACTTCGGTGAGTTATTCTGTTATGGTAAACGACTACACCTAAAATTTCTTCTCGGGTTCACGTGGTCTACGACAAGGCTATCCCCTTTCACCACTTCTGTTTCTGATAGTAATAGAAGGTTTGAGTAGAATTTTGATAAAATCTCGAGAGAAAAAACAGATCTCGGGTGTAAAGATATCAAAAAACATCTCTATCACCCACCAATTATTCGTGGACGATGTGATGTTGTTTGGTAAAGCCTGCAAAATGGAATGGTCAATAATCAAGGAAATACTAGACCTTTTCAGCAAGACTTCGGGTATGATCATAAATGATAAAAAATATATTTTCCTTGAACATAAGTTGTACGGGCAATTGAAGGGGGACATTTCTTCTTTATTTCATTTTAGTTTCAAGGATCTAGCAGCAGGTACTCAATATCTGGGCTACTACATCAAACCAAATGCTTACAAAAAAAACGACTGGTCTTGGTTACTTAAGAGGTTTGGCAAGTGCATCCATAAGTGGTGCTAGAGGTGGCTTTCAATAGGTGGTAGACTAACATTGGTGAAATCGGTCTTGCAAAATATGGGCATCTATTGGCTTTCTTTATGCAAGATTCCAAATTTGATCCTGACTGGCATGCGTAGGAAAATGCATAACTTCATTTGGTCAGGGCAGGAGTCTCATAAACTGCATTTGGTTGCTTGGCGATGGATGGACTCACCATACAATTCTGGGGGTTGCTCCATCAAGAATATTTACTTCTTCTCTTTGTCTTTTCTTGCGAAGAGTCTATGGCGGGCTCTCATGGTCGAAGGTTTATGGGGTTCGGTGGTGAAAGACAAATACCTTAATGGGATATCGGTTTCAATGTGGCTTCGAGCTGGACTAAAAAGGGCCAAAGGCGTGTCAAACATTTGGGCAGGACTTCTATCAGCATATGAGGTCATTGCAGATTGGACTGTGTGGCAGCCTGGAAATGGACACCTCATCCAGTTGGGCGCTGACCCGATTATGGGAGGTCCAACTCGTTTTAAATTATCTCAAGAATTGATATGCATCCTCAGGGCAAGGGGATATTTCTCCCTTCATCATGCAACCTCGACATAAATATCTTCTTCTCCATTCCAGTCCTGGATCAATGCATCTCAGCTCAGCCTTCAGGGCAGTATGGAATTAGAATGGTCTTCGTATGTCCTTGATCTCCACACTGGAAACATCCATCTCTTCGAGGACTCAGATAAGCTCCTTTGGTCGCGGAACACTTCAGTGGGGGTATTGACTGCTCGTTTGTCCTATGCGACCTTTTTTTCATTTACATGATCGAACATTTGGTGGCATGTGGTTGTTTGGCATTGGAACATTCCACTGAAGATCAAGATATTCATTTGTATGGCTCTCGATCATAAGCTATTATTTTGGGGCAACTTGCAAAAACGTGGTTTTATTGGACCTAATATCTGTCTGTTATGCAAACAGGACGAGGAATCAAATACACATATTTTCATCAATTGTGCTTTTATTGCTCAGGTATGGGGGGAAGTCTGCCTTGCCATTCTAGAGTTACCTGTTTGGACTGGTTCTACTCTCTTAGATGGTTTTCATTTTTGGTTTAAGAGAAACCACCATTTCACAGCCCTTACATGTGTTGTTTTTTGGGAATCATGGAAGGCCAGAAATTTGGCCATTTTTGAAGACAAATTAACCTAGTCAGTGTGGGTGGCAGGAAAGGCAATTGCAGCTCACAATGAGTAGTGGGTCTCAGCAATGGGCATTTCTCCCAAGCCTATTCCTTTATGCAGATCACCACCTTTTATTTTCACTGGTTCTTACGACACTTTTGATGGGGATTCACAGGATTTGGATCGGGTTTGTGGGGCTAGTGCTCACATTGTTTTGGATAGTCGGCGTTATTTTAATATATGGATGCATGTTGGTTCGAGTACCAATACGAAAAGTGAATTTTGCACCCTCTGGATTCATCTCTAATTTGCAAAGCTCAGGAATCTGGAACTTCTCCACATTGCGGGTGACTCTTTGGTTATTGTGAACTGGATCAACCGGATTGGGTTGTTAAATGTCATTGCATGATCTGAACGGGACGCATTTTCTCCATATATCTCGTGTTCATAACATGCAGGAGGATGCTCTCTCAAAAAGAGCCCTTCATATGGAGGAAGGCAAACTTTTTTTTTGAGTTCTGGGCTGACGACATCCATAGGGATGCTGGCTAGTTCAATCTGTTTGCTCTTTGAGGGGCTTTATATGGTGTTTTGGTCCACTCTTGGTTTTTTGTCGTTTCTAGGGCTCTCATACTTTTTAGGTTTGTTGCATTTGGGATTTCCTTTTCTTTCTGGCTGGGAACAGCCTTTTATCTCCTGTTTGTTCAGGTGTTCTCATGTGGCGGGGTTTGTGGTTCTTTTGCCTTGGTGGGATGGTAGTTCAGTATCCATTTTGTGAAGTTTGATGGGCATATAACTTTTCATATACTTCTCTAATAAAGTATATCTATTTAATGTGGGAAAAAAAAGAGAGGTCGAACTGTATTAATGAAGGGAATTCAACCCTTATCAATGTGGAGAAAAGTTTTGTGTGAAATAGATAAGAATGATTTTTTGTAATGTTATTATATTTGATAAAGGCATATAAAAAGTTAAGGATGACGTCAAGGATGAATGGAATGCTTTTGTGAAAGCATTGTAGAATGCAGCGATCATCTTATCGGAGGGCTCTGATACCTTGATGTGGGATTGGGATAACTCTAATGGCTTGATTACTGTTAGGAAGGCTTATGAACTATTACCTCTCAGTTGTGTCTGCTTTCTGCTTGGTTGTGGTCTTTGAAGTTATGGAAATGTAATCTTCCTATCAAAATCAAATGTTTTACCAGGCTTTGTATCAGGAACAAGATACTAACGTGGGACAACTTGGCTCGAAGGGGCTTTAATGGACCAGGTCGATGTACTCTTTGTTTATCCGAGCAGGAACGTGTCTCACATTTGTTCTGTTAATGCCTTTTTCTCAAACAGTCGTGGCATGATTTAATAGTTTCCCTTAAACATGAGGAGGTCTGGGAGGGCCTCAACTACACAGATTGTATTTTCAAATGGCTACGCAAAAATACCAGGTTTAAACTGCTCCCGTTGCTTTTATGTTGAGAATTGTGGAAATTGAGGAACATGTGTATATTTGATGGTATTAAACCATCCCCTTTCCTTTTATATGCTAGAGTTCTTGGAGATCTGCGGGATTACAAAGGCACTCCAAGCACCTCCAGGCTTTGCATTATCAGACCACCTGATATCGTGGATGGATGGTCATTTGTATTTTTTGATGGAGCTTCCAAAGCGGCACTCTGTGGTGTGGGCATGGTATTATATATCAAAGAAAATCACCAGATAAATCTGAAGATGGTCGTGCGTAGTGGCAGCAATACTCGAGCAGAGTTCCTTGCTTTCTGGGCTCTTTTGTGGTTTGATCGTAGACGTGGTATTTTCATAATCAAGGATTTTGGCAATTCTAAATTAGTTGTGGAATGGGAAAATGGTGCTTTCCAGATGCATGTTATCGGGTTGGAACATTGGTTGAGGCGCATTTGGAGCTTAATGACTGAATTCTCTTCGTTCGCATGTGATCACATTTGCAGGGAGGTTAATCGGGCCGTGGATTCACTATCTAAGCTGGCTATTGGCCTGTGGGGTGGTTTTATTTATTTTGAAGAATCCATCTGTGACCAGATGTGGATTCAGGAAATGTCAATGTTACTAAGTCGTGAGGAAGGGCCATATTTGCTTGTTCGGTTGGGTATCTTGGTTTAGAATTGTTTTGATATCTTGTAGATGTTTATGTTCTCTGTACCTGTTGGACTACTGTTTTTGAGACAACTCGCTTTTACCTTTGTATTGGGTGATGGAGGCGGCCAGATTCAGTGTCTATAGGCCTTGAATGTGTTGACTTGTATATCTGTAACTTGGATTTATTTTAAATAACAAGTTACGGTTTTTTTCTTCTTGAAAAAATGACGTAATCTTAAGGTGTTATCTCTTGCTCATTGGTGCATTTGGATTAAATCAGCTATCCATCTTTTCAGGGACATTTTTCTGGAGCTCTTTTATCGGCAACATAACCAGCTGGCTGATAAACTCTCAAATCAAGCTTTGTGTGGTGAATTTGGTATCTTAATATGGGAAGAATTTCTTGATTCCCAGGTTCTGAATTTTGGTTCACTGAAATTTTTTGAGTAACTGATGCTATAGGACTCTGTTTGATGGTATTTGGGACTCATGTTATTTTCAGTTATTTTGTGCTTCATCCCAGTTTGGCTGGTTGCTATTTTTTGCCATGTTTTTGAGTTTTGTTGGCATGTCTTTGCGCCTCAGCTTAGAATTTAAGAATTTGTCTTTCTAGAGACTGGTTAATCATGTACCTTTTGATTCGTTATATGAATAACAAGGGTATGTTTTTTTTCTGCCTGAAAAAAAAATAACAAAAAAAGTGATTGATACATGAGTTAGTTGAGATAGTGATCGGTAGATGAGTTAGTTGAGATATGTTTTTAAGTTTTTTTAGGACATTGTTATGACGAATTATGAACCTTATTTAGATAATGAAACTGATCTTGATCCCAAAATAGGAATGGATCTTAATTATATTTGGATTTCCTTCTCAAAGATAAGCAACTTCTCTTAAGAAAGACTAGTCATTGTTTGTAAGCATAAATAATGGCCCAAGAAAATGCCTCAAACCTTCTTATCATTCCCATAAAATGACTAACTTTTAAAAGTTAAAAACCACTATTAATGCGAGCAAACCAAGTTTAGAGAAGTTTAGAGGGGATTTTGTTGTGTTCTTAACCCTGAAACTTAATACCATTCACAAGATAAAGAAAGAGAGATCAAATATGCAGAATACAAGAAATTATAATGCAAATTTACTTAATCAAGGGAAATAGATAAGAAAGATGAGGTAGAACAACTCTTGTATTGTGAAAATCAATTTAGGAAACAATATTCACTTGCCTCTTAAGTTTGGGCGACCTTTCACTTGAGTAGAGCTCCAATACAACAATTCTTAACAAAACAATACATAGCCTCCAAACTCCTTAAACACACTTTAAATATCCACAACCCTAACTATTTAGTGGACATAAACCCTAACTACTTAGTGGGCCTTAATTAACACATAGACCCTTTTTACATGAATTATCAATTACTAACTACTTTAAATTATTCAAAGGAAATGGTTGCATATATTATTTGACTAACTCCTATGTAGTCTAAAGTAAGGTGGGTTAGGTAGGACCTTAACATGCCCTCCCCCTTCAACAGAAATCTTGTCCCTAAGGTTGGAGGTGAGGAAATTATTGTAGAATCCCTCTAGTTCACATGTGGCATCTTCTAGCTGCATATCTTTCCACTAGATCAATACTTATTTGATTGTAAGTCTGCGCAATTAACATTCCCTGGTATCAAATACTACTTTTGATTGGAGCTAAATGGAGCCTTCCAAATTAAGTTCTCTTAACTTGGTTTGTACTTCACAATTGGATCCCACCACTTTTTTTGAGGCAAGATACATGAAATATCGGGTGAATATTGGATTGACTTGGTAGAGATAGCTTATGGGAAACCCATCCAAAGTGTTGTATGATCTTGTAAGGTCCATAAAGATTTAGTGCCAGTTTTTGTGGGAGGTGGTTTTTTAGTGTTGTTTGTTTATAAGGTTGAAGGCGAAGAAAGACCTGGTTAGAAGCTTATGATCGAGATAGAGAAACTAAAATGGTGATCAATGCCCAACCCAAAAGACCTTCCCTTCTGAATTACACTTCCAACACTCCCATGGCTCCTACTTCCAACACTTCCATCACACCATGAGTACAAATCCAAAAGTTATCACCTGATGCAATAGCTAAACATCAATGCCTTGGAATTTGCTATAATTGTGATTAAATTTTTTCCAAGGACATATATGCAAATAATATAAATGATTCCAAATAGATGTATCCTCACATAAGCACCTAGAAAATATCACTATGGATGTCACTCAAGAACCAATAGGGGACGATACTCCTCTACCCATGGCAGAAGACCACACCTTGCAGATTCTTGAGGAGCAATCCCAAATTTCGCTCCATGCATTATCGGGTTTCTCAACACCCAAAACAGTAAAGTTAATAGGCTACATCAATCATCACAAAGTAATTTTTTTAAATGACTATGGAAACACCCATAACTTTATTCATCAGAGAGTGGTAGAAGAAACCAATTGCTATATTAGGCCTATAGAAAATTTCCAAATTATGATAGCAAATGGTAATATGATGAAATGTGGGGGTCAATGTGAAAATATGAAGCTACAAATGGGTGACTACCATCTCAAAACCCAGATGTTTGTAATTGAAATGGGTGGTTGTGATTTAGTACTGAGGTAGAATAGATAAGGACTTTGGGACCGATCACCATCGATTTCAAGGACCTATATATAAGCTTCAACAGGGAAAAGAACACTCATCATCTGAAAGGGATTAATTGAGGTTCTCCAAAAATGATCACCTCCCATCGTATGGAAAATTTATTCAATAAGGGCCACTCATATTTAATTTATCAATTCAATGGAATTCAAGTCATGGACACACTTCCATAGGACATTCACCCTGACTTGCACTCATTCTCTCTAAACATCAATAGGATTTTGACACACCCAAGAGTTTACCACCAACACAAGCGAAGCATGACCATGGTATTCCCCTACTTCCAAGCAGTCAAACTTTGGATGTACACCCTTATTGACATCCTTTTGGTTAAAACATCAAAATAGAAAAAATCATCCAGGAACTGTTGGAGGTTGGCATCATTTGTCCCAACACAAGCCCTTATTCATCACTAATGGTTATGGTCTTGAAGAAGGAAGGCACTTGGCACATGTGTCTATATTTTTAGGCTCTCAATAAGGTAACTATAAAGGATAAATTTCCTATTCTAGTCATTGATGATATCTTAGATGAGCTTCATGGAGCTTAGTTCTTCACTAAACTCAAACTTTTGGTATGGCTACCAGCAAATATGGATGAAAGAAGATGACATCCCCAAGACAACTTTTCGAACCCATGAGGGTCATTATGAGTTCTTAGTCATGCCATTTGTCCTTTAATGCTCCATACAAATTTTATAGGTTCATGAACAATATCTTTTGACCTTTCCTCTGCCATTTTGTGTTGGTTTTCTTTGACGATGTCTGAAACAACTTTTGGTTAAATAGTTGGGCCATATTGTGAGTAAGGTTGGAGTACATTTGGACACCAAGAAAGTGGTAGTAATGCAAGACTGGCCATTCCCCAAAATGCTAAAGAGATTGTGTGTGCCCCTAGGACTTACCATTTACTACAGAAAGGTTTAGGTTTCCTAGGGGACTTTTGATAACCCGAGGGTACCTAGAAGTGAGATTCCATATATAGGTGTTGTCTAATGTGGTACTACTTGAAGGGGTACCAAAAGAGGTTACAATGGTTTCCAAAAACTGTGTCTTAGCACCAATTGTATTCATAGTTTGTATGCTTTCCCAACAATAGGTTTACCCATTGAACCACATATGTTTGTGTTATTTAAAGGCATCAGAAGATTTCTCTAGCTTAAAAAAACCTGCAAAAATGATGAGGGCGTGCTGGCTCAAGAAAGTGTTCTTGTACCACTTGTGATGCTCTTAAACATGAAACTTAGTACCATTCCAAGATATACAGAGATAAAAGCTACAAAATACCATAAATTATAATGAATATTTACTTAATCAAAGGAAATAGATGAGAAAGATGAGGCATAATAACTCTTGTATTATTAAATTCAATTCAAGAAGCAATGTTCACTCGCATCTTAAGGTTGGGAAACCTTTCACTTGAGAAGAGACCCAATACAACAATCTTGACAAAACAATCCATACCCTTTGAACTCCTTAAATAAGTTTAATAACCAAAACCCTAACTTCTTAGTGGACATAAACCCTAACTACTTAGCAGACCTTTTTTTTTTATTAGTCTCAACAGTATATTAATTAAGAGTAAAAAAGGATAAAATTACATAGCAAGGAGGCCCTTGAGGTGGCTTGGGATAATGGAACCATCCCAGCCTAGCAGAAAAAACAGAGCTAGTAGGATTATTACAGAGCATCTTGTGGGCTTTACAAAAAATCTACCTCCTACAGCAGGGCATAGACCAAAAAACAGTCTGAGCGTAATGAGTATTGTGGAAGACTAAACCATACAAAAAAAGATTGAAACAACTATAAAAAAAAACCTGAAAGGAGGAGAGAGACCTGGTCTTCTCATCGATCTTCCGAGTAGACATAGAGAAAATTATTTAGGAGGAAATTCCTCCAGGATGGGCATCCTCCTGGAAATTCATCCTCAGGCAGCTTCACAGGAAGTGGTTCCGTTTTGCGAGCAGCGAGAAGGTCAGGTTCCGCATGGTTGCATATATTCTTGCTTGGCAGAGAGCCGATGGTGGAAGGGACCGGAAACGACGCATGAGGAACCACAGACAAAGCAAGAGCAGGAGTGGCTAGGAAAGGATCCGAAGGAGTAGCAGCTGCAGGCCCTTCCGAGGGTGCACCATTGATGTTCTGGACGCTAGAGACACCACCGCCATCACCCCTACCTCCAATGTCTGCCATGGTCGGACCCCGACCCCCGAGAGCAAGCTGGTTCCAATAGAATGTGGCATCCAGGTTGGCCAAGCATTCGTCCAACTCGATGTTGGTTGTGGAGCCAGATCTTCCAGTCTCATAGATGATGATTCAGCCATGTTCGTACCCCAGGTTTGGTTATGATCCCGGCCTGACACTTAGGGGGTCCAGGGGCAGCGCCCCCGAAAAAGGAGGTTTGGGGACAACGCCCCCAAGTTACGGGGGTTCGGGGGCAGAGCCCCCGAGAAGGGGGTTCGAGGGCAACAAAATGTTTGGGGTTGTTTTCGCCAGCTATTTTGCGGGCCCATGGTTTTGGGTATCCCGTGGTATTTTTTCCTATTGTATTTTCCCTATAAAATAAAGACATTGTAATACGGCTAGGGTTAAGGATGTATTAGGTTTTATGCATTGTAAAGATATCTGAGATCGAAAGAGAGAGACTGTGAGACAGTGAAGAGGAAGTGCAGCGGTTGTGCTGCAGGTTGTATCCCTTCACTTTGCTGGACGGAATAATAATAAGGACTGGAAACTTCAGTGTGGATGTAGCCCAAGTTAGGGTGAACCACGATATATCCATGTCTCTCTTGTAATGCGTGTGTGATTATATTTGCATTTCTATTTATTGTTATTGCTCTGCGATCCTGTTTTTCTAACAATTGGTATCAAAGCCAAAGGTCTATTTGGAAGATAAACCCGCAGGAAGCTAGGGTTTCTGGTTCGAGTGGGAGCAATGGCGGAAGAAGGAAAGTTTAAGGTCGAGAAGTTTAACGACCAAAAATTTCAGTTATGGAAGATGCAAATGGAGGACTATCTGTACCAGAAGGATCTATTCCTACCGTTGGGAGGAAGAGCAAAGCAGCCGGCGGCTATGAAGGACGAAGAATGGGAGGTTCTTGACACAAAGGCTCTGGGAACAATACGACTGAGCCTGGCTTCGTCGGTGGCTTTCAATATCTCAAAAGAAACGACAATGGAGGGTTTGATGAGCGCACTCGGTAAGCTGTATGAAAAACCCTCGGCCTCCAACAAGGTATTTCTAATGAAGTGTTTATTTAATATGAAGATGTCTGAAGGTGGATCTGTTACTGATCATTTAAATGAGTTTAATACGGTTACAAATCAGCTAAGTTCTGTAAGTGTGAACTTTGATGATGAGGTTAGGGCTCTTCTAATATTGTGTTCATTGCCAGAAAGCTGGAATAGCTTGGTCATGGCTGTAAGTAACTCTATCTCTGGTTCAAACACCTTGAAATTTGATGATGTTATTGGTGTTATTCTTAGCGAGGAAATGCGGAGAAAAAGCACAGATGAGACATCAGGTAATGCATTGACCGTGGAGAGCAGGGGAAGACAAAAGGAGAGAGGAAAGAGCCAAAGTAATCATGGCAAGTCTAAAAAGGGCAGATCCAAGTCCAGGCTCGGAAAAATAGAGTGCTGGAACTGTGGAAAGAAAGGACATCTGAAGAAAGACTGCAGATCTCTAAAGAAGAAAGGAGATGGGCAGAAGGAAACTACCCAGGAAGCAAATGTAGCAGGTGATGTGTTACAAGATGCTTTGATTCTTGCATTAGATAATACTAGTGATTATTGGGTAGTAGATTCAGGGGCTTCATGTCATGCTACACCCCATAGGAAATATTTTCATGATTATGTTCCAGGCGATTTTGGACATGTTTTATTGGGTGATGATGAGCCATGCAAAATTGTTGGAATGGGTAAGGTATGGATAAAAGTTAAGAATGG
This sequence comes from Larix kaempferi, assembly GCA_027924585.1. Taxonomy (NCBI): domain Eukaryota; kingdom Viridiplantae; phylum Streptophyta; class Pinopsida; order Pinales; family Pinaceae; genus Larix; species Larix kaempferi. The sequence continues at coordinate 18,825,572 of BSBM01000469.1, forward strand.
AACTGACTGGTTGTTGAAAGATGTTAGGCATATTCCTGCTATGAAAAGAAATCTGATCTCAACAAGGCAGTTGGGAGATGGCGGCTGTCTATCTACATTTGGAGAAAAGTGGTGGAAGATCACTAAAGGATCAATGGTGATAGCAAAAGGAGACAAGATAGGTACGTTGTATTTATGTCCTCATAATACTGATTGTTGGCTGCTTTTTGGACAGACCCGGGTTTTCAGGAGGCACATCAACAAACACCCCTTGGCGCACTGGTCCTTTCGGCAACGGGCTGCGCAACAGCCCGAGGTCTCACCCGAAGTGGCTATGGGGGGGCTAAGGAATCAGGTTTCCTTAACCAGGGTGGTGCGAAATCCACAGTCTTCTTTCTTCCCTTCTTGCAGGTAACTCCGGAGCAGAACATCTTACGCTTCTACAGGCCTCACAGCGCCACTGCGCTGGGACTCACTCTTCCCAGCTTAGCTGCGCGGTATCTCCGCACCTGCGCACGAGGCGTTTACCGGCTACGTCCGATACACTATGTATCATCTCTACTCTCACGCCACAACGCAGTAACACACTCCTTACGCGCTGCGGCGATAGTGTTCTTACAGACTCATTCGACAGTGCACGAGTATAACTTCTAAGGGAGCTTCAAGGACTTACTTTACATACTCATTCATAAATATAGCGAAACATTCATGTAAACATAGATAGTAACACATAGACATGCATTCACATAAAACATCACCATAACAACAAGAATTATGTGGTTCGCCTCCACGGGGAAATCACGTCCACGGGAACTTGTATTTTCTATTAGCTCAAAGTGGGAATTACACAGTTCCGCTGCGCACACAGCTGCAGCCTTAGATCTTTTTGGGAAACTCCACGCACATAGCTGGGAGCCCTTCTCTTAGATCTATTCTCTTCTTCTACAGAGATTACAATGACTCAGACATCAACTTAGAATGTCTGTAAACTCAATGACTAGCTCTACAACTATCCAATTCTCTTACTCCTTAACCCTTCTAACCAAACCATCTAACCTTTTTCCCTTTACAATTACATATATATATAGGTGGCCCTGAGGTTCGCACCTTTACAAAGCTGTGGGCCTTTCCCCAACAGTGATCCCCAAAAACCCTAACCACTAACACGGCTAGGTATACTTTAGACCTCTTGCAGTCGCGTCGCAGCTTCCTGCAGGCTCCGTGATTTCCGGCGCAGATCGTGGGTATGGGCGCCACTTCATCGTTCTTTGCTCCTTGTCCTTCGCCTTCAACGCTTCGTCCCGTTGCTCTTCCTTGGTCCGAGCAACCATAACTCCTGTACTTTTCCTTAATGAGGGTAGCTGAGCCCTCTATTCCGTCTCTTCCTTCATTTACTGTGGTGGTTAAGCTTTCTACTCGGCCACATTTACTCTTCTTTGGCTTGTGCGCGCGAGCTCCGCGATTTTCGGCCCGTAATCTGCGGTGAGCTCGTCCATCTGGCGCCGTACCGCGCACTGTTCACTTCTACCAAAAATGGTGCTCTTCCTCAAAATTAGCACTTTTCCTTCAAAACTTAGTGCTTTCTCCCCAAAATTGGCAGCTTTGCCATAGCTGCGGCCTATGCTCCAACAGGCCCCTAACACTTACTTGTGGCTCGTCCTCGAGCCACCCGCACTAGCTTGCGGTCGCTTTAGTTGTGCATCTGACTTTGCTTGGGTCGTAGCGAAGTCTTGCTTCCACTGCGCAATAGCGAAGTCCATGTCTTGCACACATTCGGTGGCCGTCTGCACCAGGTCTGCAGTAGCTTCTTCTCCTTCTATGTCGTCGACCAACTCTTGAGACTCAGCAAATGCTTTAACCTTGGCCTCTGCTTGGGCAGCAAGTTCAGCATACTCATCCATAAATGGTTGAATGATGTTGGCGAGAGTAGCATCTTTGTTTCTGAGCCTGTGTAGTTCTTGCTGGACTTTGCGGACTTCGCTCATCTTTCTCATTTTGGCTAAGCCTTCCAAGGACTTAGCTTCTTCGCTCAGAACAGTTAGGGACTGTTCTGCCGCTTCCACCTGTTCTGCAAGGGCAACTTTAGAAGGGAGCTTCTCAAGCTCAGCCCAAGCCTCCATAGCTTGCGTCATTAACTGCTGGGCTTCGTCTATTATGTGCTGCATTTGGATAGAAGCTATGCGCAGTGCTTCAATTCGTACTTGCGTCTCATCCATGGGAGGCACTGCGACACGAGCTTCCAACTCGGCAAGCTGCTTTCTATGGTCCTCAGCCATAGCAACTACTTGTTGTTCTAGGGATTGCGCCCTTCTGCCGATGCGTTGCACTTTCTCAACTAAAGGAAGGTCTGGTTGAATCTGGCAGGCGGGCAGCTCCTGGGCGATTTCATCAACAACATTTCTTAGCCCAGTGTCTTGCGCTTCGTGAAGTTCAAGCTGCGCAGAGATCTCCTTGTAGCCTACCCTTAGCTCTACTTCCTGCGTTTGCAGTCTTTGATTGGCATGGAATGTGGAGAGCTCCCTAGCTCTCAGCTCAGTAGAAACCTACTCCTGAACCAAATGGAGAGTTTCCAACGGAATAAGTGACAAATTTATTTCAACAGGGCCAATCGCGCTTACCTGCAATGCAGCTAAAGGATCCGGGAGTGTCATGCTTGCAGGCGGGATGTGGACAACAGTGTGCCTCTCTGTAGGTACTTCAACCCGCTCGGTGCTTGTAGATGCTTGCGGCGCCTGCGAGCCGGATGCTGGCGCATGGGTTTGCGCAACTCGTCCTGCGAGACCTTTCAACTCCATGAGCTGCAGGTCCAGAGCACTTCTGATCTTGGCCTGAGAGGTCCGCAGCTCGTGAAATTGCTCCTTCAAGTACTGGTCGAACCCCGTGGCAAGGGTTTCAGAGGGATCTCCAGTCGCTTCTGCGGGGTGCAACAACTTCTGCTTCTTAGGAGGCGGTCCTGACGGACCTTCATCATTCTTCTGCGCGGCCTTTTCCTTTCCCTTATCTTTTTCTGGCGCCGCAGGGGGTGGCATCGCGACAACGATGTCAACGGCCTGCTTCCATTCATCTGGCCAGGACTTCATAGTGTCCTCCACATCCTGGGTAGTCATTCGGTAGAGCCCTACGGCCCATTCTTTCGACTGAATTCCGCGAGGGCGGAAATAGATTTCATGCAAGTTGGCAGAAAAGACCAACTTCACTCCATAAATTTCTGCCATCTCCTCAGTAAGCTTCGGCATCTGCAGGATGGTATCCCTGAGGAGATTTTAGTACTCAAAGAATACGGCACAGTTCATCTTGCGCTTCATGGGATTATTAGAATCCCAGAGGTTGACATAACGCATCCCTGTAACCTCTCCTGAACGGCGCGAAAGAAACTGAGTGTTGGGCGGTTCCTTCCACCCGACAAAGGCACACAAGATCAGGAGCCAAGAAAAATGGAACAGCTGATTGGCGGTGTCCTGAACATTGCGGCAGTCGTCCAAGAATGTATTCAGGAGGAAGAGAGACCAGTTATACTGCTTTCCCTCCGCAGCTGCGACTGCGAGCTCTACAACAGCTCCAGGGACTTCTTTAGGTCCGCACTTCGTTAAAAGTCTACCTGCGAGCAGACTGCCTGTGAATCTGAGTGCTTCATCTTCAACTATAGTGAGGTCATAGGCCCGACCTCCTCTCGACAATTTATATTTCTGCACCACCTGTGCAGCAAGCTTTCGGTCCCTGTCTTTACCAACGAAGTGGACGTTGGGGTCCTTACCAACCTTAGATAGGCCGGTAATTCGATGAATCAGGTCCACATTCAAATCAATTGGCCTCCCTAGCCAAAGATAACCACCATGAACACAGGATAACAAGACCTTGACAACTGCATTAACTTCATTGCTACGCCCGAAGTGCGGTAGCTTCAACAGGTTCAACAATCCAGGCCTCTCTAGATTTATTGCAAATTGCTGTGGGACGAATTCGTCAACTTTCTTAACAGGATTATGGACCACTGTCAGATAGTGATCCAGCGCGAACTGTGGATACGTTCTATAATCTCCCAAGTTAAAGTCAGAAAACTTAACAAGCGGAAGATGTCCGAGCAGGGATCCTTCTTCGTGCACGATTTCCGCCATTGGTGGCAGCGGAATCAGATACTTGGCATTCTTGGGAATACGCACCTCGGGTGCATCATCCGGGCGTGGAGGAATGTAGTTAACCATAGTGGCCAAGGGCTCTGGAACGGGTTCCTTCGTCTGCTGGTGCTGGTGCTGTTGAGACGCCCTCGTGCCCGGGGACTGTCTGGGATCAGGAAGCTCGACAATCTTAATCGGGGTACCCATTCCGAAATCTAAGCCTTTGCGTCTGAACTAACGGACGAATTCTTCAGTCGACAGGTTCTCTGTCATGAACTTACAAACACTGAACAGACAAGGGCAGAACAGTGTAGGATGCGAACTCTGAAAACGAGAAAGCAGTCTGCACGACACGGCTCTGAAAACAATGACTTAGACTCTCAAACAGGACAACTATACGACACACTAACAAGGAAAAATAACCCAAGTATATACGAATGAGGGGTATTTATAGGTGAAGGCGGTAGTAGATGCAGGCAAGTGGGGTTAATAGCCGTAGGCGCCTATGCATATGAGTTGACAACCCCCCTACCCCCGCGCCTCTGTGGTGCATTAAATGTGATGAACGGGTTCTAACAGCCTTCGGGAGATGAGCTAAGACGTTCGGCTCCTTAATTAAATGCGGATCTTAGGGAAATCAAGCCGAATCTGTTAGAGCAAATACAATTAATTGGCGGTCTCGTCCTTCATTAAGACTCAGACGCGGCTACAGAACTTTCGTAATTCAAATTTTCGGCGGGTAACTTCAGCATGGGTAACTGTGCATATGGAGGGCTCCACAACGAGAACTCCTCAAGTGACAACTAGACAACAGGGAACTCCACAAGAGCGAAAGTTGGACAACCCGGGGGACTTCGCAAGAGCGACAACAGGCCCGCTCAGAACAGATTTATTAACTGCACGGATGCTTCGAGAACTGCGCGGGAAGCCAGAGACTGAAAATGTCTCGTGACTTCCGTGCAGACTGATAAGTGCGATGCCTCTTTCAACTACACTGGACATCTGCACGACTTTAGCAGCTGATTAGGTCGACAGGACAGAGTGTCCGTCTCGATAAAGCTTGAGCCAACTCTCGTTGATCATTGTGGGCAGCAATTCTCCATTAAGCTTCGCAAGCTGAACTGCTCCAACTTCGGTTATCTTCATCACTTGAAAAGGGCCTAACCAATGTACACGAAACTTGCCTGGAAACTTGATGAATTTACTATCGTAGAGGAGTACCAAGTCTCCTTCTTGAAAGACTTTATTCTTAATATGCCTGTCATGCCAAGCCTTCTGTCTTGCCTTCTGCACTTGTTGATGGAATCCAGCTAAAAGCCTGTCTTCTTCTAAGGCAACCAATTGTGACAGCCTTTCACTCATAGTATTAGTATCTGCCATTTCTGTAATTTGAGCAATTCTGAGATTGGGAACAATGTATTCCATGGGCATAACTGCTTCTTGTCCATACACCAAACTGAAAGGTGTGTGACCTGTTAGTTTCTTGCATGTGGTTCTGTAATCCCATAACACAGTTGTGACTCTAAGGTCCCAATCATCTCTTTGTTGGTTACAAATCTTGGTCAGGGCATTCTCCAGAATCTTATTGAATGCCTCCACCGTACCATTAGCTTGAGGGTGGTAGGGTGTATGCTTGTGGTGACTAATGTGGAATTCTTCAGTAAGGGCCTCTATAGTCTCGTTCAGGAAATGTGTGCCCTGATCACTCATTAGAATTAGTGGACATCCAAATATAGTGACAATATTCTCAAAAATGAACTGCACGGCAGTGACAGCGTCGCAATTCTTGACTGGCTTCGCCTCAGCCCATCTGGTGAGGTATTCAGTAGCTGTGATGATGTATCTTGCGCCGGTTCTCTTTCCTGGTGGGTTGATAGGTCCCATGAAATCAATGGCCCACTTATCAAAAGCATGCATTGTTATCTGGGGTCTGAGTGGCATTTCATCTCTTCTTAAAGGTTTTCCTGTTCGCTGGCACACATCGCAACACTTGTAGAATTCCTTAGTATCCTTGTGCAATGTTGGCCACCAAAGACCTGTGGCTAAGATCTTCTGTGCAGTCGGCTTTCCTACGAAATGGCCTCCTGCGGTTCCTGAGTGCGCTTTTGTGATTATGGAGTTCTTCTCATGCGGTAAAATGCATATGCGCAGAACTTCATCAGGGCCCAACTTATAGAGCTGGCCTACTATCAAAGTGAAGTCTGCGGCTTTGACAACAAGTTGTTTCTTCTGTTGTATTGTGAACTCAACTGGCGCTTGCCCTGTAGTGAGAAACTCAAGAACATCAGAATAATATTCATCTGCTGCTTGAATAGAGAACAGTTGCGCATCAGGCAGATTGTCCTCCAAATTTGTAGGTTCCTCCCCTGACTCTATCCTAGATAAATGGTCAGGTCCTGCATTCAATCTTCCTGGCTTCACAATAATCTCAAAATCATACTCCTGGAAGAGGAGTAGCCATCTGCAAATTCTTCCCCCAAACACTGGTTTATTGACCAAGTACTTCAAAGCAGAATGGTTAGTATACATTTTAAAATGAGCACCCAATAGATAGTGTCTGAACTTTTGTAAGGCATCCACCATAGCTAGTCCTTCTCTTTCTGTAGTGGTGTAGTTCTTCTCAGCTGTGGACAGCTTTCTGCTAGAGTAAGCAATGGGGTGGTCGATACCTCCTTCTCCTGGTTGTGTAAGTACAACCCCCAATTCCATGGAAGAAGCATCTACATGAACATGAAAGCGTTTTCTCCAGTCTAGGAAAACTAGAATAGGCGTTGTGATCATCTTTTCTTTAAGTGTGTCCAAGCTCTGTTGGCATTCTTCTGTCCATTGGAACTTCGAATCCTTTTTCAGCAGTCTTTCCATAGGCGCAGTAATCTTTTCATAACCCTTGATAAATTTCCTGTAGTATCCTGTATGTCCCAATGTGGTGCGCAATTGTTTGACTGAGTTGGGCGCAGGCAAGTTAGCTATGGTGGCAACCTTCGCAGGGTCCATCATGAGTCCTTGTCTGCACACAATGTGACCCAACAAAATACCAAAAGGAGCACATAAGATACATTTTTTCAAGTTGAGGGAAATCTGATACTGTCTACATTTTTCTAACATCATCCTTAGATTCCCTATATGGTTCTTTAGTAAACCAAATACAGTCCAGTCATCAAAATAGACTTCTAGAAACTTATGAATGAATTCTTTAAAAACAACAACAACGACTCTAGAGAAGATAGCAGGAGCATTTTTAAGACCAAAGGGCATTACTGTATATTGGAATGAGCCCCATTCAGTCGCAAAAGTGGTCTTATGGCGGTCCTCTGGATGGATTCTGATATGATGGTATCCTGAAAAGCCATCAGTGAAGGAGTAAGCCTCTTGTCCTCCAACATTATCAAGCACTTCATTTATAAAGGGCGTAGGAAATGGATCATGCGCTGATGCGTTGTTGAGCTTGCGCAGGTCCACGCAGATTCTTATTTCACATTTTCCTTTTTCTCTTGTACCACCATAAGACTAATCCAATCACTTTCCTCTACTGGTTCAATGATACCAGCTACGAGTATCTTATCAATTTCTTCTCTGACCTTTTCTTTATATCACGGGTTCAACCTGTACGGGCGCTGTTTTACTGGCTTAGCATCCGCTTTCAAAGGTATGCGCATAACTCCTAAATATCCTAGGATGCCTTTCATTTCTGTAAACTTGGTAGGAAAGATATCCTGGTACTCATGTAGTAAATCTGCAATATGGTCAACAGTTTCATCATCCCAATAATCTCCTATAGAGGCAACCTTGGGTTCGGCTTCTGTACCAATGTTGATTTTTTTAAGCTTGATGTGTTCTGTAATGGCAGGGATATCAAGCTGAGGGCCTTCGACTTTGCGCGTCCCTTCTGACTCTGGAATATTGATGTTGCGAGGATCATCATCCTCTTCTCCAGTGGCGAAATTATAGCATTCCAGGGCATGTTCCATCTGGACAGCCCAGTCTGGTTGAGAATACTTTGGTAACGGACATTGTTCAAATACCTTCTTTCTAATACACTTTAAAGCCTGATCGATGCTTGGATGTTTTGACTCAAAGCTGAAAGTGAGTTGAAAACTTTCAATCATGAGAGGCCAAGTGATAGTGCCTCTGCACAGTTCTGTTTCAGTATACCAATTCCTTGGAACTATATCCAACATGTGGATGAATAGGTGAGCCCACTCATCCTCTGGAATGTCTGACCATTGCTGAATACATGCTGTAGTCTATTGAAATCTGCACAGTATCAACGTGCGACAGTCTTGCCATGTGTCGATATTTTCTTTATGCGCACCCCATCATCTCGCGGGTGTAGTGCGCAGTGCTACATCCAATGCTTGTATGCGTTGCTCATCTGGGATTTCTTGTTCATATGCATGTATGAATTCACTCACTCCAGTTAAACCATCAAAGGTTGGGGTGTTATTCAATTCTGTGCCAATCCATCGAATGGATTTAGTCATCATGGCGCAACGCCTTGCAGAAACCTCATGTAAGCGATTCTGCCAATTTTCCAGTCCTGCTTCCGAATCTGATGTGCACGAACTATCACATCGCCAGCTGATATGGCCGTCCGCTGTGGGATTGACATAATCGTTATGACTAGCAGTCATCTGATACAAACTTTCCATGTGGCGCACTTCTTCTTCTGCTCGAATGGGTTCAATATACCGTGGTCCTTGAAGGGGGTCAAGCGATGCAATGACCCTGATCTGCTCATCCTCAAAGGTCATCTGTCTTTTCTTCAAATTAATGACAGCCAAATTATCAAATGCCCAGTCTATGCCTAAAAGTGCTGGGTAAGGTCTACTGTCATCCAGAATTTTGATTACTTCGAAGTCTGCAGAACTTCTTACTCCCTCAATATCAATGGGTACATTGGGTAATCTGCCCAATGGAGAAACTCGTTGCATATTTGCAAGTCTTAGCTGGATAGGAGATCTAGTAAGCTGAGGTCTACCCATCTGTTCCCATGTCTGCATGGTGAGAACATTAAATTCTGAGCCTAAATCCAAAATCACTTCGTCCATTTCAAATGCTCCAATATGCGCTGTGAGTCTCATCTCTCTTCCAGTTCTAGTATGACACCCAATCTGATGAACAACACACTGCGGTGTATTCATCGAAGCAGATTGTTGACACTGATCCAACAGGTGTTGGAGTTCCATAGTTGCTTTTTCATTGCGCAACAACTTAAGCATTTTCTCAAGAAAGCATGAACACTGCCTAGTGCATCCTCCTCATCAGGCATTCCAGATGTAGTGGCCTGCTCTTGTACCCAGTTCTCTTGATGTGGCATATGCGGTCTGATATCATTATGCGGAATTGCGACAGATCTTGAAGCTTGCAGATCTGAGAAATACTCTTGAGCTTGCTTGAATGCTTCTTTTTGATTCTGTAGGTCAAGCGGGGATGGTTTAATATTAGCGTGGCGCACCCATTGTGTCGCCTGCTTTCCAGTTCCCGACTCTGGCGCACCAGTGGTTGCTCCACTGCGCGTCACTATATTAACTGTAGGATCTGGTTCTCTTTTTTTCTGCTCCAATCAACTGGATATTCTAGTTGACCTGTGGCTTCTTTTCTTGCATCTTGGCCATCAACTGAGGGCATTCTTCAATGACATGATCATAAGATTTACAGTATCTGCAGATGGTTGTAGGATTTTGGCAATCCCTTGCATAATGGCCTTGAGCTCCGCAGTTGTAACAAGTGATCTGTCCTCTTCCTCGACCAAAACCTGCTGCGCGTCCACGGCCCCTGTAATTTCCTCCTCGGCCTTCGCGAGCTTGGTCATACTGTGGACCCGCTGTGGGTCCCTGTGGTTCTGACTGTACTCTATAAACATCATGTTTTCTTTCTATGATAAGCTCATATACTCTACAATTGTTCTCATCATGGCCTACTGATTTACAGAAATTGCAATATAGATTCTTTGGAGTTTGTACATATTTCTGTAACAAGTGACACTCTTGTGGTATGTGGCCTCTAGTTCTACAGATTTCACACCAAGGCCCCTGTGCCTGTGGTAAAGGGTTAGGTGCTCCAGTTGCAATATAATCTATGAAAATAGGACAATGGTCCTTTGAATGTCCTTGTGCTCTACACTTTGTACACCAAATTTCTTCTTTGACATCCTTTCCTTTCTTAATATCATGCACTTGCAAGGTTAGGTTTGCTATTTGGTTCTGCAACTACGCAACATCGTTGCTTGTTCCAACAATTGGTGAAGCTTCTAGTTTCATAGCCATCTCTAGAGCTTGTTCTTGTGTAGTGAGATTCTGTTGCATAAGAGGAAGCCTAATGGGAGGAAGCAGCGCAGCAATGAACCATTCCTTATGTTGCTGCGGTGCAAACTCAAAGCTTACTTGATCTATCAAGGATTTGAACTTCTGGTCAAAGTCCCATACTGATTCTGTGGTAATTGTTTTATGTCTTTGAGTTATGTTATGCACTGTGACTCTGATTTAGGTTTCTTGAATTCTTTAAGCATAGCACTTCTTACATCAGCAAGTGTCATATTCTGTGCTGCTGAGTATTTCATAAACCAGGTTAAGTCTCTCTCTCTTAGTGTGGTTGCTAACTGAACCAGCTTAACATCGTCATCATTAATTTGCTTAATCGTCCAAATGGTTTCACATAGAAACCAGTGCTGCTCAGGGTCTTCTAGCCCTGTTCCTCTAAAGGTTGGTAGCTTCATGTCATCACCCATCCTTCTTGCGCTAGGTTGAAGTGGAGGTGCTGTGGCACTGCCTCCGGGATGGTTAAACAAAGGTGGAGCTGAGGTACTAGAAGTACCGTGCGGGCTACTAGAGGGTGTTACTACGGGGTTATGCTGAGCCCTGTCTGGCTTTTGCGGTGTAAAAGGGTTATAAGGGATATGAACACTCCCTTGTCTCTCTATATGGCTCGCTCTACGAGCTCGACTATCTTCTGGGATAGACTCAAAAGAATGCTGGTCGAGGCCTACTTTATACTGTTTTCCACTACGAGTGCAACCAATAGCTTCAAAATCACTATCAGAATCTGCGGACATTACTTGTCTATGCTATTCATCGGAAGCTATGCATAGTTTTCCTTTTTCATATAAGAGCATTTTAATCGATAGGTTCAAAGAATTTAAGAACTTACCCCTGTATGCGTTGAAGAAGCTCCTCTCAGCCTCGCTGAAGCTATTTCTCGTATCTACCGCAAACTCGGTGATGAAGCCTTCCAGCAGACTGTTCAACCAAAAGTCTACTGCGCGGGACACAGGATTATCTACCCGCTTCACAGTGCTAACTAGCTCAGACGACCAAACGATAGGTTGATCAACATGCACAGTGGGTTGAGTCTCTGCTAGCTTGGATACCCACTCATGCAACTCGAGTGCAAATGTTACAAAGAAGATTTCGTGAAGGTCAGTATAAATATGCTTCTGCAACCAGTCTTCTGTCTGAAGCCTAGGGCTTCTATTTTCACGTTCAGCGAACTCTCTCGCCTTTGAATCAAACCACTCTTGAATTTCTTTAGCTGTAGGATTCCAGCACCACATTGCCTTCAAAATAATAGGGTTAAAACCGGCGGCGGAACCATTTGTTGGCTCTGCTTTTCTCTAGGTTTCGCATCAATCTCGCACGTCGCCAGAATAACAAGTCTCAAGGCAACAGAACCATTTGTTGGCTCTCCTTTTCTCTAGGTTTCGCATCAATATCGCACGTCACCGGAATAACAAGTCTCAAGGCAATGGAACCATTTGTTGGCTGCTTTTTGGACAGACCCGGGTTTTCAGGAGGCGCACCAACAAACACCCCTTGGCGCACTGGCCCTTTCGGCAACGGACTGCGCAGCAGCCCGAGGTCTCACCCGAAGTGGCTATGGGGGGGCTAAGGAATCAGGTTTCCTTAACCGGGGTGGTGCAGAATCCACAGTCTTCTTTCTTCCCTTCTTGCAGGTAAATATGGAGCAGAACGTCTTACGCTTCTACAGGCCTCACAGCGCCATTGCGCTGGGACTCACTCTTCCCAGCCTAACTGCGTGGTATCTCCGCACCTGCGCACGAGGCGTTTACCGGCTACGTCCGATACACTATGTATCATCTTTGCTCTCGCGCCACAGCGTAGTAACACACTCCTTACGCGGTGCGGTGATAGTGTTCTTACAGACTCCTTCGACAGTGCACGAGTATAACTTCTAAGGGAGCTTCAAGGACTTACTTTACATACTCATTCATAAAGATAGCGAAACATTCATGTAAACATAGATAGTAACACATAGACATGCATTCACATAAAACATAACCATAACAACAAGAATTATGTGGTTCGCCTCCATGGGGAAATCACGTCCACGGGAACTTGTATTTTCTATTAGCTCAAAGTGGGAATTACACAGTTCCGCTGCGCACACAGCTGCAACCTTAGATCTTTCTGGGAAACTCCACGCACACAGCTGGGAGCCCTTCTCTTAGATCTATTCTCTTCTTCTACAGAGATTACAATGACTCAGACATCAACTTAGACTGTCTGTAAACTCAATGACTAGCTCTACAGCTATCCAATTCTCTTACTCCTTAACCCTTCTAACCAACCCATCTAACCTTTTTCCCTTTACAATTACACATATATATAGGTGGCCCTGAGGGTCGCACCTTTACAAAGCTGTGGGCCTTTCCCCAACAGTGATCCCCAAAAACCCTAACCACTGACACGGTTAGGTGTACTTTAGACCTCTTGCAGTCGCGTCGCAGCTTCCTGCAGGCTTCGTGATTTCTGGCGCAAATTGCGGGTATGGGCGCCGCTTTATCGTTCTTTGCTCCTTGTCCTTCGCCTTCAATGCTTCGTCTCGTTGCTCTTCCTTGGTCCGAGCAACCATAACTCCTGTACTTTGCCTTAATGAGGGTAGCTGAGCCCTCTATTCCGTCGCTTCCTTCATTTACTGTGGTGGTTGAGCTTTCTACTCGGCCACATTTACTCTTCTTTGGCTTGTGCGTGCAAGCTCCGCGATTTTCGGCCCGTAATCTGCGGTGAGCTCGTCCATCTGGCGCCGTACCGCGCACTATTCACTTCTACCAAAAATGGTGCTTTTCCTCAAAATGAGCACTTTTCCTTCAAAACTTAGTGCTTTCTCCCCAAAATTGGCTGCTTTGCCATAGCTGCGGCCTATGCTCCAACACTGACCATTTTATCTCTTTAGCTTCCAAAGGAACAAATACAGCATTGTGGCATCATAGGCTTGGCCACATGAGTGAGAAGGGGATGCAGATTCTCCACTCAAGGAAGTTGCTGCTAGATTTGAAGCAGGTAAGTTTGGAATTCTGTGAAAATCGTGTTTATGGAAAACATAAGAGAGTCAGATTTCTCACGGTTGGGAAACAGAAGAAGAATGAAAAGTTAGAGCTAGTGCATACAGATGTATGGGGACCGGCTCAGGTACAATCTCTTGGTGGCTCTCATTATTATGTTACATTTATTGATGATGCAGCTAGGAAAACTTGGGGTTTATTGCATTAGACAGAAATTTGATGTGTTTGCTACTTTTAAGAAGTGGAAAGCTTTGGTTGAGAATGAGACAGGGAAAAGGTTGAAGTGTCTCAGATCTGATAATGGAGGTGAGTACTGCAGCAAGGAGTTTGATAGTTACTGTTCATACCATGGGATTCGTAGAGAGAAGACAGTCCTAGGAACACCACAAGAAAATGGTGTGTCAGAAAGGATGAACAGAACGATCATGGAGCGTGCAAGGTGTATGAGACTGCATGCAGGGTTGCCCTTACAGTTTTGGGCGGATGCTGTAAATACTGTTGTTTATTTAATAAACAAAGGACCTTCAAGTGCTTTGGATGGTGGTATTCTAGAGGAGGCATGGATAGATAAAAAGGTAAACTACTCATTTCTGAGAACGTTTGGTTGTAAAGAATTTGTCCATATTGATAAAGAAAATAGAACAAAGCTTGAAGCTAAATCCAAGAAATGTACCTTTATTGGATATGGGGTTGATGAATTTGGTTATCGCTTATGGGATTATGAAAATAACAAAATCATCAGGAGTAGAGATGTGATATTCAATGAAAAGTTCATGTATAAAGATCAGTTGCAGGGAAAGAAACAGGAAAAGGAAAACACAGAGTACATAGTACTTGATGAAATTGAAGAAAATGAAGTTCCAAAGGTGCTAGAAAATCAAGAACAACAGCAAGTACCTGAAACTCTTACAAATGTAAGAAGATCTACCAGGTTAAGTAAACTCCCTGAACGATAATCTCCTTCAATGTATTATTTGTTGATGACTGATGCTGGTGAACCAGAATGTTATGAAGAAGCAATGCAGGTGGAAACTAGAAAGAAGTGGGAGAAAGGCATGAATGAGGAGATGGACTCATTGGTAGGAAACCAGACTTGGGATCTGGTTCACTTGCCTGCTGGTAAAAGAGCATTGCAGAACAAATGGATTTACAGGTTGAAAGAAGAAGAAGGAGGCAAGAAGCGGTACAAGGCCAGACTTGTTGTAAAGGGGTTTGCACAGAAGAAAGGTATTGATTTTGATGAAATATTTTCTCCTGTTGTTAAGATGACTTCAATTAGGACTATCTTAAGTCTAGTGGCGGTAGAATATTTGCATCTTGAACAGTTAGATGTAAAAACAACCTTTTTCCATGGGGATTTGGAGGAAGAGATATATATGCAGCAGCCACAAGGGTATGAGGTCAAAGGTAAGGAGAACTTGGTATGCAGGTTGAAAAAGAGTTTGTATGGCTTGAAGCAATCTCCAAGGCAATGGTATTTAAAATTTGATAGGTTTATGACAAAACAAGGTTATAGTAGATGTCATTTTGACCACTGTGTTTATTTCAAGAAGCTAGACAATGAAAGATACATTATCTTGTTACTGTATGTGGATGACATGCTTGTTGCAGGGTCTAACATGCAGGATATAAATGTACTCAAAATGAAGCTAGCTAATTCATTTGCGATGAAGGATTTGGGTGCTGCAAAGCAAATCCTTGGTATGAGAATAACAAGAGACAGGAAAAATCACAAATTGACATTGTCTCAGGGTGAGTACATACAAAAGGTGTTGGAGAGGTTCATAATGTAGAATGCAAAACCAGTAAGTACACCTTTGGCCAGCTATTTCAGTCTAAGTAAGGAAATGTGTCCCAAGACACAGGAAGATAAAGATTACATGTCCAAGATTCCCTATCAATCAGCAGTTGGCAGCTTGATGTATGCCATGGTGTGCACAAGACCAGATATTGCACAAGTAGTGGGAGTTGTGAGTAGATATATGAACAATCCAGGTAAAGAACATTGGAAGGCAGTACAGTGGATTCTCAGGTATTTGAGAGGTACCACCACTCAGGCTTTATGTTTTGGAGGTTCAGACACTGTTCTATAGGGATATGTTGATGCAAATATGGCAGGTGATAAGGATAGCAGGAGGAGCAACACAGGGTATGTGCTTATTGTAGGTGGAACAATAGTAAGCTGGATTTTGAGACTGCAGAAGGTTGTTGCACTTTCAACAACAGAAGCAGAGTATGTTGCTGTTACAGAGGCTATTAAAGAGATGATTTGGTTGCAGAGGTTTATGGAGGAAGTGGGTAAGAAGCAGAAGGATAGCAAGTTGTATAGTGACAGCCAGAGTGCCATTCATCTTGTAAAGAACTCAACATTCCATTCCAGGACTAAACATATACAGCTCAAGTACCATTTCATACGCTCTGTTCTGGAAGATGAACTGTTGAAGCTGGAAAAGATACATACTAGCCAGAATCCTGCAGACATGTTCACAAAGGTAGTGTCCAGAGAGAAACTGAGTTCCTGCTCGGTTTCAGTTGGCCTTCTAGCATGAAGGTGAAGATGAGAAAGTTGCCAAGTCCAAGGTCCAGCAAGTACAGTAGCGGTGGAGTTGTTGTAATCTCCAAGTGGGAGATTGTTGGTTGTGGAGCCAGATCTTCTAGTCTCATAGATGATGATTCAGCTGTGTTCGTACCCCAGGTTTGGTTATGATCCTGGCCTGACACTCAGGGGGTCTAGCACCCCCGAGAAAATTTTTTGGGGTTGTTTTCGCCAGCTGTTTTGCGGGCCCATGGTTTTGGGTATCCCGTGGTATTTTTTACCATTGTATTTTCCCTATAAAAGAAAGACATTGTAATACGGCTAGGGTTAAGGATGTATTAGGTTTTAAGCATTGTAAAGATATCTGAGATCGAAAGAGAGAGACTGTGAGACAGTGAAGAGGAAGTGCAGCGACTGTGCTGCAGGTTGTATCCCTTCACTTTGCTGGACGGAATAATAATAAGGACTGGCAACTTCAGTGTGGACGTAGCCCAAGTTAGGGTGAACCACGATATATCTGTGTCTCTCTTGTAATGTGTGTGTGATTATATTTGCATTTCTGTTTATTGTTATTGCTCTGCGATCCTGTTTTTCTAACACTCGATAAGTTTGGCCCTGGTGGCCAACACCTGATTCTTGGCGGAGCCCTAGTTACCCAGCATGTCATCCATGAGCTTGCTGAGCATATTTTTGATAATACAGTAATGGTTGATGTTGCATCCATTGTTGCCTCAGGCTAGGTGGTCCGCCACAAGCTTCCCTTCCCACTCATCAATCAAATTACAGATAGTGAAGGAGATGCCAATGTCATAGCCATCGCTAGTTACATGAGGGCACTGAGTTTTTCTTCGGCTCCCACTACCCCGACGAGAAATTCCACGCTGCTTGGTCATGGCGGAAAGCACAGTATAAATCCACAACCAAATCCAAAATTGAGGACAAGGGTGCACAGAGCATAACCAACGCCGAGGAGGAGCCAACATAATGTAGTCATGGTTGCTCGTAGGCCCATTTATGGAGTAGTGATCTGGGTTCGCACGAGCCATAATAAATTGCAGAGAGCCGAAATGATGGTGCAGAGAGCCGAAGTGAGGTCCGTCTTGAATGCACAGAGGGACGAGGTGAGGGTGGGGTGTACCAGAGTTGCAGCCATCTAGCCAGTGAGAAGACTTGCAAGTGAAGGTTCCGGAAGGGGCCATTAATCCACAGGTGGGAGAGGCAGGTAGGTCATTAAGTGCATGGGGCGTGCGTGCCACGTTTCGGGCGCCTGGTCTGAGTTGCCTCCACCACGTGCTATCCTCGTGTCCTGCACGTGCCCCCCTTGTGTCATAGTGGCGCCCGCATCCGGGGAAATACTTAGAGGACCTTAATTAACACATAAATCCTTTTTACATTAATTATCCATTACTAACTACTTGGCCTTATTCAAAGGAAATGGCCACATACATTATTTGGATAACTCCTATGTAGTCTAAAGTAAGGCGTGTTAGGGTTAGGACCATAAAATATATTTTTAAATTATCATAAATACTCAATTAATATAATTTTTCATGTTTTTTTTTTCTATCATTTATTTTATTTTTTCATAAATTAATAAAATGATTGTAGTGCATACTTAACATGATTTTTAGTAACGCTTTTTATTTCTTTCAAATGAAGACAATTAAAAAAAAATATAAAATCAAAATCATCTCATGTTCATGTTATGTCTATACAAAAGTTTTTTTCCAAAGAAAAAAATCTATATATTTGATATTTTCAAGTAAAAAATCATAATACATTTGAGAGCTATCCAAATCAAGGACTGCATAAGCTATCAAAAAACCATATGAACCTCCTCTCCCTCCATCCTTCCTTTCGGTATATATCTATTATAGTCTTCCTGAGCTTAACTAGAAACAATGCAACTACATTGAAATACATACAAAAATATCATGCCCCTGCATTCATAGAATGAGCAGCTCCTCCCCTATAAACTCCATAAATTCCTTCCAAAATGCAAACTTTCAAAATAAAGTCATGGAAAATCATTACTGTAGGGAATTTTTTGTGGATTCTTGTAAAAGTCCATCTTTGTAACTCTTTTTTTATAAGTGGCCTTCAATAAGATCCAGTGCTTCCTTTGAAAGCTTGTCAGCTTGAGAATTATAGTCTTTGTAGACATGTGTGAAGGAGAGATCATCAAAGAATGCTCTCAGTTCCAAGTGTGCTTCATAATATTTCCCAACCCCAAATTTTCAACTTTATACTTCTTATTAGTCCATTCAACAATTAATTTTGAGACTCTAAAAAGTTGAAGTTTTTTTTATGTCATTTTCTTTTGCGCATTTCAGTAGGATTCATGATGGATAGAACTTCGCATGATTATTTATGCCTACCCTTTCTACATACTTAATAAGGAAATGTTGCAAAAAATATATAAATAGTATCGTTCCCGTGCTTGCTCCATTGAAGAAACCCCATGGTTGCTCATAATTGATACTTGACATCACCAAGGCTCTAATACCAGATGTCTTTGGAACCATTCCGTGCTCTTGGAATTGTAATCGTATTTTATGTGCAACTTAGTTTTGTGTGATATTTGATTCTTTGAACAAAATTTGATTTTTAGTCCACCACATACTATATAAAAATATACCAAGTAAATCACTAAATTAATCAAGATATCTATTTTTTAACCATTCAAAAAGACAATCAACCAAGGAAGGTTTGTCCCATCTTGTACCCACCCTTAAAACTTGAGTAATTTATTTCCAAACTTCCATAGCAAAGGAACACTTCATGAACAAATTATCAATAGTCTCATTATCCTTTTTTCATAGGATGTACCTCCCCAAACCGATCCGGTATTTTTTTTTGGTCTGTTATCCCAAGTCAATAATTTATTAGCTAGCACCAACCAAAGAATAATTCTAGTTTTGAGTGGAACCGACAAGTTCCACACTACTTTCCACCACTAAATTCTTTCTTTAGGTGCCTCTTCCTCAACTTTAGCTGTGTATCCCAACTTAAATGAACAAATACCATAAACTGGATTCATGGACTAGCATAATGAATAATCCCGATCAAATATCCTGATGGCACTATGCTATAGGGATCGTACATAGCTTCCCCATTCCTATGCTAAAACTCCATGTAAAGAGAGTATTTATGCTGAGAGACTTCATTGAGCCCATGTGTTTATACATAGATGGGATACCGCATCCCTTAAAATAAAAATTCCTTTTATGTGCAAGAACTGTAAGAAGTTTTTAGAGAAATGATAGTTTCATTTTGATCTTATCCAAGCATCCTCTTCGATTCTAATTTTTCTCCCATTCTCAACTTTCCAAGCTAACCATTTTTCAACCAAGGGAGATGCTTGTACTAGAGCCCTCCAGACAAATAGAAGAGGCATGAGTTTATTTTCTGGTTGATCTAAACCAATCTACTATGTCTCCATTCTGAATATACTTCGACTTCATCACTCTACCCTAGAGACCTTCATTATACACCGATATCAATAGGATTTTTGTAGCCAACACCTTGATAAAAAGATAAATATTTTTGATGCTCCAACTGTGGAACTCTTTCGGCTGCAACCATTTCCCATTTTACTAGTGCTATCCCTTCATGTGCTCTTCTCCTAGTCCAAAAGAAGCTAAAGCCTTTTTTCCAAATCTTATGAAGAATTCCTTTTGGGATCTTTGCTATAGTCATCCAATATATTGGAGTTCCTTCTAAAATATATTTTATTAGAACCAATCGTCCACCTCTTAACAACCATCGATTGCACCAAACCAAGATCGTCGCCTCATTTTTTTTGAACAACCAAAGCCAATATTCAAATTTGTATCCCACATATTTTGGCCGAAAGCTCAGATACTTTAACCCTTGTTACAAATCAACCACACTCATAGGGAAAAGTGTAGCATCCCGTGTTCTAACCTCGGTAAATTATTCACCAGGAGAATGTTTTTTCATATTTATCATAATCTCGATAGCTTTACATAATACGTTTAAAAGGTATTTTAGTTTGATAGGTTCTTGAGTTAATCCATGACCAAAGACTATGATGTCATCTCCAAACATGGGGTGTGAAATAATATATGATCCAGTTGCCTTTATTCCTTGCAGTTCCCCCTTTCTTCTTTCATCCTTGATCAATAGGCTATGGCATCAATTTTTTAGTCTTTATTGAGTGTAAACCTTCCTGTGTAATTGCAACTACGTTGTGGATTTGTTGATTGTGAAAGAAACAAAATTTTTCATTTGAGATGATATATAACACCATATAGTTCAAATAGTTAGCAATAGTTTTGGATATAAGTATAGAGATCAGGCTACATAAGGAGATAGGCCTGTAATCCTTAAAAGTGGAAGCATCTTTTTTTTTGGGATGAGGGCTATAAATATTGAGTTTTAATCCCTAATGAATTTTCTAGATCTCCTAGACTCTTTCACTACATCCAGGAGGTCGTCTTTCAAGTGATCATAAAAACCCAAATAGAATTGAACTAAGAGACCATTAGGCCCTGGGCTCTTTTCTCTCTTGAAAGATGATATAACAGATTTAATTCTTCTTCAGTAACCTTAGCCTCCAAAGAACTATTAATCTCTTCATTTATCAGGTGTGACACTAGTCTTATAATTTTCATGAACTCCCCTATATTCGCCTCTTCTAGATCTTTGAACAAGGTTTTGAAATGGTTTCTTTTAGCCTCATCTTTGTCCTTGAAAAAACTAGCCTTTGAACCATTTGGAAGGTTGATGATCCATATAGTATTAATCTACTTCCTATAGTTTGTGAAATTATGGAAATATTTGGTGTTATTATCACCTTCCTAAATCCAAAGGGCTCGGCTTTTTAGCCTCCATTCAATTTCATATTTTTCTTATAATACCCTTTTTCCGTCCTCTAGGATTTATAGCTCATTTATTTCCTTATCCGAGAAAATGCTTGCACAATTGTTTCCATATAAATTCCAAATCTCAGCTTTAATTTCTTTTAGGTCCTTCTTTTCTTTAATTACCAAATACTTTACCCAATTTTTTAGAATACTTTTAAACCTTGTAATATTGTTTGCGGACTATTGCATAGCCAATCTAGAATAGAGATAGAGGTATAGTGAGAGATGATCAGATCTCTGAAATCCTCCTCTAGAAACCGACCATGGTTAAATTTTAGGGGACTAGGATGTTTTTTCTCTTCCATCTCTAGCTTCAAGACAATAGACAAGTGGTTTGACGACCCTCCAGTACTGACCAAATATTTAATGATGAAATTGTCTTCCTCCAAACCTTCTGTTAGAGGGAACTTGTTTAACCTTTTAGATATGCTTTCTCTACCTCTTTTGGTGTTCCTCCATGTCAGAATAAAATTTGACGGATTGATATCAATCAAATTGTGAGTTTGAAAAAAATGAGAGAAGAATCCTTCAGGATTCCTTGCATGCATTTTCTCTCTTATCTCTCTCAAATAAGCTATGATATTGAGATTCTTTTTTAAAATCACATTTTTCCCTCTAAATATACTAGAATCTGCTAGGTTCTCCCATAATGGCTTTTGGTCGTTGCATGGTCCATAGATATTGAAGAGTTTGATCTCTTTCCTAATATCCTTAGCATATAAATCCATTGTGTTACCTTAATTCAACAAAGAAGAATATAGAGGGTCAAATTTATAGTTCCAGCCCGTGACTTGTTGGGCCCTGGAATTGTCCATTTTTCCATCACTTACCGACATACCTTTCATCCATTTTCTTACCATTATTTCTCATTTATCATTCCATTTTTCATTCATTTGTTGTAGCTGTGCGTTGAACAGCCTGCTAATTCCATTGATGTTTTAAGTGGTTAATAGTGATTATTTTCTTTTATCTTTGATGAATTAAAAGACTATTATGCATAATTTTACTAATGATGGTTTGTGGAGTGAGTTGTCACGTACAGGACGCTCATAGCTAGCTGTTACAGCCTTAACCAAAAACGCATGCCACATAAGAACACCTTGATTCGCGTCTTGATTTGCGGGCATATGGAAACGAATCTCAAAAATCAGAGACATGGGTTTTGTGCGTAATATCCTCATTTACCTGACTCGCAAGGAAATCGCCAAACAAAGCTACGGTTTGCGATATGCAGGTGGTTCTTCGAGAGGGTATTTTCCAGATTTGGTGTTGCGGCCGGTTCGAGAGTTGCCAACAGTTACGGCCGTGTTCCAGCTGTTGCAGATCACAAGTTGGGGGCTCAGTTCTTCATTTCCATGAGATAATTTTATGTATAAATATGTAATCAATCTCATTGAGAAGGGGGGATAGATTGATAGAGATTAAGCATGATAGATTAGGCAGGATAGGAGATGGATGATAGGAGATGCAAGATAGGAGAGAACACAATGTTATGATGTAGGATTTGATCCAGATCTGTTGTAATTTTTCCATTATGATAATACATGCTGGCAGTTTCTTAATTCTGGAGTTGTAGACTTTCATTGTGGAGATCCAGATCTGCTCAGTGGAAGAAGGGCCCTCTTCCCTGAGCAGATGCTGGTAGTGTTAATTGTAAGTGTGTTATTGTTTAGATCTGCTTATTAATTCGTTCATGCTTTCATTCATTAAGCTTATCATAGTTGTATGCTTTCATTCATTAGATCTATCATAATTGTTGTGTTGATAATTCATTTGGTAGATCATTGCCCAACATAACAATTCTTTTAGATGTATGTAATTAGATCTTGTTTCATGATAATTTATTTTGTTGAAGTGTGATTAGATTTACAGTGTGATTTTATGAATAGGCTGAAGATTGATTTCTTTTCAAGTAGGTGTGATATAGTCTACAACAGTTATGATTTGCATACCAATAGATCAACAGTGTTAGGTAGAAATTGTACTGGCATATATCTTGCACGATAACTTTGAAATAAAAGACTTCCTCGGGTTGATAATTTATGTTTAGCACTCTGCATGTTAAAGTTTTAATTAACTGATATATAGTGGGCACGACATTTTGGCGCCATTGCCGGGGAAGTTATCAATTGTGCAATAGTACATCTGACATTGTTTTGCAGATGCATTGTTAAAATAGGGCATGTAGGTTGCATGATTACATTTCATTTTATTGAATTTATTTTGAGTGTTAATTTTCTGTCTTTACATTCAGTTTTATTTCATTTTCAATCTTGGCAGCATAAATCTTATCATTCCCCTTAGTGGTGTTGTAAGCACCACCCATTCTACTAACAAGTTGACAGGAACATTCGAAGGAGGAGCCTCAAGATAGCGCACAAAGAATCTAATGAAGAGATGGCAGGTGAAAAAGATGGAGAAGTTGTTACCTTCGAATTTCCCATCAGAGATTCGAGAGGAGTGGCACCAACGAAAAGAATTCCCTCACATGTTCTACCCAATTTTCACGGTTTGGAAAACGAAGACCCTGATGTATTTTATTTCAATTTGAAGTACTTTGTAGAGGATATGGCTATTGTGCTAATGATCAAAAGTTGAATGTATTTCCCCTTACTCTAAAAGGAACAGCCCTCCGATGGTTCATGAGCCTCGGTGGGAATTGTATACAAACTTGGGAAGACATGAAACATGTGTTCTTGAAAAGGTACCAATATTATTGCAGGGTCAATGAAGACATCTTCGAAATAACACAAAGAGAAGAAGAGAGTTTGGAGGAATACATAGAATGCTTTCAATATAACCTCCAAAGATCCAAACAGAGGAAACTGGGGAAGGAGATCTTAAAAACACGTCTACTCAAGGGAATCCAAGCTGAATGTTTAGAAATATTGAATCTGATCGGAACAGGTAATGTATTTCAGTTAGCATATGATGATATTTGTGAGTTATGTAGAAGGTATTCAAGAGGAAACTTCAATATTGGTAAGAATTCTAAGGAACTTTTATCTCTATTTTTGAAATCTGCTGCAAAAACAAGAGTTTTACGAACTGAAATCAGCAATTTATTTGACATTTCTAAAGCTGATTTACAATTGGGTGTTTTGCAGGATAAGGAAAAGCAGGAGGAAATAAGAGAAGCAAGGGATTTCCCTTTTGATAGTCTTGAAAGTTGTGGTATATATGACTTGAATCATTCCACAGATCATTGCCCCTCCTTACCAAGGATGAAAGAAACATATCAAAGAGATCTGGGAGTTGCAGCCAACTCGTTGCAACAGTCATGTCAACCATGGCCTACATCTATGGTTCAAAATTCTATCCCTCCATTTCCTTACTTTCATACTCAGTCATTGAATACTCTTCCACCATGGCAGCTGTTGCAGCCTCAATTTAACTCTTACCTACCTTACCCACAAGGTTGGAATGGCCTATTTTATGATCATATGGCCACTCTCCCTCATGCTGCAACACAAGTTGGTCCTTCAATATCAACCTCAAAACTCAATCATCTATGTCAGCCACATCTATTTTCTCATCAAACTCCTTGGTATACAACACAATTTCCTGTCCAATCCACCCTCCACCCTAACCATAATAAAGCAGTACAGTATGCTTACAGTGCTGAACTGCAAAATGTTCCTACACTTCCCTCTTATTCTACCTCATCTACACCGCTGCAAAAAGGCTGTGCGTTGTTGCAGCAAATCCATACGAGGCCTGAACATGTTTTAGATCCAAGTTTTGCAGATGGATTTTCTTCTAGTCCTCATAAGCAAGCAGACAAGATCAACAATACACACGTAATATTTGATGGAGAACAACCATTGGAACCAGAAGCATCATTCACATCATTAGATCCGGAAATCTTATGCATTGAGGCAGATCAGTTTAATAAGGATCTTCATGATGTAACATCCATGAGCAATCAAGGGAGCAAAGACTATATTGAAGCTTGGTTTCAATCTGTCATCAGTCTGCAGCATCATTTCATACTTCACCAATTCTTGGCACCATCATTTGAAGGGAAGTTGATCTCTCATATCTTAGAATTCATAAAGTTATATTTTTCTATTGGGAGTATGAGCATACTTGAGTCACTTTTTCGAAAATGGCTCCATTGGAAATATGCATACACTTAAACAATTTTTATATTTCCAAGTAGCATAGGGTAGGATAGAATATCAGAATAAAACCATGCTTTTGTTTGTTTTTTATTTTTCTATTTTTGAATAAGTATGCTCTCTTCCTGCGCCTTGTTGCGATCTGGAAGATCAGAAAGTAGAAAGATAAGGAATGGGTATGAGATGTTTTCATGAATGCTTTGGAATTGTTGACTATTTGAACAAAAATGCTCAAGTCCTTTTTGTCATCAATTTCCCAATTTCAATTTGTTTCTATTTGTTACAAATAAAAATAAAAATATCATGAAAACAAAATGACAGTAATTAGGGAAAGTGAATGAAGAATCCACAAGAAAATGAGCCCATGATTATGGAACCCTTCAAGCTTGAAATTTGACATGAATTTGTTAGCTGCAACACCCAGCTGTGAGTGATTACTCTCAACTGTGACTACTCTCAGCTACAACAATGAGCTGCAACACTAGCTGTGACAGGGAGTTGCAACACCCAGCTGTGATTGTGCTGCAGGTAAAAATTTATGAGTTTGAGATATGTGTGTGTTGCACATCATGATATGTCTTTAGTTTTTATTTTCCATAAAAATTCACATGCTTTATTTCAACATTATGTCATTTTTTAAGAGTTGCAGCTGTGGCTGCAACAAATCGTATAAGTCAATCTAGGTGCTCAATGCTTGAAATTTTTGGTATGGATGTGTGTTATATTTAAATTTACATCATTAAAATCATTCACACCTATTTCGATCACTTTTTGGGGGTTAAATTTAATTTATTAGATTTTTGTGACATTTTGGCTTGAAAATTTTACTGAAACATAGACGGGACAGTCTATTTTTGGGAGACCAAATGAAATTATTTTTAAAACCTGTTTATATCCCAAGTATCCCTTTGAATATAGTTTCCAAAACAATTTGAATTTTTACGATTGGGTGTCGTACGCAAATTTTATGACCAAAATACCGACTGCCTGTCCCAAATCTGCATTCCTAAAACTCTATTTTCTGGACTGTTCATTGGCTTATTTGACCCATCAATTCTTGTTGGATTCAAAACCTGTTTCTAATGGAGATACCCACATGAATCTACTTTCATCTCCAATTGTAATCACATCAATCCGTTATCAAACGAAAAAGTTAAGCCTAAAGCCGTGACTGTTGGTCTAGTCCAGAATTCGAAAAAACACCTTGTTATGCAGGCTGTTACTGAGTGATTTGGAAGATCATTGTATAGAATTTTAAAAACCTGTTTATAATGGAAATAGACCTATGAATTTACTTTCATTTGGATTTGGAATCACTCAAATTGGACAAGGAATGAAGAAACTACGATCAGAATACCGTTGGTGAGTCTAGATGGACATTGCTCTGCCGCAGGTATAAAATGGATTTTGCGTTGTTCATTTTTATTTGGATTTGTTTTATGAGTAACTGCTTGTTGTTTTTTTCATAAGTGTTGGGTGAAGAGAGACCAATCATCTCTCTTCTTCCATCATCTCATGTTTTATTGCAGGAAAATGCTAGGTTTTGCAGGTCCTTGGAAGAAGAAGGTCAATGCATGCACGAGTGACTCTTGAAGACATTTTATCAATTTGCAAATGGATTGAGCACATAAAAAAATAGAGAGATTGATGTGCAAACCATACAGAGTCCAATGTTTCTGAAGTCAAGTCCCATTGCTACATGCCAAGAATCATTTTTAGACACTTGTCATCCCACTTGTTGCTGAAAGAAACCCCTCAAGAAGCCAATTTCCCTATGGTAGATTCATTCACCCTCCTCATTTCAAAACCCCAAAAATCCATTCATGTCGAAGTCCCATTTTCCACTGCTTATGTAGTCACCATAACCATTTTATTTCCCATCACTACTACATCATGACTTCACATATACTTTCCGCTTCTGAGTTTCATGTTGGTCCTATTTTTCACTATGATTCTTCACAATCATTTATTTTGTACTCGTATTGGATGAT